>CM053594.1:152465584-152515227 GCA_028646575.1 Pseudocheirus occidentalis
CCCCCCCCCCTTTGGTCCACATTGGATGATGAATTTTTGGTATAATACAGTTCTCAGAGGTGATGTGCTATATTGTTACCTCCTTCCAAGATGCATAGATTAGGAAAGTGGGTCTCCTGTCTTATACAGAAAATGGGCTAACAGACCATAAAAGGCAGAATCTTGCTTGTGTCTGCTAATTATCCTTGAGCAATCTGTGATCCAGAATTCTTCACACTAATGTAACACTCATATTTAGGGAAAGCATTTTTATCCTTTTCTTCTCAGTCCAGAGGTCCTTCACCTTAGGTGAGAGAGCAGGAGCTAAAGTAGAATTTAATAGTTCAACTTTCTCACCAATTCTTTCTCATTTTTATCATTTATTTCTTCAGCCTCTAGTACTGGTCTTATCTCTTCTTTGATTTTCTTATTATTTTCAATTTAGCAAACTACCTTTTTCCTTAACATTTACTACCTACCCCTACTCTTCTTGGCTTTTATTGTTCTTGATTGTATTCTTTTATCTTGGTGTGCTTTTTTACTCATCTTTTCTTGACCTTTTGTGTTCTCTACATGTTTTTCATAAATATGAGTTTTATGAGTTCTTTGTGTGGCCACATCAGATTCTTTAGAATGGTTCCCATTTTTTTCCCTTCCCCAGAACCATTTCTGTTCATCTCTTCAGAATTTCATTCTTAAACATTTGTTAGGCTCACTTCCCATATGGTATTTTATGTCACTGGAATGTTCCTCTTCTTTTCTTGAATCCTTTTAAATGTGTTATCAAATCTAGCATGCATGTCAGAGTGTCATGGAATTTGTGATGGAGTGGTCACTTTCCCCCACATTTTATGTCATTTACAAGTCTCCAGGCTTGTCAGAACTGGGTCCAGAATTGCAGTTCCTATTGTTGCTTTTTCACTTTCTGAAGAATGTTTCACTATTGAAGCAAAGTGGAAATTTATCACCTGCTTTGATTTTGGCAGCAAGAACTCCATCAGAGTTTCAGATTGCTTATTGCTCTCATCAGGCTTCCTTGCCAGGTTTGTAATGTTTCCCAAATTTCTCATCTAATTCCCTCTTTTGTTTAAGAGAATACCCTGTGTTTACTGTGGAGAGTGAAAATTTAGGGATAACAAACATGACATATTCTTTGGCAATGAAACTAAAATGATAGAAAAGATGTAAGTGAGAGCTTTTTTTTTTTTTCACTTTCCAGGATGAGGAGATCTAGGTAACATCCCTGCAGATTAGACTAGCTATGTGAGGAGTGCCTACCATCATGGTTTTAATCTGAGCACCTCACTAATCTAGGCAAGACTAGTACCTTTCCCCCTCTCCCAATGTAGGAATTTTTTCACCTCTTCTGCTTTAACACAGTACTATATATATCTTTTTAGTTATTTTAGCTTAAGCTTTTTAAAGTTAGTTCTTTTGCTACTGGCTCTCTTCCTTTACCTATTTAACTAACTTCTTTCTCTTACTCTTTCCATGCTGCTTAATACTTTTACATCTGGTTTTGGAGTTTTACATATTAGTTTCTTTTCTTTTATCGGTCTTATATACTTATTTAATTCTTCCTCTCATTTTTCCTCCCCCAGTTAAGTAGTGAAGTAGAATCTTGTTTTTTCTTTTTTCCTCCTTTATTTTAATTACTTTTTAGAATTTCATTTTCTGTTTCTTTTTCTAGAACAGACTTGTTTCCATCATTCTCTGTATTATTTATCTTTCCTTTCTGTTTATTCTTTAATTCATTGCCCTTCTACTTATTTAGTATTCCCTTATTCTCTATATTCTTTATTGAATAAAATTTCTGAGATGCCTATTTTGAGTTCTCTCTTCTGAACAGTTTCTGTTTTTGCTTTGTATATCTTGCATCTTGGCCCCCCCTTTTTTTTTCCTTTTGTGCCACAACCTTAGAAATGCCTTCAGGTGATAGGATATTGACTGCTGGTAGGATTCTTCTTCTGTCCCTAATTGTATAATTCATCATTTACCTTTTCCCTCCTGTTGCTAACTTTTCCTCCATTAGCCTCAAAATCTCTTCCATGGGTCTATATTCTCACATTCTTCTGGAGCTCTTCTTCCCTTTGTTTCTGAGACAGGGTGGGTTAATTTGGATTTTATTATGAAAACAATTGTGACATCAAAACTGCTTTATCAAGCCCAGCTATGAAAGTTACAGATTTAAACATAGTTGTGATTGGAATATGTTCCCTCAATATTCTTTGATGAAAGCAAAGGTCATAAATATATATTTTTGGAACAGCCAATTCATGAATCACATCTTCACTGTTCACAGGGTTCAGGTCTTTGAGTACATGGAAAACTATCTCATTCAAAAGGAATAGCCATGAGGAAACTGAATCAAGAAGATCCTGTCATTAACTTTATACATTTATTTTCTTAGCATTCCCATCATTTGACATCCATCTAGAACTAACTGTAACATTCAGGAGTACTAGATGGAGCTATTTGTGGGCAGCTATTGGACTTCCCTTTACACAGTGACTCACTGACTCAACAGCAAGGTCACTTTTATTTGGATTCAAACTAAGATCAAACCAAATTTGCAGTCCTAAGAAGTTCTACCTCATACAAGTTTCACTACTTACTGTTTAACTCAGAGTATTGCTATTTCTTAAGTTAATATTGATACCAACAAATTTACGGCCTTAATGAAATCTCTTATGATATAGATACACACACTTACCCCTGTGTATCTAGAGAGAGAGAGAGAGAGAGAAAGTGAGAACCTATCAAACTTAAAAAGCTGTTTTCTAAAAGCTTCCAACTTAAAGGAACTAATTTCTATAAAAACAAATTATAAAAATGAATAATTATTTTAAAAAATCACATTCAGAGATTTTACATAACAAATGAATACTTGACAGTTTACAAAGAAATCACAAGAACTTTCTCAAAACAAAAAAAAATGTCAAGGTTGGCAAAGTAATTAATCAGCCTTAAGATTGCAAATATAATTTTTGATATCTGCATATCAACCTGTAGAGCAGTGCTTCTCAACCTTCCTAATGCTGAGACCCTTTAATATTTGTATGTGGGCGTATCTGCATGTGGGCAGATAGGATAGAGGAGGGGTGTCTCAGTTCCTAAGATCATTGGAAATACGTATTTTCCAATGGTCTTAGGCGACCCCTGTGACCCCTGTGAAATGGTTGTTTGACCCCCAAAGGGGTTACAACCCACAAGTTGAGAACCACTGCTATAGAGGGAACAAGAGTAGGATCTATAGGTTGAATGTTGTAGTTAGTAATCCCTAGCATCAGTACTAGTGATCTGTGTCCTTGATGATGTCTTTTTTCAGCAAGCTGTTCAGGGCAATATTTTTCCTCTATTGCTTAGAGTAGAGATTCTAGGCCTTGGAAAGGTATCTGTTATACAATATCTGTGATGTTAAGTAATTGAAAAACATCTGCAAAGTTGAAGACACAAGACAATTTCCTAATTAGTATGGTCTTTATTCCTCAGCAGGAATATAGGGGCAGTTAGATAGTATAGTAGAGAGAGTCCTGAGTCTGGAGTCGGGAAAACTCATCTTCCTGAGTTCAAAACTGGTCACTTTCTAGCTGTGTGATCCCTGGGCAGGTCACTGAACCCTGCTTGCCTGTAAAGCCAATCCTGAGGACTGCTGCTGCAAATAACTTTAAGGTTTTAATTGCATAGTATAATGAACTCTCTATTTATTCATCAATAAACTAAAGCATAACATTGAAGAAACTAAAGGATAATATTCACAATAGTGTAACATAACTTATTACTAAGGTGACTGCATAGTCTTAAACAAAACATATCATTCAGTATATCTACATCATCTTTAAGATATAACAGAAAGTACAAACACTATCCAATCCTAGGTCACAATAAATTACAAATCTCATCAGTCAATACGCAGTATCCACGCAAAGTCCTCTTTCATCTTAACTTGAGGCTGACTTTCAAACCCCACTGCTTCTCTTCCACAGGCCACTCTTCCTCTGTAGGCTGACCACTCCCAACTCTTGCCTGGCTTCACAAGCTCCCAGCTCTTGCTTGGATTCACACACAGGCAGCTTGTCTACTCCTTTTCCAAATCTCAGCTCACAAGGACTGCTCCACTCCAAGTGCTTCACTGTTTGTGTTTCTAGGAAAACAGAATTTAACAGGTCTACAATATTTACACACATTATTGGCACTATTATCTCATTTCATGTTCTGTCTGAGGAGCCAATATAGAACAACAGCTAGAACTTCTGTCTGAGAAATCAGCACAGACCAACAGACAGAGTGCTGACATCACAAACATTCTCTCTCTCAGTTCTGCTTGCTCCAGCTCTGCTCATGCTCTTATCTACTCCTTCCTGTTCCACCCTTTTTGTAAGCTTCTCCCACTGTGGGCTGCCATGTGATTACATTTGGCCTATTACTGGGCAGGGGAGATCTTCAGATTCCCTCAAGCCTATTAAGGGCAGGGAAGATCTTCAAATTTCCTTAGGCCTATTAAGGGCAATACAATGTATACAGTTTCCAGTCAGAGACTCTAGATTCAATCAAAGGTAAGGCTCAAAGGCACTTGATGAGTTGACACTCAATTCAGAAAGATGGCAAAAAAAAAAATCCTATTTTGCTTGCCATTACATTGCTTTAGTTTGTGATCTGTAAAATGAGCTTGAGAAAGTAATGGCGAATTACTCCAGTATCTTTGCCAAGAAAACCCCAAATGGGGTCAAGAAGGGTCAGACATGACAAACAACAACAAAGGTGGTTGTTTTTGTTCAGATTCAAAAGTTGCCTCACTGTAATCTCTACCCATTGCCATTTGAGGGTAAACAGAAAAATCTGATCTCTCTTCCATATCACATTCTTCCATATATTTCTACTTTGGATCTTCTTTTCTCCAGCATAGACAGTTCCTTCACCTTATTCTTATACTTTCTGTGTGTAGGTTAAATTTTTTTAACAAGAGTTTGTCAACTTGGAGTCAAGGGCCTTCACCATCTTGGTGGTCCTTTTTTGGGCATTTTCTAACTTATCAGTGTCCTTAAACCATGATGTTTAGAACTGAACATCAGACTGTAGATGAGGTCCAGTAAGAATAGAGTACAAGAGAACTGTCATTTCCATATTTCTGGAACCCAGATTCTCTGCTGACTTCCCATCTCACTAACTGCCTTTTGGGCATCTCAAATTGAATGTTTAATAGATGTCTTAAATGCAGCATTTCTAAAACTGAACTTATTATCTCTCTCCTCACCATTTACCCCAAATCTTCCCGTCTTCCTGTTACTGTTGAGGTTACTACCATTCTTTCCATTATTCAGACATGCAGCTTCTATGTCACCTTCAAGTCTTCCAGTCTCTTACCTTCGATATTTAATCATTTGCAAAGTTCTGTTGATTCTACCTTGATAACATCTTTAATTTATCACTCCTTAATTCCTCTGATATGTACCTCATGTCTTGATTTCTTCTGAAGCCTTCTGGTTGATCTCCCTGCCTAAAATCTTTCCACTTCAGTCATCTTTCACTCAGCTGTCAAACTGATCTTTCTAAAGGATAGGTCTTACCATATTATCCTCTTATTTCATAAACTCTACTGTGACTTCCATTTTTTTTTCCAAGATCAAATATAAAATGCTCTGTTTAGCCTTTAAAGCCCTTCATAAATTGGTTTCTTCTTACCTCTTTTCAGTTTATTACACTTTACTTTCCTTAAAGTGCTCCTCAGTTCAGAGATATTGGTCTCCTTACTGTTCCTTGCATAAGATACTCTTATCTCCTTACTTTGTGCATTTTTCCTGGCTGTTCACTAGATCTAGAAATTCTTTCCCTTCATTTCTGTCTCCTAGATTCCTTCATATTTCAGCTCCAATATCTGCAAGAAACTGTTCTTCCAAATTTCTTTCTACCTGTACTGTTTCTCTGAGACTATATCCAATTTATCCTGTATATATTTTGTTTATGCATAGTTTGTAGATTGTATCCTCCTTAAAGAAACTAAGCAGTTTGAGAGCCAGGACTGATTTTTGTTGTTTGTTTTTGCCTTTTTTTAATATCACTAGGGCTTAACACAATGCCTAGCATATATTAGGCACTTAATAAATGATGTTGACTTGACTTCTTCACCCCCTAATCTACATTTTAAATGTGATAGAGTAAAGCATTTTTACTTCTTCTATTTAACTTTAAATTTATGTAAACATGCAAATTTGCTACTGATTATTCATTTTTTTCTTTTTTTTTGGAGGGCAGTCGGGGTTAAGTGACTTGCCCAAGGTCACACAGCTAGGTTTTTTTTTTTTGTGTGTGTGTGTGTGTGTGTGTTAAGTGTCTGAGGCCAGATTTGAACTCAGGGACTCCTGACTCCAGGGCCGGTGCTCTATTCACTGCGCCACCTAGCTGCCCCGCTACTGATTATTCAACTACAATTTAAATTTATTTGTTAAGAAAATGCGATAAGGACAAAAGAGTACTGGATTTATAGTCAATGCAGAAGTAACTTTGGGTCTCACTTCAAAATTTATTAGCTCTATCCATGAGCAAGTTATACTTTCTAATCTTCTGTTTCTTCTTTAATACATTAGGGATTAGTAGTGAACAGTGCACGGAGTCTAACTTCAAACATTGGCTATTATTACCATTTTATTGTCATCCTTATTTCACTGAATAATAGATCTAGCATTTTAATGACACTTACAATTTTTAGTATGACTGCTGGTATTCTATGTTTGTTTGGGTTTTTCGCCCTCTCTTTGGGCTGTCAACAAAGTTTTGTCCCTACTTAGTCAAGTTTTAATCGAGAAATAATTTTAATAGCTTAGAACTACACTAATGCTTTTTGGGACACCCTGAATTTATTGTATACCATCTGTTGCACATGATACAATAAAGTTGTTCATACTTTCTGTTGTTAAATTCATAACCTGAAGAGACTGTGAGTGGGAATGTTTAAATACTTATGAATCAAGTAAACATGGAGTAAAGAATCAGACTTTCTGTGTGTAGGTTAAATTTTTTTAACAAGAGTTTGTCAACTTGTTTCCCTTTACTTGAGGTCTTTAAGCAAAAACTAATTGACTATCAGGTATGTCTTGGAGAGGATTTTTTTCTTTTAATCTATAATTTTAAGTAGGTAACCTTTGAGATACATCCCAACTCTGAAATTCTGTCACTCTTTCTTTGGTAGATTATTGTCAGTTTTTGAAGTTGCAAATTGAATTTAATAAAATATTACTTAATGGAAAAAGAACTAAATAGGTTACAGAACAATGCTAAGGAAGCATAATGGTTAAAAACAAATCTAACTCTGATGATTTAAAATAGAAATAGTCTAGATAATGCTATAAAATTAAAGTGGCAGAGTTTATAAACACAAAAAAACCACAAACACTTTGTTACAGTGTGGTGTAGCGTAGCCTTATTTATACCAGAAGAATTCCCAAAATGCACTGCAACTGAAATGTGAAGAGAGCCCCTAGGATGTCCTATGTAGAGGTGATAGGGATTGGTCTCTGTCTGGGAAGAGTAAAGCAGAAGATGAGAGGTAAGTGTGGAGTTTGAGAGACACAGAGAGCGTCAGCCTTTTTCTGTTACTTGTATTCAGAAAATCAGTGGATGTAGTCTGTGCAGTGAATCTGTTCCTATTCCCATTAAATATCCATTTGCTTCTACCTTTCTGTACTAATTCATTCTTTCGGATATATAAAACAAATTTAGTGTGATAGTTTGTTTAGCTACTATTTGAGGAGTACTAGAGATGAGAAGGTAGAACTAGTCTAGAAAAAAAAGCCATAGATGCATCCAGTGCTGGACGTAGAAGATGGTCTCAGGCAGGGACTCAGCATTTAAGTGGTGGGATTCTTGTGAGAACTCACCAACACCATGACACTGGCTAGGATGACTTTATAAATGAGTCTCCTGCTTTAAGTAGGAGAAATAACTAAAAATTCAGAGAGACTGATTTATAGTCTGAAAGTCAATTTTCTTTAGGCTTAGTATTCCTTAAAAATGATAAGAGCCATTAAGAAGAGGAATCCACGCCCTGTATCTAAAGTCTTCTGTTTCTATCACTCCAAGAAAATGAACAACAGAAAAAAAATCTAAAAAGTAAAAATACAATCAGAAGATTTTTCAACAAAATTTACTGTGTATCAGATGAATTTTTACTTCTTTATTTTAAGTAAAATTTTATTGCAGTCAAACCAAAGATTACAACATATTTTAACTGAAGGTGGTATTTAACTTTAAAACTTTCCACTCATTTCCTTCTCTGGTGTCTTGTTCAGGCAAGGGTATGGTTCTGTGTTTTCTCAAAAACTATGCCAAAAAAATACAAACTTTGGTATAAAGTACCCAGTTGCAATCTATTGTGGTATATATGTAGTGATCCGTTGTTGTTCCTTTGTTCTTGGAAGAGGACCAGGACATCAGGGAGTTGATGCCATGGCATGCAAGTGAATTGGATTTAAGTGAGGGAGGCCTGTCAAAATTACCAGCCTCACTTTCTCCTCCAGAGCCATCTGGGTCCATTGGCAAGATTTAGATCAGCATGACTGGAGATAGCCCTGGTTGCAGTGGTACTCCTTGGCCTTTTAAAGCTACAGTCTTTATTTGCAAGTATCAGTTTGAGTATATGTCTAGTTATGATAAATTATAAGTTTATCTTCAAAGTACAACTTAGTTATATTCTGATATACTTATTGTTGTGGGGTGTTTTTTTTTGGCATCGTGATATGTTTTTTCACCATTGCACCTGTTGAAAACTGACAAATCATAGGTAAGTTGCATTGTATTGATGGTAGGAGGAATGATATCGATTGACAAAATCACATATCAGTGAAATAAAATTGGGAAGAAGTGGCTCTTGAATAAATAGTAATGTAATTAAACCTCAGTAGAGCACTTGTAGGCTACGTTGTAAAGTTTATTGATTTTCACATGTGCCTTGAACCTTAGGTGAGAGAATTTAGGTACTGAAATACCAAATGGTCGTTGCCATAAAATGTTTTCTCATATCATAGCCGTGTAGCTTAGAAGAGCAGACTATTACCTCTTTTTACTATGTTCACTTGACTGTCAAACTAGATATGAAAAGAAATTGAATGCAAAGTTTGTGTGGGCAAAGTTCAATAAACTGGGACATATTTATAAAGTTTAGGTGGCTTTTAAATTCTTTGTCAGATATTTATTAACCAGTTATTACCAGGTTCTGTACTGGGGATACAAAGTGAAGTAAACATAGGGTCTGTCTTGTCAAGGAGTTCACATTTTAACAGGGGACACAACATGCTCACATCTACATATCAGCAAAAATGCATGCAGTGTAAATAAAGTAATCTTAGGGGGAAGGTATTCAGGTGGATGGGAAAACTAGAATCTTAACCTTCTGAAGGTAAGATTTGAAGGAAGCCTTGAAGGAAGCCAAGAGATAAAAAACAAAAAAGAATGGCATTGTAGGAATTAAGGATAGCCAGTGAAAAGGGAAATGTAGAGTCTTGTATAAGGAATAGCAAAGAGACCAGTTTGGATTAGCAAGGAGGTTAGACGAAGTTCAGCTTGTGTGGAGAACAGAAAGATAAGAAGAAGCAAGGGTATAAAATCCTTTAAATGCCAAACAGCATTTTGTAATTTTTTCCCCCCAGTAGGGACTACTCGAATTTATTGAGTGGAAGGAGGGGAGGGTGATGAGATGAAACCTAAGCTTTAAGAAAATCACTTTGGCAGGTAAGTGGAGGATGTGTTGGAGTGGGAGAAACCTGAGGCAGGGGGGCTGACCAGATGGCTGTTTTGATAATCCAAGAATGATGTGATGGGGAAGTCTAGTTGGGAGTGGGGAGACCTGCATTGAGGTGTTTATTATGTGAGTGGATGAAAGGGGCTCTGTACAAGAGATGCTGTGAAGATTGAAAGAAGATTAGGTAACAGAATGTGGATTGTGTACAGAAGAAGAGTCAAAAGTTGTGCCAAGAATGTAAGCTTTGCTGACTGAAAAGGTGATGGTATCATTGACAGTAATAAGAAAGATGAGAGTAAAGGAAAATTTAAAGGGAAGGGATGAGAATAAGCATTTTCATAGTATCTTCTGTATGCCATGCACTGTGTCAAGTGCTTTTTACAAATATCTTAACTTGATTCTTAGAACAACCCTGCAAGATAGGTGCTGTATTTATTCTAATTTTACAGTTGTGGACACTGAGGCAAAAAGTGGTTACATGATTTACCCAAGGTCATACAGCTAAGTGCCTGAGGCAGGATTTGAATTCTGATCTTACTTATTCGAGGCCTGTGCTCTATGCTGTGCCACCTGACTTCCTCAAAAGAGGTGGAAAGATAATGAGTTCAGTTTTGGACATATCGAGTGTAAGATGGTTAGGGGATATCAATTTAGAGATGTCCCACAGACAGTTGGTGATGAGACTGGAGATCAGAAGAAAAGTTAGGGCTGAGAGCTGATGAGATCACAAAGTTAGATAATATAGAGCACAGGTTCTTAATCTTTATTGTCATGGACATGTTTGGCAGTCTGGTGAAGCCTATGGAACCTTTCTCAATATAAGGTATTAAAATGCATGAAATAGAAAAAGTAGGATTACAAAGGAAACAAATTATGTTAAACATTCCTACACCTTGGGTTAAGGACCAGAAGTATAAAGGAATAAAAGGACCCAGGACAAAGCTTTGGGTGGCACCCCCACTTAGTGAGATTGATATTTATGAAAAACCCATGAAAATGAGAGTGGTCAGAAAGTAGGAGGAGAACCAACAGAAAGCAGTGTCATTAAAATCTAGAGAAAGAATAGATTATCCAGGAGAAGAGGGTGATCGCCAATATCAGTGGCTTTAGAGGAAGATTTGTTATTCAGAGAGCTGTCCTTAAAGCAAGGAAGACCTGAGTTCAGATGTCACCTCTGACAAACACCTGTCAGTGATACTATAGGTAAATCTCAGTGCTTTTGGCAGCTCACAAAAAGACTGTAAATTACCAAGGGGGAAAAAGGTACCAACTTTTATTTTTAGAATTTTCCTTACCAGCAAGAATCCATAAATCTAATCCATATTTCTGTCCTATGATTATTGTGATTATTATTCATATAACTTGCATTTAGACCTATCAATAGTTTTAGAGCAACAATATTAAACTTTGAGTTTTAAAGTTTAGCTTTAAAATTTTATCTTTATTCCTATTTTTTTCACACCATCTTTCCATTTAGACTTTTTATAATGCATTTTCTCCTGTAAAGTCTTTGTAAGCTATAGCACAGCTATGTTGTTTACATCTTTCCCAATCAAAATACTCTCCTTTCAAATAGCAAATCTCTATTGTTTGCTAAGTAGTATAAATTATTGAGAAAACATCTTGAAATGGTAACATTTAACATTTTCTCCCTTAGCAGATTTTATTTTTTTGAAATTTATAACATTAAGGAAAAGGAACCCTCAAGAAGTTGTTTAGAGGTAATTTCTTTTCTACCTTCCAATCTTTATTTTGTGCTATATGATTGGTAAAGAGCCCTCATCCACAATAATTTTCTTGATATTATAAAAATGTTTCATGTTTAAAATCCATCATTGCTATTTCCATATTGAAAGAAAACTGCATAGTTATTGTGTTTTCATCAGCATCTCATTGTGCCTTAGAACTATAAAAAAAATATGGATAAATGGCTATAGAAAAGTAATGGGAGAATCAACTTGAATGTCTAAAACTAAATTGAACAGAACCTTTTGTTTTGAAATCAGAAAACTTAAAAATCTTACTTTTAAGTGTCTTTGCTGCTTCTTGAATTTTATAACATGAAGGAAAGGAAATACCAAAATATAGCCCTTTCTCATAAATTTAAAAAAAATTATGTTACATAAAAATCTAAGAAAATATATTTTTGGTTCCTAAAATATGATACATTTTAGTTTACTAAGATGACAAGACTTGTGCTGCAACAAAAGTTAAAACTGGGTAATCACAATTAAAATAGGCTTCACATTGTTGCCAGTATTGTGCAGTTATACTATTGTATAGCTCTAATCACAGTACTGCATTGTTGAAATTGTCCTCAGAATTAATCCTAAACAGTAGTCTCTAAGGATTTTTTTTATTGAAAAAATCTCCTTCCTAAAATAATCCATTCTATTTTTGGATGTCTCTAATTTTCAGGAAGTTTTTACTTATACAGAGCAGAAATCTTCAATTTCCACAAATTTTTTTCTTAGGTTTGCCCTCTGGGGCCAAGCAAAACAAATTTAATTCCTTTTTCACATTTCATCAGTTACTTGAAGGTAACTATTATAGCATACTTATTCTCCCACTTCTATCCCCCTTTCACCTTAATTCTTTTGCCTGTTTTAGCTAAACATCCTTAGTTTTTTCAACTTTATTTCGGCCACTAGTCTTACATATTTCACTTGTTATTCACACCCAGTGTTCAGAAGATTTAATGATTTCCAGTTGACTACCAAATAACCTACAAAGCCAGGATCACATTTGCACACAAACATCAAATTTACAGATGACACAGTGATAGAAAGTATAACTAACGCATATAAGAAAGTTTGGCTCTGAAAAGATCGTGAATAGTTTAGACCAAATATGTAATAAGATAAAATTTAGTAGGAAAAAAAATTGGGTTAATTAGCCTTCCAAGTACAAGTTGGGGGAGGGTTGGTTAAATATCAATTCATCTGAAAGGAATCTTGTGGTTTTAATTGTCTGCAAGTTTAGAATAATTCAGTAGTGTTATATAGATAATGATAATGCTAGGTCTAAGACTAGCAGAGCTTATCAGTCGGTCAGCAAGTATTTATTGAGTGACTCTTGTATTCCAGATACAGTCCTGCATACTGTGGATAGAAAGACAAAGAAATAAGCTCTTCTCAAGAGGCTGACATTCTCTTAGATTAGACAGCATGTACATATGTAAGCCAAGTTGAGTATTTATTAAGTGCTTACATTCAAATAGGAAAAGACAACACATAAACGTGTTGGAGGTAGAGCACAGAGGAGTGTCAGAAGTACAGCCCAGGAGAAAATGCAGACCAAACTCATCTATGCACATTCCTTAAAATAGGCAATAATAATTGAGGCAAATCAAAATAACTATAAAATAATTTATAAATTAATAAGTATCATTAATAAATGATACTTATAATTTCTAGATTAGTTCATTTATTGTTTATAAAATATAATTAAAACTATAAAATGATTTCCTAAAAATTTGCTTTTCTTAGAGTGACCAACCAATCAAAATAAATTATGACCAGAATAAATTCATATAATCCCTGGGTTTGTCTAGAAAATAAATACAAAACAGTTAAATACAGGATAACAGGAAAGGTTTTGTGTAGTACATGGTAGTTGATATGCAATTAAAAAATTATTTTTCGTTTTCAACATTCACTTCCGTAAGATTTTGAGTTTCAAATTTTCTTCCTGCCCTCCCCTCCCTAAGACCATATGCAATCTGATATAGACTATACGTAGTTATTCATATTAAGCATATTTTCACATTAGTTATGTTGTAAAGAAGAATTAGAACCAATGGAGGAACTACAATGAAGAAGAAACAAACAAAAAAAGAGAACAAATAGTATGCTTAAATCTTCATTCAGATGCCATAATTCTTTTTCTGGATATGGATAGCATTTTCCATCATGAGTCTTTTAGAGTTGTCTTAGATTCTTGTGTTGCTGAGAAGAGCTAAGTCTATCAAAGCTAGTCATTGCACGGTGTTACTGTTACGGTGTACAGTATTCTCCCAAGATGCTCACTTCACTCAGCATCAGTTCATATAAGTCTTTCCAGGTTTTTCTGAAGTCTGCCTGCTCTTCATTTCTTATGGAACAATAGTATTCCATTCCATTCATATACCACAACTTGTTCGACCATTCCACAGTTGATGAGTATCCCTTCAATCTCTAATTTTTGACCATCACAAAAAGAGGTGCTATAAATGCTTATGTACATGTGGGCTCTTTTCCCATTTTTATAATATCTTTGGGATACAGACTTAGAAGTGGTATTGCTGGGTCAAAGGGTATGCACATTTTTATAGCCCTTTGGGTTTGGTTCCAAATTGCTCTCCAGAATGGTTGGATCAGTTCACAACTCCACCAACAATGCATCAGTGTACCAGTTTTCCCATATCTTCTCCAACATTTACCATTTTTCTATTTTTTCATGTTGGCCAACCTGATAGGTATGATGTGGTACCTCAGAGTTATTTTGATTTGCATTTCTCTAATTAATACCGATTTAGAGAATTTTTAAAATATGACTGTAGAGAGACTACACATAAACTGAAGAAATTCAAGCTTTTTTTTTTTTCCTTTTTGGAGTGGGGTGGGCAATTGGGGTTAAGTGACTTGCCCATGGTCAAACAGCTAGTAGGTGTTAAGTGTCTGAGTCTGGATTTGAACTCCGGTCCTCCTGACTCCAGGATCGTTACTCTATTTACTACGCCACCTAGTCACCCCAGATGTAAAACAAAAGTAAGAGAATCTTTGAGGCAAAGAAGAGGAAAGAAACAAAGTAAAAGAATCTTTGAGGCACAGAGGAGGAAAGAGTGTATTCTTAGGGCATATCCGGTACAACAAAGGCCTACAGAAAGCAAACAGAGTGCTCAAGAATAAAGACAAAGTGAACTTGGCTGTATCTTAGAATGCAAAAAGAGAAGCAGTTTATAAGACTACGATGATAAGTTTTCTTGCAGTGTTTCCCAGTGGTATAGAATTTTGGGGGGGAGATTTTACCTTCTGTTTATGAGGATAGAAGATGATTTTAATATTTTATTTTCCCTTGTTATAGGAAAAGCTAGGTTGCACATTAAATTTTATAGTCAAGTTAGATTCAGGAAGACCTGAATTCAAATCCTTCTTGAAATGCTTTTATTTTTTAAAATTTATATAAATTTGGCTTAGTTTCCTAAACATTTGAAAAATTAGGCCTTTATCAGAGAAACTTGCAAAAAATTTCCCCCCAATTTCCAGTTTCCTCATAATTTTGGCTATATTAGTTTTGTTTGTGCAAAAGGTTTTAATTTCACATAATCATAATTATATGTTTTACTTCTTATAATCCCGTTTGATCATAGACTCTTACCCATAGATCTGACAGGTATATTTACTTATGGTCCCCTAATTTAATTATATCATCCTTTATGTCTAAAACATTTAATCCATTTTGATACACTGTGAAATGTCATTTTGTGCCTAGTTTCTGCCAAACTGCTTTCCAGTTTTCCCAGTAATTTTTGTCAGATGGTGAGTTCTTATCCCCAAAGCTTGGATCATTATGTGCATCAAATGTTAGATTACTGTGGTCTTTTCCTACTGTGTATTCTGTATTGAATGTATTTAATTGATTTACCACTCTTTTTCTTAGTACCAGATTTTTTTTTAATTGATTCCATTGATATTTTGAACTTTTGTTTTTCCACATGAATTTTGTTATTATTTTATGTAAATTTTATGTAAATTACAAAAATAATTCTTTGGTAGTTTCATTCATGTGGCACTAAATAAGTAAATTAACATTGGTAGAATTGTCATTTTTATTATATTGACTCACCCTACCCATAAGCAATTAATATTTCTCTTATTGTTTAGTTCTTTTTTATATTTCTGTGAAAAATGTTTTGCAGTTAGATTTATATAATTCCTGGGTTTCTCTGGGTAGTAGATTTGTGAGCATTTTTTATTGTATATTGTTATTTTAAATGAAATTTCGCTTTCTATCTCTTCCTGATGAATGTTGTTGGTAACATAGAAATGCTGATGATTTATATCCTGTATCTTTGCTAATGTATCCTGTAATTTTTATCCTGTGTCCTGTACCTTTGCTAAAGTCCTTCAACTTGTTTATTTGATTCTCTAGGGTTTTCTAAGTATACTATCATATTATATTCAAAGAGTGATAGTTTTGTTTCCTCAGTGACTATTTTTATTCCTTCAATTCCTTTTTCTTGTTTTATTGCTATTTCTAACATTTCTGCTATTGTGATATTGGGCATCTTCTTCTTCTCTTCTGTCTTCTTGGGAAGGCTTCAGGTTTGTCTCCATTACAGATAATGTTTGCTTTTTTGTTTTAGATAGATATTACTTATCATTTTGAGAAAGGCTCCATTGAGTCTTATACTTTCTAGTTCTTTTTAATAGGAATGGATATTATATTCTGGTGAACACTTTTTCTGCATCTATCAAAGTAATCGTATGATTTTTTTTATGTTTTTCTTAATGATATTGTCACTTATGCCAATAGTTTTTCTAATATTGAAGCAGCCCTGCATTCCTGGTATAAATCCTTCTTGGTCATAGAGTATGATATTTTTGATGTTTTCATATAATCTGGTTAGCATTTTACTTAAAATTTGTGCATCAGTATTACATAAAGGAAATTGATCTGTAGTTTTCTTTCTCTGTTTTTGTTCTCCCTGATTCTGGTATCAAAACAATATATGTGTCATAAAAGGAATTTGGTTCTACTCTTAATTTCAAATAATTTCTGTAATATTGGAATTAATTGTTCCTTAGATGTTTCTTAGAATTCACTTGTAAATACATCTGGTCCTGGAGATTTTTTTTCCTTAGGAAGCTTATTTATGGCTTCTTCAATTTCTTTTTCTTGCATCACTCTCATTTCTCTTTCCAATATTTCCTCTACTTCTCTTATTTGATTTCCAAAATTCTTTTTGAGCTCTTCTATGGCCTGTGACCATTTCATATTTTTCTTGGAGGCTTTTGATGCTGGAGCTTTGACTTTGTTGTCTTCTTCTGGTTTTGATCTTCTTTGTCACCAAAGTAAGATTCTGTACTCTCATTTTTTCCCCATTGTTTGATAATCTCCCCAGCCAAATACTTGACTTTCTAACTGCTTGTCAAGTTATGACTCAGCTTCTGGTGGGGGTGGGTGTACTGGCCCAGGCTTCAGGGGTTTTGTGTCAGCTGCTTGATTTACCACTATCTGTGAATCCAGAGCTCCAGAAGCAGCAGCAGTTGCTGCTGCTGCTACCACTATGCCCACCCCTATCCCAGTGCCCACCCCCATCCCCATCCCCACCCCTACCACCACAGCCAGATTACATTCCTCTTTCACCTGGGATGAAAAGTAGATTGAGCTGCCTAGAAACCACAACAGTTGCCAGTGATTCAGTCCTCTGAGGCCTGGCAGACTTGTTTATTGCATTAATTTTCCTCATTCTTCCTCTCCTTTCACCCTTTTTACCCAGGGAATCCCTCTTTCTGACCAATCCATTTTTTTTTAACATCAACATAATCCCACTTGCTCCCACAACCTCTTACTATTTGTAGAATCCTTCTAGCTGTCTTGATGCTGATAAATTTCTTTGAAAATACATTTATCTTCTTCCCATATAAAAAGGTAAACAGTTTAACATTAAATCCCTTATGATTCTCTTTTAATTGTATTCAGCTCTATTATTTTTATCAGGAATGCTTAAAAGTCCCCTATTCCTTTAAATATACATTTTCCCCCCCTCAAAGGATTATACTTAGTTTTGATGTTTTTTGTTTGTTTGTTTGTTTTTGTCTTCTAAAATGCCATATTTAAAGCCCCTTGCTTGTTTAAATGTGGTAGCTGATAAATCTTATGTGTTCTGGACTGTGGCTTCATGGTATTGGAATGGTTTCTTTCTTGCTTTTGGAAGTATATTCTCTTTTACCTGAGAGTTCTGGAATTTAGCTTTAATATTCCTGGGGCTTTATCTTTTGGGATTTCTTTCAAGTGGGAATCAGTGGATTCTTTCATTTTCTATTTTACCCTCTGGTTTGAGGATCTCTGCGCAGTTTTCCGTCATAATTTCTTGAAATTTGATATCCAACCTATGTTTTTGATCATGGCTTTCAGGTTGTACAATAATTCTTAAATTGTTTCCTCAGTCTGTTTTCAGATCAGTTGTTTTTCTGATGAGATACTTCACGTTTTCTTGTAGTTTTTCTTTCTTTTGTCTTTGTTTTATTTCTTGATGTCTCACAGAGGCACCAACTTCCATTTGCCCAATCCTGATTTTAAAGAATTTTTTTCTTCAGTCAGCTTTTGTATTTCTTTTTCTACTGTCCAGTTCTTATTTTTTAATACATTATTTTCTTCATTATTTTTTTGTACCACTTTTATTCAACTCTTCATTGTCATTCCATAATTGTTTTATTTTGGTTTCATTTTTTTCCTAATTTTCCCCTACCACTGATTTTGAAAATCATTTTGTTGCTTTTTTCCAGGAATTCCTGTGTTCAGCTCACATTTTTCTTTGTGGTCTTTGCTTGTAGGTGTTTTTACTTCATTGCCTTCTGAGTTTTTATGTTGATACTGTCAGGATAGTAGATTTTTTTCTTCCAGTTGTTTTTGTTGTTGTTGTTGTTTGCTCATTTTCTCATCACATTTCTTTATTTGGAACTTTATATTAAAGTTGGGCTCTGTTCTTGACATGAGGAGCGAGAACTGGAGGGAGAATACTATCTCAGACTTTTTCAACTACTGATTTCAGAGCTAGTTGTAGGTGTTTGAAAGCTTTTGGTGCTTCCAAGGTGGTGTGATCTAGGGAGAGATGTGGTAAGTGTTTCCTTAGTCTGCACTCTGAGCCTTACCCAGGAAAGACCCCAGTCCTTTGGATTTCAATTGATATTGCTTACCAGGGTCTCTACTCTGTTGGGACCCTCAGAACTCCCACTTTCTCTTGATCAAAAGTACTCCTTCCTGTTTGCCCTTCCAACTGTGACTCATAAGTGTGTATTGGCGATTGAGTAGCCACACTACTTTTTGTTCTTTGCTCCATGTTAACAAAAGTTATCCCATAATATGGTTTGGACCATTTGCCACGTCTCCCTATTCTCTCCAGCTTGAGCATGCCCGAAGCTCCTTCTGTTTCTTTTGCCGTTGGAGTTACATCCCCATGGGCTTTGGGCTAGCCTCTATCCCAGAGTCACAGATCTCTCTTTCTAACCCTCTAAATTGTTTTGAGCTGAAAGAATGTCTTAGTCTGACCTTTTATTGGTTCTTTCCCTCCAGAATTTGAATTCAGGTGTCATTTTAAAGTTGTTTGGAGAGCTTGGCTAAGTGCTTCGCTACCCTGCCCTCTTGTCTCTGTTCCCAGAAATCCTGAGACACTGACTGACTTTGTGATCCTGGGCAATTCATTTATTCTCTGTCTCTTTCAATTTCATCCACTGTAAAATAGGTACAACAATTACATTTATCTTCCAGGATTGTTGTGAGGATAAAATAATATTTACATTTTATAAACCTTAAAGTACTGTATAAATGCTAGTTGTTATTTTTCTTTCCCAGTTACATACTACACTATTAAAATTATTCCTGCCTGGTCTCATATTAAAAAAATTTGATCACATTTACATAATTCTGATCATTCTAAATCCGTAATAATAAATCTAGGGTAGATGTGGCATCTACAGGGACCCTTATTATATAAGGGACAACATTTGAATGGTCAGAGCAAAAGCAGACTATTTTACCCTCTGGTTCTAGGACCTGATGGCAGGTTTCCTTGATAATTTCTTGAAAGATTATCTCCAGACTCCTTTCCTGATCATGACTTTCAGATAAACCAGTAATTTTTAAGTTGTCTCTCTTGGATATATTTTCCAGGTCAGTTGTTTTACAAAAAGCTATTCTACATTTTTTTTCTATTTTTTCATTCTTTTCTTTTTGTTTGATTGATTCTTGATATCTTATAGAGTCATTAGCATCCACTTGCCTAATTCTGATTTTTAACAAATTGTTTTCTTCAATTAAATTTTGTATCTCCTTTTCCATTTGGCCCACTTTGCTTTTTAAGGAGTTCTTTTGTTCAGGGAGTTTTTGTGCCTCCTTTTCCACTGGGCCAATTCTGCTTTTTAAGAAGTTATTTTTTTCAGTGTACTGTAATGGTAAGGTAATTTGAATTTGAAGACCCCTTTGTATTGGCAAGTAAGCAGATACTTAGCACTTAGTAATTAATCAAGCCTCTGAGAAAAAAAACAGAAGGTATGAACCTCTGTTCCTGACTAACAGGAAGCAGTTGGCTGAAACAGGAAGCAGTTGATGCTCTGTATATGTAAGGAAAAGCCCCAGGGTGGGACACTCAGGATTTCTTGAGAACTTATGCTGGTGGAGCTTCTGTTGAAAAGAAGCTCAGGAGGCTGAAGAGGAAAGCCTTTTCCCCTCCCACTGCTCCCCAGCCCCACCCCCCTGCTGGATAAGGTGATTCTGATTTTTTTTTTAATGAGCTGCAGAAGACTGAGGATGGATGCTAAGACTTTGTCTGTTTGTGTTTTGGTTGAACCTTGAATTCCTGGGAACAGGAATTGTGAAGGATTTGAGATAGTCTGGACCCTGTGAACTTCAGTGTGGAACAGGACCTACATGGAGAGTTGGACAAGGAACTAGGAGCTGTCTGCCTTTGAATCTAGGTGACTGGTGGATTCAGGTAGGAGCTGCCTGCCTTGAGTCAAGATGAAAAGACCTCTCCCTGGGTACTGAGTAGTGATGAAATTGTAGTTTACTAGTGACCTAGGGGTGGAGGATCTGTGTATTTTCTGATGATTGAATAATGAATGATGAAGGATGAACAAATGACTAAATGACTGATTGAATCAAGATGATTTTGAACAATTGAGTTACTAAAAAGTTATTCTTTGTTCAAAACCTTGTGGCCACTGTAGTGGAAACTGTGGCTGTTTTAATGATAAGCTGTTGTGAATATTATATTGTGATTTTCTGTGATAAGTTGTAATATTGTGAATGCTATACCTTGAATTTCTGTGATGAATAGAGTGTTTGCTATACTGTGTAATCAGAACCTTAAAAGCTGTTCGCATTCTTCTGGAAAGCTACTTGTACCCTGACCAATCCATTTTTTTTTAACATCATCCCAATATAATCCCACTTGCTCCCACAACCTCCTTCTATTTGTAGAATCCTACTATCTGTCTTGATACTGATAAAGTTCTTTGAAAATACATTTATCTTCTTTCCATATAAAAAGGTAAACAGTTTAACATCAAATCCCTTATGATTCTCTTTTAATTGTATTCAGCTCTATTCTTTTTATCAGGAATGCTTACTTTTTTCCATTTGGCCAACTGTATTTTTTTAACGACTTATTTATTTTTTTACAATCAATCTTTGTCCTTCCTGTCCCTGGCTTTTGACTCTCTTGCATACCTCTTATCTGCTTCCCCAGTTTTTCTTCTACCTCTCTTATTTGACTTTTAAAATCCTTTTTGAGCTCTTCTACGGCTTTTTGGACTTGAAACAAGTTCATATTCACCTTTGAGATTTCGGGTATGGTTATATTGACAATATTTTCCTCTTCTGAATTTGTACCTTGCTCTTCACTGTCCCTATAATAAGAATCCATGGTCATTATCTGTTTTTGCTTTTTGTTCATGTTGTTTGCCTATTTTCTGACTTTTAAAGTTGAACTCTCTTGCTGGAGCATAGGAGACTCTGACCCAAGCTTCTAGTGCTGGGAACCCGGTCACTGGTCACAGGCTTTGTGTGCTGGAGCCTCAGGTGCTAGCAGCTGCAGGCCAAAGGGTTATAGCAGATTACCGGGTGCTGAGCTGGGGTCAGCAACACTGAAGCTCTTGGTGTGGGGACGGGGAATCTGGCTCCTGAAGGACACTTGCTCAACTGGGCTTCTTGAAAGCAATGAAAGGTGTGGCTGCTGGAGGATGCCTGCCAGCCTGGAGCTGTGCCTCCTGGAGTTGTGCTCCCTGGAGTTGTGCTGTAGTATCAGGAAGTTTGGCTGCAGGGTGATTCCTGCCCACCAGTGTGTGTTGTGGTTTTTCCAAGCTGGTGTCTGCCAGTTTCCTTGCCTGTGCTGAGGCACTCAGGGGTCCTGATGTTGGTGCTTGCCTCCTCCACCACCCTAGGACTTAGGATTTCCCCCCTGATTTGCTGAGGTGTGACTTGATGGCTGATCTCCTGTCCTGTCCTGCTCCCCCTCTACCAGAATAAGAGGTGCAGATTGTGTTGTCTACAAGCATTTGACTTCTCTTATTCCTTCTTCTTAATTTATACTTTGATGTACGGAATGTTCCAAAGTTTGTTCCTACTTCCTCTTTAAACACATTGGATATCAAAGTTCATGTTGATTTAATTTTGAGGTTCTTATGAACTTATTTATTGAATATCTCTTCATCCTTTGCAACCTTTGGTGTATTAGCTGCAGTTTTTTTATAGGGTCTTTTACAAAATATTTATTATGAAGACCACATAATATGCCATGTTGCTCAAGGTTTAAAAAAGTAGGAAAATGGTACATCCTGAAAAATATTAGACGAGCTAGTTTAGTATTATTTCTTGGCAGATTTCTAGAATTTCCAGAATAATTTTAGACTTATATCTAGAAGGCACTTTTAGTGTCTTACCTAGTCATTCAAATAATAGATCTAGACCTTTCAGGACATTCAGATGTTGTCTAGCACATCTCTTTCTTTTTGCAGGTTTAAGCCCATTTTCTTACTGAATGCTTATTATTTTTTCTTTTTCATTACATTGTCATTTCTATAATTAATCAAGCTTGTATTTATTTGATAACTCCTATATGCCAGGCGTGGAGAATACAAATAAGAAGCATGAAACAATCTTTACTAATTTGACTAATTTTCTAACAAGGGAAAATAAGTACATAAGTGCATATAAGTACTGATGATTAAGTGAATGATGTGTGGGTATGTTTATAAACAATATAGTGTCTTCAGTAAGAATAAGTTGTGGAAAATGAAGCTTATTTTTCTGGATTTGTAGACCAGGAAAGCAAAGCAGAAATAAATTTTGAAGTTATCTTGTGGCTGTTGCAAAGGATAAGAAAGGAAGGTCGTTTGCGTTCTTGCCTATGTCAAGGAAACCCTCTGACGTAAAAACTTTACGAAGACTTACCAATGTAACAAACCTAGTATCAGGAATAAACATGTCTATGTTCAGGGGGAAAAGCTTACGTATAAGTAACAACTGTTTTTATAGACCATTTTGATGATATGTTTGTATGTATGTACACAGATACCTATTTTGTTGTGGATCTGTGATCTCATTGTAGGGAACTCCTAGTGAGGAGATTCTCTCAAAGTACAAATTGGCAATTACAGTGAAATTTTTACTCATAGTTTCTCTAAGGGGTTCTTGTAGGGTTGCTCAGTCAACATATCAGGTAGGGAAAGTCTTCCCAGCTTGTATCCATGATTCCACACTGTTTCTGTATAGTTACTGATGTAATGAAATAAAATAAAATCGAGCACAGTACAAGTTATATTTATTAATTTTTAGGGGCAATTACAAAGTTAAATAGCATAATGGAATTAATATCTTTAAGAAGGCATAAAACCTTGTTAATTACTATTCTAGAATTTTCTGATAATGCCTGCAAAAGGATTTTTTGCCATATATTTTTAATTTGAAACGTATTTTTATCTGTCCATTTTCATAAACGTTGTCCATTTATCAGTGACTGAGCTTTGTGCCTAGTGGTTGCTAAATAAATGTTTGAATGAATGCCTTGTGATTAAATTATATCTCTGCTGAAGATTTCAAATGGTTTTCAGAGAATATGATTTAGCAAAATGAATTCTTTAGAATTCCCTTTTTAATGTTTTATCTTTTGTCAAACCTATATTATTAATATTGTAACACTATTATAACTTATGAAGTCTGTTTTTAGCGTTTCATAAGAAAATTTTAACAATTATTTCTTTATTTTCTTTATTTCTTTCATCCCTGATAATTTTATCTTACTACATTTTTCCTATCCTAGAATGTGCTGCTTTTAAAATTTGCTCAACTTTTATTTTATTTAATGACCATGTCCTTGGCACATTATATATTCATCCAGCATAAAATCACTTATTTGAAATTTTTTTTTAACAGGAAGATAGTGATCCACCCATTCATGAAAGTCTCAGCATAGAAAATACATTATGGGCAAGCACGGTTGTTGCTTCAGGTGAGAAATATTTTGTGCATTTACATTTGAATTCACATACAAAGATGGTGCAACAAAGATGAAAGTGTGTATGGGTGTGAGAGAGACTTCGATTAGTATGTCTCTTGCCATTCAGCAAGACTTCATGCCATACTGCATGTTGCTTTACCACTGTTTGCCTACTTCTTGAAAATGTAATGTATCTCAATCTGTTGTTTTGTCATATTTTATTCAGCTTTGTTTTTGATGGCAGCAAGTATAGTGTCAGTCACTCAGACTCCAGGACTTCTTAAACTTTTCTGACCCTTTCATTGCTTCTTAAACTGTGGGGTCATGACCCCACAATTTAAGAAGCATTAGAGAGGACTCTGTAAATGTTAGTGATTATAATTGCCTATTAATAATTTTATCAACTTCAATTGCTTCTCAGCAGTCTACGTTGATAATATTGCATTATTTTGTGTTTACCATTTAACATAAATTTTCTCAAAACACAATTTTGGTGTGTCATACATCTACTTGTGAATTTAGAATGCTTTCCTAATGCTTATTGCATCAAATTTAAAACCCTCACATAGTATTCCAACTCTATACTTGGTCATCCTGATATTTTTTTATACTCCCCCAAACTTCAGTTCTTTTTAGAACAATTTCTTTTCTGTCTCCTACATATATAGGATTTAGTTTTTTTCTGTGTGCATTTGCTCATGCTGATCTCAGACTTTTCTCATTTTTCTTTTCTTTCATCTTCTACATTCATTTTTGTTTAATTAACATCACCCCATAATAATTTTTAGCCTCACAGAATCACATGTCTTAAGTTGAAAGAGGCCTTATGGGTTATCTGGTTCAACCTCTTCATTTTGTAGATGGAGAAACTGAGGTTCATAGTTCTTGAATGACTTCCCTAAGGTCTCACAGATAATAAGTTAAGAAAGCTGAGGTTTGAACTCATTCCTATACCAAGTTCAGTGCTCTTTCTACTATACCAGACTGATTTTTCTTGTCTGAATTTCAGGGTCAATAATTGAATGCATAAATTTGGTGATTTCATCAAAACCTCTCATCAGTGAGCTTAATTCACTTAGATATTTTGATGGTGATTAGGAAATGTCCTAAACCTGAACTGTCAAACATGAAGCCCTGTGTGTGATAGAAAAAAATTAAAATGTGATGGGGAAGTATTTTATAAAATAAATAAAAATACAGTAGAGCATAATATTAATATATGGTTTTCTAAGTCAGTATGTGACTCACATTAAGGTTTAGTGGTCCCCGTTTCTATTTGAGTTTGACTCTGCTGCCTAAATAATTTATTTTAAATATTATAAATGTTATTTCTCCCTAATAATGACATAAAGAAGAAAAGTTACATGCAAGCTTATTTGTCACCAAATATATATTTATGAATATATATGCATCTTTCCTGTGAGAGTGCGTTATTGGATGTTTCTCCCAATACTTAAAACCTAGAATTTTACATGATGATCATGCTGCCTAAAGCTGGATTCAGGTTTGTTTTGTTTTGTTTTAAAACCTTATCAGGTAGCTCAATGTTGAATTCTGAGTAAAAAAAAAAAAGTGAGAATTGACAATGTATTTTACAAAGTTTTTCAGTCATAAAGATCACCTTTCTTCTTGGACTGGTAGTTTATTTTCTGGGGGGGAATCTATGTCAGTGTCTTTGTGTGTGTTTCTGTATCTGTGTACAACAGAGGAATATTGTATAAGCAAGCATTTCCTGATCTGTTTCCCTTTATGTAACACTTTTTATTTGTGAGAGCATACCCATAGAAATTCTTATTTGATGTATATAAAAACTATGTGTAATGGATAGAATACGTATTCTTATACCCATTTTAGAAGTAAAATCAGAGATGTTAAAGTTTCTTCCCTAAGGCAAGACAGCTATTAAATAGGAGAGATAAGACTAGAATTCTAGTACCATGAGATAAAATCTGAGATATCCTCTAGTTAAATTACATAGACTACAATAGGTAAAAAGATGACATAGTGGATAGTGTTTTTGACTTTTAGTTCAAAAGACCTGAGTTCAGATCTTGCTTCAGATGTTTACTTATCTGTATGATCCTGGGAAAATCAGCCTCTTTTACCCTTAGTTTCTTTATGTGCAAAATGAAGGTGATAATAGCCCCTACTCCACACAGTTATTATGAGAATCAAATGAGATAAAATATGTAAATCTCTTTGTAAATCTTAAAATGCTAGTTATTATTGTTGTTGTTATTATTATAGGGTAGTCCCCCTAACCTAAATTTCTAGAAAAGCTGAGTTTCTCCATACTTCAGTATGAAGGCAAGATGGCATACAAATTGCAAAGCTAAGGTCACCTGGAATTATAATACATATGTCTACCATGTACATCTGTTTTATATTGGACCAGATGTTTGCAGATGAAAATGTGCACAGATACAGAGAAACAAAGATAAAAAACCATTTTTCATGCTTAACCCAATATGGAGATTATTTTCTTTCAAGTTCATTCAGTTGGTATCCAAGTTGATAGCAGAGGTATCATTTAAGGCAATTTCTGTACTCCTACTTAGTATTCTGACATAACAGTAAAGCTGAACCTTCTGGGATCTTTTCAGATCTATTAATGCTGAATCATCTCATAAGGGTTTGGCATTCTGACTGATATACTAATAGATACTCTCCTCTGTATTCATGGAGAGAGATCATTGAGCATTTTCATTGAGTCCTTAGTGAAGTAATTAGCTGAACAGGGATGAGGAATAAGTGAGACATCTGTCATACCCATGAGTTTCTCTCTCAACTTCACAGTGTTGAGTAATTCTATTTCATTGTAACAGATTAAAAATCATTGCTTTAAAAGGAAATTTTTAAAGAGCTTTGAATACCAGGCTAAGGAGTTTGACTTTATTCTTTAGATGATAGGAACTCACTGAAGGGTTGTTTTTGTGTTCTATGATCAGAGTAGTACCTTAGGAATATTATTCAGACAGTGGGATGAAGAATGGCCACAGTACTGATGAGAAGGTAACTAATATTTTGATATGGTATGGTATTTAAATAACATTTCTTCATGTAATATATTTTAAAGGTGATGCTGAGTGTTTCACAGTTCTAGAGGGACATAGGTAACAAATTCTACTTTCTGCAAAACTGAAAAACTGATCCCTCTTTACTAGCTTATTTGCCCCGTATTGGCATGTAAATTACATTATTAGTGATGTACTTTGTCAGCTTCCTTATCTTAACTTTCTTGCCAGAAGGCATCACAAGTCCAATGCCAAAAGGTGAGAAAACCAGTGATCACTCTATATATTTGCCAGTTATATGGTTATGCATTTTATACAGTTGGCATTCACAGCTTCTATCTAAAATACCCTAAAACCTCTAAACATTAAAAAAAAAAACCAACCAATTATCAGCTGTGGAGCAAGAAAGAATATTCCAGAAAATCTCAGATCTATAAAGTGCAACCAATTATTAATTTAGTAATAATTGAATAAGCGACTCAAAAGTGTTATAGGGGCAGCTAGGTGGCACAGTGAGTAGAGCACCAGCCCTGGAGTCAGGAGAACCTGAGTTCAAATCCGGCCTCAGACACTTAACAGAAAAACTAGCCGTGTGACCTTGGGTAAGTCACTTAACCCCAATTGCCCTCCAAAAAAAAAAAAGCAAAAAATAAAAATAAAAAAAAGTGTTATAACATTTACCTTGCCTTTATTGATTATGACCAAGTTTTTGACTCATTTCTGCATTCATACCAAGGTTACAGCCTAAAACTATGCAAAATGGACTTAAATATCTTGAGAGTGTCATAATATCCAGTGCCTACATATAAAGCTGTATTCTCTGGAAAACAAAACTGCTACCAATATTATCAAGACCATATAATACACGGCATTTTTATAGGAAATGATTTTAGTTCTTTTATGGTTTTGCTAACCCTTTAATCCATTATCACCTTTCTTAAATGGCAGTAAATATTCCTTTCAAGTTAAAAGAGAAATGAACCAAAAAAAATCACGTAGTATACATGGATGACATCTAACAAGATGATTGCACCAAAAAACATATTGAACAGATATTTCATATCCTGGGTTTTTTCTCCAAGGAAATTATTATATCATTTGGTCTCAATAAATGCATGTACCAAGGGAAGATAGAAACTGAAACTTGAATCACCGTTCAAATTTTGCTGTGAAGAACATCACTACATATGTATATGTATATATACACACACACACACACATATATGTGTGTGTATGTATATATGTTTCCTCCAGGCAATATATGTCTAATATGAAGCTATCAAGGGGAAAGCTGACTAAATACTTTAGTAAATTTACTGGTATGCTTGAATATAAATAGAAAGTATTCATTTAAAGCAATTAATACCTAGCGAATATCAGAATTAATATACACTTTTGAACATGTAAAATGGATTATAGTAGATTTACGAAGTATCCTAGTAATTACTCATACATTGGTAACAAAACAGAGGGCTCATCAACATAAGACAGCTGTAGAAAGATTGACCCTTCGTCTCTAAGAGATAGGGGTAAGAGCAGAGGAAGACAAGTGTTTATTAAGCACCTGCTATGTACCAGACACTTTGCCAAGTGTTTTACAAATATTATGTCATTTGATCCTTACAACCACCCTATCAGGTAAGCTACTTTTGTGATCCTCTTTTTTTTTACAGTTGAGGGAACTGAGGAAGGGGGAGTTTAAGTTATTTGCCCAATATAGACAGATTGATGCACTTTGAGAATTTTGAGTTCATTGTGACCAATGTGGTAGAACTGAAATTTTGCCAAGAAACTTTCCTTAAACACTGACAAATTGGGTGCTGGCAGTGTGATAAAAGAGTCAGAGAAATATATGAGGTAACATAGGATTCCAGCGTGGTTATACTCAAAACTATAGTAATGCTCAGCTTACCATGGAATATAAAAGATTTAAGTAGTGCTCCTTTGTATTTTTGTACCACAAGAACAAAAGATTCTATGAAGTAAATCAGAACCTTATCCCTTTTGCTGGAAATGCTTCATTAAAGATTGTGATGACCATTGAAAGCAGACAAAATAGAAGTGGCCATGAGATAGACTGACAATAAGAAGGCTTTTGTTGTTTGTTGATATCACATTCAAACAATCCAAAATTTTTTGCCAGTTATGTGTAGATTTTGTATTGGTTTTGCACGACTGTTGGAACACATGATAGATGCATTAAAAGCTCATAGAAATAGGCATAGACCATTGGATTTAAAATATGTAACCAAAAGTCCAAATGGAGCTGCTAAAATGACTAAGATTGCAGAGAGGAATTAAAAATGGGTGATATCCACAGGAACAATATAATAATAATAAAAAAAAAAAGTATTGAAGCAGCTAGGTGGCACAGTGAATAGAGCACCCGTCCTGGAGTCTGGAGGACCAGAGTTCAAATCCAACCTCAGACATGTAACATGTACTAGCTGTGTGATCTTGGATAAGTCACTTAACCCCAATTGCCCTGCCTTTCCCCCTCCAAAAATCGGGGGGGGGGGAAGCATTAAACAAATTGCCTATTATAAATTTGTCAGTAGTAGTACAGAGACTTATGATGGCAATTCATGATCACATTATTGTCATCAAAAATTATAGAAGCATTATTATGAAGGAGCCTGGACATATTAATTAATGTAGATTAGCCAAGAGAACTGTAGAATTGTGTACTGTATCACTGGAAGCTTATGAAAATTATCCTTACCCAAATACCTAGCAAAACTTGATATGGTGGGTAAAATTATGTATCAGACCTCATATCTGTCACATTAAAGAAAATGACAATAAAGAAAAATGACGAATTTTGGAGGGGAGGTGGAAAAATAGTCACATTAATACACTGTCTATAGCTGTGCATTAATGTAGCTATTCTGGAGAGTAATTTGGAGTTTATCCTCCTTTGCCATCCTTCCTACTCAGAAATTTCCATTGACTCCTATCTACCCTATAATTACAGACTCCTGTTTGGCATTTAAAACCTTTCTCAACCTGAGCCCAACTTATCTTTCTTGCTTCATATGTGGTTCAGCCAGACATTGTTCCTTATATAGTGTTCATTCTTTTGTACCAGTCTCTCTTATCTGGAATGCACTAGCTCCTCGCCTGTATGTATTAGAGGCTCAGGTTCAGTACTACATTCTGCTTAAAGTCTTTATTAATTCTCCTAGTTATTAGCGCTGCCTTTCAAAATTACCTTTTATTTTTATTTTTTTGTGCATATATTTGCATAGGTACATGCTTACTACCTAGATATCCCGTGGGTTCCTTGAGAGCAGAGACTTTCATTTTTGTTTCAGATTTGTATTTGTATTTGTATTCCCTGAACTTACTTCCATGCCTGGTCCTGTATACTACAGTCTAGCTACTTTGTGTTCTGTCTTATTTTTAATTTATCTTTCTACCTATAGGAATAAATGAAGGGGAAAAAAAATCTCATTCTACTTCTTGAAACCATTATGTCTGTCTGGAGGTGGGTAACATTTTAGATTCAGGTTCTGGAATTGTAGTTTGTACTTTTATTGACCAGAATCATGAATTCAAAGTTGTCATTAAAAAAAAATTAACTTGTTTATTTTTAGTTTACATCATTCGTTTCCATGAGATTTTGAGTTACAAATTTTCTCCCCATCTTTCCACTACCCACCACCCCAAAACAGCCATCCCATTTTTACTCCCTCTCCCAATCTGCTCTCTCCTATATCCTCTCCCATCACCCCTCTGACTTTCTGGTCGGGCAAGATGGATCTCATTATTCCAGTGCCTGAAAGTTGTCATTTTTTAAAAATTATGTTGTTACTGCACAAACTATTCAAATGATTCTCTTCACTTCATTTTACATTAGTTCTTAAAAGTCTTCCCAGGCTTCTCTGAAATTGCTCAGCTCATCATTTCATTTTAGCACAATAATATTTCATTATATTAATTTACCATAACTTGTTTTGCCATTCTCCAATAGACAGAAAATTTTTTAGTTTTTATGTGTTTGCCACCTCAAAGAAAATTGTTCAAAATATTTTTGTACCCGAGTCCTTTTCTTTTTCCTTTTTCTCTTTGGGTCATAGTTGGTTCAAAGGGCATGAACAAGCTTAGTTTTAATTTTGTTGTTATTGGTTTCTTTTTGTTTTATTTTGCTTTTTGGCAGGGGGGAGAGGGAGGAGAGGAGTTGAAAGGGATGAGAGGCAAGGTATAGTTATAAATTGCCAAATCAGCTTGAACAATTCAAAGTTCCATCAACCAATTCATTAATACACCTGTTTTTATATAATCTCTTCAGTATTTGCCATTTTCCTTTTTTTTATCCTTGTGTGAAGCTAATGGCTGTGAATGGAAACTTAAGAGATACTTTGTTGTACATTTTCTAATTATTTATTTTGTATTTCCATCAATAGATGTTGTTCTTAAATTTTTAATCAGTTCCTCATATATATTGAGTGTAGGACTTTCTGATGTTAGAAAAACTTATCAGTAAGATATTTTACAAGATACCTGATTTTTTTTTCTACTTTTAACTGCCATGGTTTTATTTTTGCAAAATATCTTTAAATTTTACATAGCAAAAATTGCCCTTTTTTCCTTGCTGTTCCTTGTCCCTCATTTGGTTATCATATTTTTCTGTTGTATGTAGACCCGAAAGTGTATGTCTTCCTTGCTTAGTGAGTTTTTTTTTTGATTATGATATGTTGTATTCTTTTACTTTTAAGTGATGTATTCATTTGGAGTACATCTTGCAATACACCATATGTTATGTTGGCCTCTCGCTAATTTCTGTGAGACTGTTTTTTAAATTTTCCTGGCAGTTTGTGACAGATAGTGAATTCTTACTTTAGTAGCTGCAGTCTTTATTTTTAATCTAACACGATGCTATTATTGTGTACGGGTTTTTGCATGTTATGTCATTCTGTAGTTATTTTTAAAGAAACTTCTCTATCTGTTTTAAACAAGATTTTTTTGGTAATATATGTAAATGCTGTAATGCAGCTTTATTGTATATCTTACAGCTTTCCTGAATTGTTTCAATTAATTTTTAAGTTGACTCCTTAATATTCTCTAAGTAGACCATAATATGATTTGGAAAAGGCCCCTGTGTATGTGTTTATTGCCTTTGTTTCTTTTTCTTTTCTTACTGCTATAGCACATTTCTAGCACCATGTGAAATAATATGATGATGAAGGGCATACTTCTTTATCCCTTATCTTATTGGAAAGACCTTCAGCCTTTCTCAGTACATACATACATACATACAAACATTCATTCATTCATAAACTGTAGTTTGTTTTATTTTTAGATAAATACTTCTCTTTCTCTTTTTGTATCTCCTTGATTTAGGTATCAAGATCGTATTTTTGAAATATAGAAGGACTTTGGAAGAGTTTTATTTTCCTATTCTTGCTGACAGTCAGAATTAGTTCTTTGAATATCTGATATCATTCACTTGAAGATCTACTTAATTCTGGAAAATTTTTCCTTGGGAATTTATTTTTGACTTGATCAATTTCTTTTCCTGATACTGAACTATATAAACAATCAATTTTGTTTTTAACATAGGTATTTTATATTTTTTAAGTCTTCCTAATGTCATTCATCTATATTATTATATGTATTGGTATAATCAGGCAGAATTGTAATTGTCTCATGCTAATTACCCTTATTTTCAGTTATTTTGCATTTTTACTTTTTTACATTTTAGACATGAACCGTTTATTTTCTTTCTATAAATCAGCTAATTAACCTTATCTATTTTATATATTTTGGGTGACAGAGGTGGTTGTTGTTTTGGGTTTTTTTTTTGCATCTAATTTTGTTGATCTCTTAGATTTTTTCAGAATTTGTTTTGTATGGAGGTTTAGTTTGTTGTTCTTTTAAGTTTTTTTTTTAGTTGCATACCTGATTCATTCATTTATTCTTTCAAGATATAAGTGTTGTTTTTAGATTTTATTTTATTGCATTCCATAAGTATTGGCATATAAATTCATCGTTATGTTCTTTGACAGAATTTTGTTTTTTCAATGATTTATTCCTTTATTCACCTATTCTTCAAGACTTAGTTATTTAGTTTCTAATAAATTTATAATTATTCCTTCAAAGCCCCTTTATTAAGTATATTTTTCACTCCATTACTCTCAGGAAAGGATTTTTTTTTAAACTCTGTTTTGCTGAATTTGTTAATGAGATTTTTATGCTTTAGTATTTGATCAGTTTTCTTAAAAGACTCCTGTCCAACTGAGAAATACATAAGCCACATTTGTTTCCCATTCAGTTATGAACAGGGTTAAATCATCTACATATTTTTATAAAGTTCTTTTCTAGTACTTAAATATTTTGCTTATTGGCATTTTGTTAGATTTGTCTAAATCTGAAAGAGGTACATCGCTGTCTTCCATTATTGTTTCATTGTTTGTTTTTCCACATAATACTGCTGTTTTCCTTTAATATCAGTAATAAATTAATAGTCTGTATTTGACATATAATTTAATTATATTTTATAGTATGTATAATAATATAAATACATTATAATAATATGGTAGATAATGATACAGTAATATATAGCATATGTAAATAATATATAACAAATACATGATCACATAAGATTTAATTAAATAACTATAATTTAATAAATTAAAATAAACAAATTAAATATTAAATTGTTTAAATAACTTGGCTGCTTAGTACATATATATTAAGTATTGATTTTTATTTGTTTTCTAAGTTGTCTTTTTAATATCTGTTTTTCCTACTTATTTCCTAGTGTTTATTTTTCCTGTATCCTTATCTGAAATCATTATTAATACCTATTTTTTTTATTATTCTGTGCCAGTCCCTAATTTTAACTATGTATGAATCTCTGTCTCAGATGTGTGCCCTTTATCTCATTCCTCCTCCCCACTCTCCACATATATACATCTTTATTATTATTCAGATTCCCAGCTGACAGATTTTATAATATATGATCCTTAATATATTTCCCCCGTACATTTTTCTGGCCTGTCTTTTACAGTCCCAATGCTTAATTGTATTTGCAGTGATAGAATGTTCTAAGAAGTACAATTAAAAAATCTTAAAAATCTAAAGACAGTGAAATTTGGATTTGAATCTTATGAGATGTTGGCTTTCAGTTTTAGCATGATGGCCAGTCACTTAATCTGTTTGGGTTTTATTTTCCTCATCTATAAAATTAATGCCCTGGACTAAATTCCAACAAAGTTTCCTTGGGCTCTTATTCTATGATGCTATGATATCAATAATCTTGATGAATCTATGTGTCTAGCTGCATAGAAAAGTATGATAAGTGGAAAATGTAGACATTTTAAAAGACCCTTCTTTTAAAATTCAGGTAATCTTTGAAAGAATTATACCATAAGTTGTTATTCTTTGCATTTTAACAGAAATCAACTAACTTTGTTTTACAAAAATTAGAATATTATGTCATCTCTGAAAGTTGAAAATAGGAAGAGTAATCACGGAATCAGAAAAGAGCTCTACAAGGGAAAGGTGTAGGACACTGAAGGCATGTTGTGTTATTTTTGGACAGGAGAAGGCAAGACAATTGGGGTTAAGTGACTTGCCCAAGGTCACATAGCTCATAAGTGTGTCAAGGATCTAAAGTCAATTTTGAACTCAGGTCCTCCTGACTCCAAGGCTGGTGCTGTATTCACTGCACCACCTAGCTGCCCTCAGGCATGTTTTACCTATTTAACAGTTATATAGTCCGAATCTCTAGCTATTCTACTTTTGCCTTTTTTTTTTAAACACCTATGATCATACAGATTTCTTTACTCTAGTTTAGACATTCATTTGTTTGAAGGAAAGGTCAAAGAGATGCTTTTTCAAAGTTCTTTCCAGGATCAATGATTCTGTAAATGTTTTAAATCGTTCTTCAGACAAATTAAAAATTAGTTGGTTTTTTTAAAATTTAGCATATAATATTTTAAAGCTATGTTGTTGTTACTGTTCAGGAATTTCAGTTGTGTCCAGCGTTTTGGGTTTTGGGTTTTTCTTAGCAAAGACACTAAAGTGGTTTGCCATTTGCTTCTCGAACTCATTTAGCAGATGAGGAAATGGAGGCAAAGAGGGTTAAGTGACTTAGCTAGGGTTACACAACTAATAAATGTCTGAGGCCAGATTTGAGCTCAGATTTTCCTGACTCCAGGCCTAGTGATCTGCCCCAGTTTGTAAACTGTATGGTTTACTCTATAACACATTATCAGATAATTCTTAATTACTCAGATTAGAGATAAAAATAATAATGTTATACTTTTCTTCTTAAATGTTTGATATTTTAACTTATGCCATTTTCATTACTTTATAGTATGCCAAATTTATATTAACTTATACATTCATAAATATATTGCTATACTTCATTTATGTTTTCATTACATCTTATCATTACTATTCATTTATTGAATATTTTTAACATTTAAATTAGACTGCTGTTACTGATCCTTAGCACTATTGATTTTGTGGTCTTTCTTCTCTAAAATTGTCAGTGCAGCAGCAATCAGAGCTGAAGGGTTTTTTGAGCTATCCCAACACACAATTCCCTATGCACTAGTTTCTGTTCTGACCTTAGCCCTCAAGATAACCTTGACAAATCAGTGCCATACATCAGAACCAAGACGGACAACAATTCACCCATTATATATATTTTATTTGACATTTTATTATCTTTTATATTGAATTCCTAATTTAGGAAGTAGTATTTTTGTCTTAGACTGTGTTTATTGTATATAGAGAGAATTTTTTTCAACTAAAAATTCTTCATTTTAAAATTTTGTTTGTTATGGGGCTTTTCTTTTGTTGTTTGCCTTTTTTTCCATTGAACTTTGTAAAATATCACAGAACCTCCTCCTCTCCTCTTAGATTTCCATTTTGTTTCAACCACCCCTTTTATATTTTTGAAGGGGGTTCTTGATGTTATTTAGTCAGCGTGGGTGAAAACTCCTAGCATAAAAATTCCCTCTAAAGATGAATATTGCTACTTTCTAAAATGTAGTTTTAGACAGGTATTTGGAGAACTGATTGGCTAAATAACTTATTTGTGGTGACATAGCCAGTTTATATGAAAGGAAAGACTTGAATCTATGCTGTAAGACTAGTTCCTTACCCAAAACGACATAACTATATATACAAATGTACAAATAGACATATATGTAGGTGTATGTAGGGGTGTGTGTATTTACATATTTATCTTATATTGTCATGTAACATTTTTGGTGTCTTTATTTTTTATAAAGGTGTAGAGGGAGTTATCTTTGAAGTATCTGTTTATTCTCTAATGAGGCAGAGTATAAAAATACCTTTTCTAGTGTCTTAGAATTATTTTTGTATATTATAGAACTCCCTAAAGTAAGTTATGACTACCACACCTCTCTCCAGATTCTGCATTAAGGCAGGAGCTCTAGAGTTTCATATTCTCATTCTTTAAAACAGCAGTCCTCTGACCTTTTCTGATGCCAAAATATTTATATAATTTTATATTTTGGATAGCTAATAAAATAGAAATAAAGAAGTAGAAACAGTAAGATAGTAAGGGAAATGACCTATGCTGTGTTACATCAGGCCAAGTATAAAACCATTTATTTAGGTCTTACTGTGTACCCGACATTGTACCTCAAATACTGGGAATGCAAATGGAAGCAAAAAGACAGGTCTCCAATACCAAGGAGCTTACATTTTAATAGGGGAAGAACACATAAAAAGAAATTGTAAATACTGATTGGAGGAAAAGATTACCTGCAGTGGGACATAGCAACAAATCTAGAGAATCTGCAGTGACTAGGGAGGATGAAGAGGAATGGCTGGTTTGGGTACCTTTCCTTAAAGTGGCAGCTTTGGGAGGAACTGAAAAATAAGAGGTAGAGTGTCTGTGTGCATATTTCTTTTTGTGGTTTGGAAAACTTTTTTTCTTCTCCCTTTAAACAAAGGGCATATAAATTTGTTAGTGCATGAAGTATCATTTTGAAGTTGCAGTTTGTGACTATTTGGACTCTCACAGTCTTAAGAAATGAAAATCTATAATGGAGTTATAAGAGTTTTTTATGATGGAGCATGCAGACGAAAAATTTCTGTTAATATGTTATGGAGTTGTTAATTTGTGTTTGTTTCATTCTAATTTTTAAAGAATCTATTACTTGCACAAGATTTATACTTCTTTGCTAAGCTTTTAATACTTTCCACATCTGTGTTCCAGAGCTGTCATTTCTTTTCTAATTCCTTACTAATTCAGTCATTTATAATATGTAATTTATAATATTTATAATATATTTATTGTATATTTATATATAATACATTCAAAATATATTATAATTTTACAATTTATGTATTAATATATAACACAATACATTTATAATATGTATATTATATGTATATGTGTGTATTATACAGTCATAATATATGCATGTAATTTCTAATATATAACACATATAACACACATACATGTGTACATGCATATATATATGTATATATACACACACACATATACGCCTTATGTAACTAAACACATTCCTTTTTTTCTTTTAGGAATTCTAGATGATCTTGGATCAACCTGTCCTTTTATTTGAAGCTTTGTTGGTTGATGTTTTGGATTTATCCTCTTTTCTGGGTTTTTATAGTTCATATGGTAATAGCTCTTTATCCCTGCTTGTTTATTCATTCTTCCAGTCTTACCTTCTAGATTAAGTTTTTATGTTAAGTCCAATCTCCGCTTTCTTCTGACAATATTGTCTTCACGTTATAGGGTCTTCTATGTCATGTTAGGTCTTGCTGCTACATTGTTTAGGTGAGTACTGTGTTCTTCAAGATTTACAGGGGAAGGCTGAACAAGGAAGTGACATATTTTCAACAGGCCTGATACAGTCTGCTTAAGGACAAGATCTAGTAGCTCTCCTCCTAGACTTTCCAGTCTTCAGACCCTGGTTTGGGTCCAGGCAACACAGCTATTAACATGCCTCTCCAGTGGTGCTTCAGTAGGTGTTTATTAGTCTTAGTTCCTATCAGCTGGCTGGAAGGCTTAGCAGGATCATAGAGACCCTAGTGATGACCTAGCTTTGTTCTAAGTGGACAGAGGGTGTCTGCCATCCCTTCCTGGTGACACTGTGCTCTTGACCCAGTTCTGTTCTGAGAGGCTTTAAGTGCTCAGTCCGAGATCTTGACCCACTTATGTTTCACATTTCCTTCCCTTTTCACATGTCTGTGGATTGAATATTATGATCTTGGACTGGGTTTCTCTTGAGATTTCACAGTCATTTCTTGGTCCTGTCTTTCTTTTAGATCTTAAATAGATTAATTGAGTTAACTATGTAAATGAGTTAACATATATAAAATACTTTGCAAACTTTAAAGCTCTATATGAATACTATTACTATGATCATCATCATTAAACATTATTATCCATTGTAGGGGGAGCTGGGTTATGCTGTTTTCTCTTACTCTGCTATCTTGGTAGGTCTCTTGTCTCCTACTTATCTTTCTAGATTCCATTCACATTACTATCCTTTCACACACTCTAGGTCCTAGTCAAACTGATTACTAGTTTCTAATCAAAGCTACTTTTTCCCAGTACAGGACATTACTTTCCCCAGCTCCATACCTTTGCATAGCCAGTAGGCTCCCTCCCCATGCCTAGAATCCTTTTCCTCTTCCTCTTTTGCCATCAAGTCTCTGGTCAAATTCTGGTCCTTTTGGAGACTTTTCCTAATGATCTCTTCCACCCCGGTTGTCAGTGTATGCCCTCATAGCCCATCTTGTTTTGAGATAGATGAATATAGATATTGATAGACATGCACATAAGATATAGACATATATTCTGTCCTCATCATTCATGGATTCCATATTTGCAAATTATCCTCTTTGCTAAAATTTATTTGTTACCCCCAAATCAATAATACAGTGCTTTTGTCACCGTTCATGGCCATGCTGGTTGTTGTCTTTCATTCTTGAAGAGGACCAAAATGACATCACTGTGTTGGGGTCGAGATACAGTGAGTCCATCTCTGCCTGGTCAGACCATAATGAGCTCAGAAGGCTCTACCATAATGGGTCAGACACAAATAGCCAATATGAACATTTGGAGTGGACATGTGCGTCTTGTGTTTCTTTTGAGTTATTGTGATTCTAATTCATTCGTAGAGCTACAGCATCTTCTTTGCATGTCATGCTGGGCAATCCTTTGCCAGTGTCTCCCATGTAATGCAATCAATTTCTGATTTCTTCAGAGATACCTTGAGAGGGTCCTTGTTATTACTTCTTCTGACTACAGTGTGAACCCCTGCCTTGCATAAGTTCTCAGTAACATGGTCTTTTAGGGAAACACGTATGTATGTGGTATTTGAACAACACTGCCACCCCCATCATAGTTATGTTCTCTGCAGTAGAATTTGAATGCTTGGCAGTTTTGCTCAAGAAAGAACCTCAGTGTCCAGTATCTTGCCAGGTAATCTTCAGAATCTTCCTAAGACAATTCAAATGGAAGTGATTCAGGTTTGGCATGATACTGGTATACTCTCTAGGTTTTGCAGGCATACGACAATGAAGTCAGCACAGTGACTCTGTAGTCCTTCAGTTTAGTAGGCATTCTAATACCTCTTATCTTCCACACTTTCCTTTGGAGCCTTCCAGACACTGAGCTAACTCTGGCAATGCCTGTATCACCCTCATCATCTGTGTGTATATCCCTGGAAAATATACTGCCAAGGTAAATGCACTTATCCACAGTATTCAGAATTTCTCCATTTGCTGTAACTGATGGTTCTATGTATGAATGGTGTGGTGCTGGCTTCATGTTAATTGTCAGGCCAAATTTAGCACAAACAGTAGTGAATCAATCCATATTTTGTTGCATCTCAGTTTCAGAGGTTTCATTGAGTGCACAATTATCTGTGAACAAAAAAATTACAGTCCAACTCTCCCCCCACTTTAGTCTTGGCTTACTGCCTTTTCAAGTTAAATAACTTCCCATTAGAATGCTAGCTGATCATGATGCCAGTTTTATCTTCATTGAAGGCATCTGTTGACATTTGCTGAAAACATCATGCTAAAAAATCTGAAGAGTTAGCATAAAGCCTTGCTTCATTCCATTGATTACTGGAAGAGCATAAGAGCATCATTTACTATTGAGAACCCAGGCAAGCATGCCATCATGAAATTGAGGTACAATATTGATGAATTTCTCTGGGCACACAAATTTTGATATAATTTTTCACAAACTTTAATAACTGACAGTATCAAAGACCTTGGTTAGATTGATAAATATTTTTTACAGACCTCTGTTCTGCTCCTAGCATTTCTTCTGGAGTTATTGGGCAGTAAACACCATATCAACCATTCCTCAGCCCTTTCTGAAGCATGCTGGCTCTCAGGTAGATGACTATGTTCCAGGTGAAGTATCAAGAGTGTTAAGGAAGACTCTGGCAAGAATCTTGCCAACAATGACTAAGAGAGTCCCCTCCCCTCCCATCATTGTCACAGGACAATGTATTTCCTTTATATTTATAGAGATGTACAGTGGACTCCTTGGACTCCTGTGGGATAATCTTCTCTTGCCATATAACCCGTAAGACTTCAGTCAGCTTTTGTATGAGCTTATAAATCTTAGCTGAAATAGAATTAGCACTAGGTGTTTTGCTACATGAGAAGAGCCAGATGTCATTCAAAACCTCTTCTAAAGTTGAAAATTCTACTAAAGAGATATTGACTTCAGCCTGAGGCATATGATCAGTGTCTTCAACATTAATTGTTGATGGTCTGTTGAGAACCCTTTGGAATGTTCAGCCCATCTCTTCAGGATCATATCACTAATCAGTGTGGCACCATCAGCACTGAGTAGGAGATTCAGAATGGGTCTTTGGCACATAAATAGCCTTCAGGGCTTCATAAAAGTGCTTTGGATTATTACTATCAGTGTAAAACTGAATTTCATCTTCCTTCTTACTGAGTTGAGAATCCAGCCTCTCTTTAAGCTTTTTGTGCTTTATTTTTAATGGGCATTAAATGCTGCCTTCTTAGAGACGGATGAATTATCCTACTGGTAAACACTGTGGAGTTCTCATTTTTCACTTAGCATCATCTGAATTTACCCATCACTTTCAGCAGACCAGTCTTCATGTTTGTAAGCGTTCTGGCCCAGATGAGTAAATGCAGTGCCATATACCAAATCTCTGAAAGCTGCCCCACTCCTTTTCTGTTCCAGTGTTACCAGCCATGTGTTGGCTCAGCTTTCCCTCCAAATTAGCAATGTTGTTCCCAATCTGAGATGTGCTCTAATCTGATGACATTAAGTCTTCTGGTAGTGATCTTGCCTTGAAGCCTCCACTTTTGTTGAATGTGAACAGTTAACTTGGATAGGATATCTATGATCAGTCTGTGCCACACATTACCTTTGTCACTCTCACATCTTGTGTCTCTTATCCTTACAATGACATATTCTATTGAATGCCAATGTTTGCTGCAAGGTTGTATCCATGAAGTTTCGTTTCATTTAGGTAAATGGAAGCAGTGTTAGTTATGCAGTCATGATATGCACAAGTCTTCATTAGTAAGTGACCATTGCTATTGCTGTTTCTGTCTCCCAAGGACTCTGCCCTGTCTGGTAGTTTGTGCCTATCCTTGCATTGAAGTCATCCTGAGTTATAAGCTTGGTCCTCTTTTGGCACATTGATGATGAGGTTCTCCAACTCTTCATAAAAGTTTTTCTTTGACCTCATCAGGATTTGACATTGTGGGAACATAAGCACTGATGATGGTGGCATGGTGCTTTCCTGTAAATGGCAATTGCATTGTCTTGAGTCTTTGGTTTATTCCTTTTGATAGGCATACGAGTTTGTTGACTAGGTTGGTTTTAATGCAAAGCCTATGCCACCTTCACAGCGCTCCCCTTCTATGTGGCCATTCCAGAAAAAGGTGTATACAGCTCCGACTTCAGTAAGCTGACCTTCATTTAACAACCTTGTTTCACTCAGGGCTGCTATTTGGAGTTACCTACGTAGTTCTCTCCAACAAGAGCTGCTCCTTGTCTACTGTAGTTTTTTAATTTTTTAAAAATTTTTATTGTCCATTAGTGTGTACACATTCCATGTATCTATGGTGAATGGATTCTTTTTTGCAAAAGTTTTTGTACATTTTTATTTTTATTTTTATTTTTTTGTATTTTGATAGCAGGATGGGATCCCCACCTGCCAGGACAAACAGGTTAGGGTTAGGTGAAATAGTGTCTTTAGAGTACCTCTTTCTCACACCAGGAGGTGAGCAGCATCATCCTTCAAAAAGGCTTCTCAGACACCCTGGGTCTGCCGAATATCACTACTGCCTCCAGTTAGAAGACAATCCTAAATGCTGGGTCCTCTGTCTGCAGGTTGTAGCTACAAATCCCAGTATAGCCACACCTGCTGCTTTGTCACTTGAATTTGAGATAGGTAAAATTGGTAAAATGGTATAGGTGATATTTTTTGATTTACGCATAAGTCATATTTAAGTGAGGCAGAGTTTTGCTAAGTTATTGGCCTCCCTCTCTCTTCCAGAGTCACCAAAGTCCAGTAGAAAAACAGTCAAGATGACTGGTGATGACTTGAGATGCAGTGGATAACATTGCTGTCTTTGATGTTTAACCAAGCTCTAACCATTCCTCAGCACCTGTTTCAGCTGTCTTCTTGGCTGTTGGAACAAACTGTTCCTATCTACCCAGTCTGCTAGGGGAAGTCTTCACACACTTGGAGGAGACATACCCCTAATTCATCAAAGGGTTTGTGACCCCTTGGTTACCCTTAATCTAGGTTAGCTTGTCTGCCAGTACTGTTCTACTGGGTATGACTATGTGCTTGCTACAGATTTTGGAGGCACAAGTAAGAGCTGAGTCAGTCACATAGACAACAAAGTTGATCAGCAGCCCTCAAAAGCTGCCTTCCTACCATAGTTACTAGTTTTCCCTGAATGCACTCTATACCCCTTATGGACATGCAGAGAAAAATGAAAAATTTGAATTACCTGATGAGCGTGTTCCCAGCTAAGGTCGAGCAAGGTGATTCTGCTTTCTTTTTTCAGCTCATTCTATAAACAAGTATCCTTTTTGCAGTCTGTTTAGTACCATTTTGGTTTTTTTGGTATGCTTGTGTTTTTTGCATATTTGGTGATTTCACTGTTTAAAATGGCTCTCAAGAATAGACCTAAAGTCATATCTAGTGTTCCTAAAAGCAAGAAGGTTGCGTTGTGCCTTATAGGGAAATTGCATGTGGTAGATAACCTATGTTCATGCAGTAGTTATAATGCTGTTGGCTGTGAATTTGGTGTTAATGGATTGACAATATGGTACATCTAGTGAAAGGAAAAGAAAATTTGCTGATCTGTAAGTGAAGATACTCTGTAAAGTACTAAAGTTAATGTTGTGATCAGAAATTTACAAGAACAACCCCATATTTGCCCTAGGAGCAATGGTCTAGCATTCACTGATTTGATATTCACAATGACTTTATAGAACATAAGTATTGCAAATGATGAGAGACACTGTACATATGTATACATATACACATGCACACATGTAAGATACAGATAAGGTGATTTGACCATAACTTAGAGAGTGTGTGTGATAATGTGAATGATGTGAATGGAATCTAGAAAGATAAGAAAAAAGATATATTTGTTTATCTGTGTACACTCCTAACCTACATGTGTGGATATATGTGTGTATATATACACATACTTATATATTTACATGATGCTTCCCACAGTAGAATGTAAGCTTCTTAAGAGCTGAGTCTGCTTTATTTTTTGTTTTGCATTTTTATTACATAAGACCTAGGTGCCAAATAAATGTTGACCTCAATTCAGTTGAATGATAGGTAGTAGACTGGCAATTTAAAATAAAAGAGTATAATAGAATCTTAAATATTTACTTTGAGTGGTAGGAGGGGAAGACGGGATATTATATTCCACTAAATATCAAAACAGTGTACATGAAATGGAGTAGAGAAAATATGTGAAGAGAGTGAGTTCATTTTTATGTTACAGAGAGTAGGTTGGGGTGGAATGAATTGGAGAGGTCAGAGAAGTTTTGCTTTACAAAATGATTATGTTAAATTTCTAGTATTTGAGTGTGTGTGTGTGTGTGTTTTAGCAACAATATTAAATTGCTAACATTGGTGTGACAGTAATTTTTTTCCAGTAGTGAGCCATGTGATCAAAAATCTATTTATATTGAGAAATCAAATTAATCTACTCACTTATTTTATTATATTCTGCTTCAATTGCGATTACAAATTTATGGAAAATTATGTCAGAACTGTTTGCCCAGAGAAGTTCATCAGCATTGTATATATCAGTTTCATGATGGCATACTTGCCCAGGTTCTAGATACTAGAAAATGCTCTCATGCCTTCCCATTCACCAGTGGAGTGAAACAAGGCTCTGTGCCTACTCCTGTGCTTTTTAGCATGATGTTTCCAGCTGTGTTGTCATTTCAGTGAGAATGAGCACAGCATCAAATTCAGCTACCACACAGATGGTAAATTCTTCAATTTGAAAAGGTGACAAGTCAAGACCAAAGTGGAGGAAGTGTTGGTGTATGATTATCTGTTTGCAGATGATTGTGCACTCATTGTAGCCTCTGAAGCTGAGAATGCAACAAAATATGGATCAATTCTCCACTGCTAATTTTGGCCTAAGAACACCAAGAAAACACAGGTTCTCCATCAGCCACCTGTAGCACCAATGCAACATTTACAGCACCTATGATCACTATCAATATACCTGTGTGGTGCTCAGTGGCAAAATATAGCAAACTCTCAATATAGAATACATAGGCAAAACATTTATTCACACACCAGAAAACCAAATCCCCAAACCCAGGAAATCAAATCCATCACAGCAGCATAGAAGTTAATGCACCACAGCATAGCAGAGAGCATCACCATCCTTTAGCCTTCCCACACATCAGCATAATCCTGGCTGGCAAACACCAGCTTTTACTCACAAGCCTATCTGACTCCCTCAGATATGTGCTCTTCTCTTCCCAGTCTAGCTAGCTCTGACTCCCAACTTCCTGTGGGCTCTGCTCCACTCTTTAGCAATCTCCTCCCACCATAGGCTCCATGTAATTACATTCAGCCTATTAGCAGACAGTATATATTTTCAAAGCAGGGACAGTCTTCAAAATTCCTTTAGGCTTATTAAGGGGCAGGGAAAATCTTCAACTTCCCGTTACCATTACATTTGACCCCAAGATCTTTCATGTCCCATACATAGCAAAAATACGTTAATGAGACATTTCATATACTGCCACAAGTTCAGCATATCGATCACTTATCCCAGCACTTTCTTTAATCTGAGTCTCCTTGAAAGTGTGACAAACTTGGATACAATAGTTCAGGAAGAACTGTAGGGGAAGTTCTCACTTCTCTATTGTGTCTAATATCAAGCCCATTTTCTTGATACATTTTATGTAGATCATTCATTGGAATACCATCAATTTTTCTAAAATCAACTCCTGCTCTCGACAGAGCAGTAAAACAGTTCTTTTCTTGTCAGTCTATTCTGAGTTTGAATCTGCTGGCCATTTACTTTTCTCTCTCGAGAAAATATATCTTTTTCCCATTCTCTTAAGTCACTTAATGTGAAATGTTATGCAGCACCTCTGCAAGGGGGTACCCTATTTCACCAATTATTAAGAGTCAGAAGTAGGTACTTATAAGCAGGAGGAATTGTCTTCACCACATTTCTATGAGGACCTGCTAAAGGGGTATCATGATATGTATCTGCATCTTCAACTATAATACCAGTTTTCATTACTTCTTTCAACTTTCTCGTGCAGTCTCTAAGTGAGTATCAGTGTCTCTCTCCACTAGGCCACATAGAATCAGTGGGAGGCGTTTTATTGCATTCCTCGGCAGCTAAAGCTAACAGATTGGTAATATTGTTGTTTCCTGCCATGTGAAAATGTCTAAAAGTTTGCTGGACAAAAGGATTCTGACAGATACTTAGGTATTTGAAACAGTCAACACTATCTACCAATACTGCTCTGGCTCCTTCATCACTGATTCTTACCATTCACAGCACTAATGATTCTCCTGTCCTTTGGTTGAATTTACTTAATCTATCAGTAACCTCTTGTTGAGTGAAATCTTCATGTATCTCCCTGAACACATCGCCTCCCTGATTCTCCTGCTTTGTTCTCAGTATGGCGTGAGCTTCTGCCCCTGTAAAAGCTTGGTCATGAAACGATATATCACTCTCTACGACATATTTGCTCTCTTGGGTGTTGTTGTCATAGCAACTAGACTCAGTCCCTACCAAAACTGTCAGAACTTTTTTCCTGTTACTTTTCTACTCCTTCTTCTGAGCCGAATTCACAACAGCCCTGTCTTCTACCACCTGAGACCCTCTAGTTTGCTCTTCTAAAGGAGAGTTTGAATGCTGGCACACAGCCAGTTCTCTCTCCATTTAAGTTTTCTCTTGTAAGAGTTTGTGTCTACTCTTACACATAATACAGGAACCTATTAGTAAAGCTAAGCCCCTCTCACCAGTGCTTTCCAGGTTTTATTGGTATTCTTTGCAAACATGTTTCTAAATCTCTAGATTTTCGCTACTGTAACTTCAGTTACCAGTTTTCACAGAGCCCTGTACTTTTAGACCACTCTGTTGCTAGGGAGGCATAAAGTAAATCTTCCCATCCTAGGACAGCCATTTCTTCTTCTAAATCCCTTCTCCCTCCAAATAGAGGTCTGATACCTTGCAGTCCCAGGCTTGCTGCCAAATGTAGTTCCAGTGCAACATTCATAGCACCCATGGTCACTATAAATAAAACTACATGTGCTCAATAGTAAAATATAAGAAAGTCTCCATGTAGAAGACAAAAGCAAAACATTTATTCAAACATCAGAAAACCAAATTCCAAAACCAGTAAGCCAATTCCATCATAGTAGCAAAGAAGTTAATAAGGCACTACAGCACAGAGAACCACCCCATTCTTTAGCCTTCCTACAAAGCAAGACAAGCCTAGCTGGCAAACACCAACTTTTAATCGCAAGCCTATCTGATTCCTTTGGAAGTGTGCTCTCCTCCTTCCAGTCTAGCTAACTTGACTCCCAGCTTCCTGTTGGCTCTGCTCCACCCTTCAGCAAACTCCTCCTACCACAGAATCCACATGCTTACATGCAGCCAAGTAGGGGACAGTATATATTTTCAAAGCAGAGAGAGTCTTCATATTACCTTAGACTTACTAAGGGGCAAGGGCGATCTTCAAATTGCCATTACACCATCACCACACCATCCATACATGGAACCATTAGTTATAGCAAATGGAGTTTTCAGTACTGTGGATAACTTCATTTACCTTGGTAGTATACTTTCCAGGGACGAACACATTGATAATGAGATTGTCGCACACATTGCCAAAGGGTAGCTCAGTATTGGGACACTTCGACGGAAAGTATGGGAGACAAGAGGTATTAGACTGACTGCCAAACTGAAGCTGTATAAAGTTGTGCTGCCCTCATTGTTGTATATCTATGAAACCTGGATAATCTACCAGCTCCATGCTGGGGAACTGAATCACTTCCATTTGAATTGTCTCAGGAAGATTCTGAAGATCACGTGGTAGGATAAGGTACTAGACACTGAGGTCCATACTCAAAGTAAACTGCCAAGCATTCAGACTCTGCTTCAGAGAGCACAACTTTTATAGGCTGACCACGTTGTTCAAATGCAAAATGTATGCTTGCCAATAAGACTATTTTATGGATAATTCACACAAAGCAAGTGTTCACATGGTGGTCAGAAAAAGCAATATAAGGACACTGTCAGGGTCTCTCTCAAGAACTTTGGAATTGATTATGTGTTGTGGGAGATACTGACACAGGACTTCTCAGAAATGCTGTGCTCTGAGAGCAAAGCAGAATCATACATCTCAAAGGAAATGCAGGATGTGCAAGTTTAGAGAATGCACCCGAAATGTTCACATGTACTATTTGTGCCTGACCTGTGGTAGAGATTCCTGAGCTCATGTTGTTATGATCAGCCATAGTCAGACACATTGAAACTTGGCTTTACCTTAGTGATGTCATTTTGGTCCTCTTCTAGCCTGAAGGACAACAACCAACCAACTTAGGGTCACATAGCCAATAAGTATGTGTGAGAACCAGGACTTGAACCTAGGTCTTTCGGACCACAAGTTTAACTTTTTATCTACTGTTATGGGAACAAAGATAAAGTTTTTTTCATACAATTTTTTTTTAACAATTACACAATTTAGGAGGTGTGGACTTCAAGTTCTACAGGAGCCATTAGTATGATATGGTAAGAGATGTGCACCTTCTAGGAATAAAAAATCCTTGTCTTTCTTCACTCTGCCATACAGAGAGACTCTTGGAAATATTCTGCCCAGTTCTTGGGACCACCATTTAGGAAAGACATTGATAACCTGTAGAATGACCAGATAAGGCTACCTAAGATGTTGAAGGAATTTTAATCGGCATCACTTATGATTGGTTAAAAGACTGGGAATGTTTAACTTGGATGAAAGAGGTCTCAGAGAGGGTATATGACTGGGTTTCAGGGCCTTGTAAGGAGTATTGAATGGAAGTGGGATTAGGATTGTTCAACTTTATGCAGAAGACAGAAACAGGAATAATAGGGAAGTTACACAAAGGCAAATTTATACTTTATGTCACCAAAAAAATTTCATTAGCATTTAGAGTGTACCAGCAGTAGAAATGCCTGCCTTAGAAAGTATAGCAGTTATAGCCCTCCAAACTCGCAGTACTAAGGGAACCAGATTAAAATATAATTGGGAAACATTTAACGAAACAAATACATAGTCAAATGTAGATAATGTTAATTTATGGTCGTCCAAGTTAATATGTGGCTGCGGAGATCCATTTCTTTTTTTTTATTGAAAATTTATTTTCTTGTTTGCATCACTCATTTCCACAAGATTTTGAGTTACAAATTTTCTTCCCCTCTTTCTCCTACCCACCACCTCAAAACAGCCATCCCACTGTATAGCCCTTCCCCCAATCTGCTCTGTCATGTCCTCCCCCATCGCCCCTCTGACTTTCCGGTGGGGAAGGATGGGTCTCCCTACCCCATTGACTTTTATATCTTAATTCCCAGTTGCATGTAGTTAATAGTAATAATGATAATAATAATTATATGTGTGTGTGTATAATTAACATTTGATTATAGAACTTTAAATTCTAGATTTTTTTCCCTTCCACCCTTATCATCCACCCCCACTGGAAAGACAAGCAATTCAATACAGGCTGTACATGTGTACTTATGCAGAGCATCTCCACAATGGACATATTGTGAGAGTGATTCTCCTTCCTATCGCGGTCCCCCCAACCCCTGTTCTATTCTCTACCCTGTCACTCTCCCTGTCCCTGTCCCTTTACAGAAGTGTGTGCTTCCAGCAACCCTTCCATCCTGCCCTCCCCTCCATCATCACGCTTCTCATCCCCATTGCCCCTACTCTCCTGTGTGGCAAGATACCCAGTTTAGAGTTTATATCATTCCTTCCCTAAGCCAAATTCAATGAGAGTAAGGTTGACCCTTTCCCTTTTGCCTTCCTGTTCTTCCCCTCCATTGTAACAATTATCCCTTGCCTCTTCTATATGAGATAATTGACCCCATTCTGTCTTCCCCCTCTCCTCTCATTCTAATCCTCTCCCACTTCAGAATTTCATCTTTTAAAATATCATCTCTTCCTATTAAATTGATTCTG
>CM053594.1:152515727-152536933 GCA_028646575.1 Pseudocheirus occidentalis
GCACCCTGCCCTCCCCTCCATCATCCCACCTCTCATCCCCATTCCCCCTACTCTCCTGTGTGGCAAGATACCCAGTTTAGAGTTTATGTCATTCCTTCCCTAAGCTTCTAACAACCCTCTCCCCTCAACCTGCCCGCCCCTCCATTAGCCCCCACATCCACTTCCCCCTTACTCTCCTGCAGGGCAAGATACCCATCTTAGAGTGTATATCATTCCTTCCCTAAGCCAAATTCTATGAGAGTAAGGTTAACCCATTCCCTTTTTGCCTTCCTGTTCTTCCCCTCTATTGTAACAATTATCCCTTGCCTCTTCTATATGAGATGATTAACCCCATTCTGTCTCCCCTGTCTCCTCTCATTCTAATCCTCTCCCACCTCAGAATTTCACCTTTTAAAGTATCAACTCTTCCTATTAATTTGATCCTGTGCCATCTATGTACACATATATACTCATACTCAGATATATATTCATATGCATATATATACCTTCTTATATAGACATATGTATGATACTTTAAAAGGTGAAATTCTGAGGATGGAAGGAGTGGGAGAGGGAAAGGTTTAGGATGAAGGGAAGTTTGTCGTCTACTGAACAGACATTTCAGAGAGCATAGTGGAAAGAGTAGGTGGTGTTGGATGGAATTTGAGATTAGAGGGCTGGGGAGATGGGAATAAGAAAATGGGTGGCTGGGGGGTGGGGAATAGACTTTGGATGTTTGGTTTCAGAATCACTGGAATGGGTAGGATATGAGCAGGTAAGAGAATATTCATCACTGAGAAAAAGGTGCCACTCCTCAGAGGATATAGGAGACTGGGCTGGAGTCAGGCCCTCTTTCACTACTCTTTTCTTTGAAGGCTGGAGATTAGGCAGGAAATTGCACAGAAGGAGATGGAAGACCTGAGGGCAAAGGGAAATAGCTCTTCTTTGGACTCTTTCCACAAACCAAGTGGGAGATTAGACTGGCATAAGGAACTGGAAATTGCCTTGTCCTGGCACAGACAGAAACTGCTCCACTTGTCTCTAGCAGTCTTCCCTCAGGGGTTGTCCACAGCAGATAATGGAAGTCCAGTGGTCGGGGTAAAGTCTCATTCCTTTTTCCACTGGAGGATGGACATCAGGCAAGTGCAGCAGAAAATATAATTATCCTAGCAAAGGTTAAAGTTGTTCAGTCAAGCCTTCTTCCCTTAGGGCAGTGGTTCTCAATCTTCCTAATGCCATGACCCTTTAATACAGTTCCTCATGTTGTGGTGAATCCCACCATAAAATTATTTTTGTTGCTACTTTATAACTGTAATTTTGCTACTGTTATGAATTGTAATGTAAATATCTAATATACAGGATGCATTTTCATTGTTACAAATTGAACATAACGCACAGGTTGAGAACCGCTGCCTTAAGAGGTAATGTAAAGGCTAAGCTTTAAAGGATGTTGGAGATTCTAAGAGGTAGAGCTGATGAAAAATTGCATTTCAGGCACAGAGAAAAGAGATGGAAGGCTGAGCTCAAGGACAGCCAGCAGAGCAGTTTAGTTGGAACACAGAGTGCAAGAAGAAGGAAAAATATGAAATAAACCTAGACAAGCATTCATGATAATCTGTAAAGGGTCTTAAATCCAAATCTGAGGAAATTCTATCTTAGAGACAACAGGAAACCACCAAAAGATTTAGTAGAAAAGGCATCAAACTTCCCTTCATCCAGTCACTCCCAGGAGCAAATACAAATTCCTGTTTGTTGTTTCAAATTCTTTATAACTCACCTTCCTTCTTTCCCACCTTTTGGGTCTTCTTATGCCTTACTCTCCAATCACATACCCTTTAATCCAGTGACACTGGCCTCCTGGGATTTCAGACAAGATTTTTCACCTCTAGGCTCTGGATGTTTTCTCTGGCATTGTCCTCCACACCTGGAATGTTCTCCCTCCAAATCTCTATCTGCTGGTTTACTTCAAGTCCCAACTAAAATCTCATCTTCTACAGGAAGGCTTCTCAATCCTTATTAATTCCAGTGCCTTTCCTCTTTTAGATCGTCCTATTGGCTATAGCTTGCTTGTGCATATTTGCTTGTTGTCTTCCCCACTGGACTGTAAGCTCTTTGAGGGAAGGGCCTGTCTTTTGCTTCTTTTTGTATACCCACAGCTTAGCAGAGTACGTGGCAAATGGGAGGTGATTAATATATATATACTGGGAAGTGGGAAAGTCCCAGTGGTATTTTCACTATCATCATCATGGTCACCATCTTGAAAATTTAAAAATGTTCTCTAGTTCCTAATCGACCAAGGATAGGACTCTGGTTGAATGTTATAGGCCTCCTTACTCTAAGCCAGCAGTTCTCAACCTGTGGGTCACAACCCCTTTGGGAATTGAACGACCCTTTCACAGAGGTCACAGGGGTTGCCTAAGACCATCAGAAAACACATATTTCCAATGGTCTTAGGAACCGAGACACTGCTCCTCTATCTGTCTCCAGGCAGGTCCAGTCACATGCAGATAGCTCACATATGAGTATTAAAGGGTCACAGCATTAGGAAGGTTGAGAACCGCTGCTCTAAGCCTATATCACATATTTAATCTTATTTCTTAATAATCCTGCCAGCTTTAATCAGGGTGGCTTTCTTTATGTTCTCATCTCTTAATGTACTCATTCTTTTTCTCCTTAGAAAAATCCTTTCCCTCCTTTAAAGTATAGCCTTTTATGTCCCATACCTCCTTCATGAAACTTTCTCCCTTACACTTATAACACTTAAGTATGTACCATGAAATATATCACTTCATATTAACAACAATTATTACCTCTTTTTATTGGCTATTACTTAACATGCCTTACTGAATGAACTAAAATTAAAACAAATTTCTTAAGAATAGGGAACAAAGAATACACATTTCCTAAATCTTCCAAAGTTTCTAGGAGAATGCTGAAAACTAAGAAAGAACTCAATACATATTTAAATGATTCTTAACACTTTGGCAATTTGCTCTTATTACAATATACTGCTTTAAAGGAATGTGGTCCCTTCTTTTTAAAGTCCCTGCATCAATTTCTCATTCTAAGGGAGGGGTGAGCACCAGCTTCCCCCCCCCCCAAATTACTATTTGCAAATAATTACAATCAAATCACAAGACTCTATCAAAAACTGCAGAAAAAAACCCCCTTTAAAATACAATTCTTTAAAAAAAAACCTAAAATACATAAGAATAAATGAATCTTTCTTTAATCTTTTTCATAGCTGGGCTTTGTCAATATGACAAAAAATGGCAAAAACTACCTAAACTGATTTACTTAGTGCTACACCAAGTGGAGTAGAACAGTGTTGTTGATTGTTGTACTCACTGTATTTGACTATTTGACTACTGACTCCTCAACTCTTCGATGTCCTAATGCAAATGAAGTTGGTCTTTTAAAAGGAAGACACAAGTAAAGAAGAGCTTCTGAAGAGAAAGGTAGAGGAAATAGGGCCACACAAAGAAAGCTGAAGTTGGGGTGGGGTAGTATGTTACAGTCTCAAGGATGGCAGTAAGGAAGTGGCAGTGGCAGAAAATCAATGAGTTCTTGGATCAAGCAAGAGCCAGAGCCAAAAAAGATGACAAAGGAGGAAAAAGACAAATGTTGGAGGGGCTACAGATCATTACTACACTGTTGGTCTATTTGTTAACTAGTCCAGTCACTCTGGAGGGCAGTCTGGAACTATGCCTTAAAGGTCACTAAACTCTACTCTTTGACCCAGAAATACTATTACTAGGTGGTACTCCAAGATCAAAGAAAGAAGAAAAGGACCTATATATCAGAAATTTATAGCAATTCTTTTCGTGGCAGCCAAAAAGTGGAAACTGAGGAGAAGCCTACCAAGTGGTGGGGGACGGGGGGAGGGAGGCGAGGAGGAGAGAGAGAAGAGAAGGAAATGGCTAAACAAATTAATGTTTGTAAATGAATGGAATATTGTGCCATGAGAAATTATGAACTAGATAACTTCAGAGAAAATGGGGAAGACCTTTACGAATTCATGAAGAGCAAAGTGAGCAGAATTGGGGGGAAAATTTATACAACATTATAAAAAAGAATAATTTTCAAGACTTTAGAACTGATAAATGCAATGATAATCCATAATTTCAGATGACTAAAGATGAAGCATGCTACCCACTCCATGCCAAAGAGGAAAAAGACTTAAGAAGTAAAATGAGATCATATATTTTTGGACATGGCCAAAGTAGCAATTTGTTATGCCTATTTTTATAAGGCTTTTATTCTTCTTTTTAAAATTTATTATTCACCAGGAAGGAAGGTAAATAAATGCTTGCTAATTTGGAAAAAAAATTACTTAAACTAAAAAAGATTCACAGATAAGGAGAAGTAACCAAATCAGTTATGAAAGACTTGCCCAAGACTATATTATGAGTGTAGATGATGCAGATGGAGATAGTCACTTTATTTTCCTTGAGTTCTCCCCCCTATCTGGGTGACTCTGACTAGAAAAGCATTATAAGCTGAAGGCCTACATAGTTTCCTGGGAAGGTAGGGCTCAGTAGAATGTTTTTTACTCAACACCAGGGGCTCTTAACCTGGAATCCAGGAACCCCTTTCAGGATAGTTTTAAGGCGTCTTTGAACTTAAAAGGGGAAAAAAAAATTCTGCATTTTCACTAACTTCTAAGTGAAACTTAAAGATTTCCTTCAACTATAAATGTAGACAATAAACCATAGTGTAGAATTCAAGAGATTGTCAAAAGGATCCAAGACAAAAAAAGAAAAGTAAATTCTTGTTCTATAGCAATCCTGAGTGTTTTCTGGAGCGCTTGGCTTTAGAAAGAAATGGTTAAACCAAATGAATTTTATTTTCTTTTTTGATAAGGTTACTAAACTGATGAATGATGAAAATGCTATAAATATATAGCTAGTTTGCCTTGATTTTAGCAAAACATTCTCACTTTATACTTGTGGAAGAGAGCTATTAATTAGAAAATAATAATTGATGATGATGATGATTGATGATATATTCAGGTGGATTCAGAACTGGTTGAATGGCTTAATTCAAAAAAGTTGATAATGGATGAATGTCATTGGAGCAGGATATCTCCAGTGGGGTTCCCAAGGGATTTGTGTTCAGTCAAAACAGGTAATGCAATCTTGTTAGTACAATATTGATATGATTGATATGAAGAAAGTTGCAGCCTCAAGAGACAAGCAGTTATAATTTCTCTGCATCATACCCTGGTAAGATTACATCTGAAGTACTTGTATTTTAGTTCAGTTCAAGCAGGCCTTGTAGCTTCACTTTCTGGACTACTGGGACTTACCATCTGGACTTGCTGTTGAGTTACCTCCATGCCTGGTTCATCTGGCTTCAGCTAAACCCTCTCATATAGGTTTTCTCCCCCTTTTAAAGGGTAAGTCCTGAGAGCAGGGACTGCCTTCCTTTCCATTCATATCCCTAGCACTTTAGAAGTAGTATAACAGAGAGACTGGGCCTTGGAGTGAAGAAGTCCTGAGTTCAAGTCCTCTCTATTCCATGTCAAGAATTACTGTGACTCTCAGCAAGAAATATAACTTCTCAATGTTTTAATTTTCTAAGTTACAGAACACTTCTGTGATTATATCCTACTCAGCTTCATGCTATTGGCAGATATAATAAGCGTGCCTTTTATATTTTCATATACGTCCCTGGTAAAAATGTTAAACAGTACAAGGACAGAATCTATGGACAGTATACTGAAGACCTGTCTCAAAGTTAACATGTACCCATTATTGACTCTTTGGGTCAGATATTCAACCAGCTTCATCACAGTGATGATATCCTGGTCCCAAACTCTGCAACTTCTTCATAATGACAGAGTAAGTCTTTGTCAAATGCTTTGCTGGAATCTAAATAATTATCTATAGCATTTCCTAAAACACCGCATAAATTAGGTTGTTATTAGGAAAACAAAAGCTATGAAGTATTTTCAAGGCTCTCCTCTCCCCTTTAGGTATATAATAAAAGTGGTGCATAATCAGGTATTTTATTTAAAAGATAGTTACATGATTATAGACCATAGAAAACATTTTTTTTGGTGGTAGTGTGAAATTATGACAACCAGAACAAAGCACTATTAGTATGAATAATCTCTACCAAAGCAGGATTAATACGAATCTTCATATCCCAGGATGGGAAAGTAACTTGATTATTCAGAATACTTTTTTACAAAAGTATTAATAGCAGTGAAATTTTATCTGTACATACAGAAAACCATGAAAACAAATATGCTTGGTACAAAAGTGTTTACAACTTCAGTGACTAAAATTGTGTCAAAGGCCAACTGCTACCTAGTAGTATTTTTTAATTATTACTTTAATTCTCTGATACTTACACATCAAAATTCAAAGTAGTATGAAAGTAGCACAAATTCAAAGAAGCATAAAAATATATACTTATATCAGTTCCTATATACTAAATTGTAAAGCATCATAGTTGTAATTGTGGGGCGTTATTTCTACCTATTATTACTCAAATAAATAAGATAATTTAGTTACAAAGATGCTATACTCGAACAAGATTTTTAAAATGTTTCCCCAAAGTTACAAGGATCATCAGTATTTTGTATTTTATATTGCTGAAATTATTTGACAATTACTCACAATTCTGTACCTACTTTTTATATAGGAGTTATTGTCTAACAATTAGTTTGATATAATACTAATTTTGCTATAGCAGTTGCTTCAGTTTCTTTCTTATTTTTTGACTCTTTCTTACAGTGGTTCTTTCTTCTTTACTGGTATATCATTCTCCTTTTTATTTTTTGTCTTAGGGATCTGGGTTCTCCATTAAATTTTAAGCAGCTTTAATGTGCTCTCCCTCTAACCCAGTGGCTCTCCACCCGTGGGTCACAACCCATTTGGGGGTCGAACGACCCTTTCACAGGGATTGCCTAAGACCATCAGAAAACACATATTTCCCATGGTCTTAAGAACTGAGATACTGCTTCTCTATCCATCTCCAGGCAGGTCCATCCACATGCAGATATGCCCATATACAAGTATTAAAGGGTCGCGACATTAGGAAGGTTGAGAATCACTGCTAACATGTAGTAATAGTTATTAAAGATGGCCTCTCACTAAGGTTAGAGAGTTATAAAAGTATTATTTTTAAAATGTTATAATGGAATAACAGCACAAGTCCAAAAATTAGGAAACACCTGAAAGGATGTTAACTTCCCAAATTTAACTAACATACTTGACTGCTCTATTTATCAGTCTCTATACCTGGTATAAAGCTTCAAAGAAGTTTCAGCCAAGCTTCAAAAAAGTGAATTTCTAAACTCAGAAGCAATGATCATTTTAGAATCTATATTACAGGACTTTTTCAGTGCCTCATGCTTCAGTGTCTTTAATGACTACTGCTCTGATGCAGAACCCTTAGCATTACTTAGGCTGTTAATTCATATAATGAGAGCTTGGGCATTTTCATTGGCAAACCTCCATCATACTCATTGCTTTGGCTCACTGACTCATATAAGATGGAAGTAAAATGCTGTATCTCAATCTGATGAAGAAACTAAGGCTCTAACTCTTAACTCTAGAGGCTTACCAAAAAAAAAATGCTGTCTTTTAAAAATGACTACTTATAAAGAATACAGCTATCAACATGTTAACCAAAGCAGCTCATTCAGATTTTCAATACCTCCAAACTATCATTAGATATTATTTCTCTGGATTAACATTAAAAATCACTTAATAAGCATTAAGGTATATACTAAAGTTCTAGTTACCCACAAAGAGAATTTTTTTAAAAAGAAAGAAACATTCCCTATCATTGAAGGAGCTTACAATCTGTGGTGGAAGTATTTTCGATCCCCCATTTTGTGTTGAGTAATAAGGCAGATTCAGGTGCCTGCATTCCATTCCTTTCAAGGAAATAAAGAGGAATGAATTTAACAGCATATGTTTTATCGAAAATAAAGGGAAAACTTGAAAAGTGTATAAAAAAATCAATGGTTACTCTTTAAAGAGATTTTTCTATAGGTCTTTTCAACCTGTGCAAGCTTAGGGACTCTGATAAATGTAGTAAGATGGTATTTTAGTGTATTTAGAAAAAAAAAAACGGTAGTACCAGGGTTTTCACAAGTATATTGTTATGGCAAACATGACATAATGTTTTCTCATGCTTTGTTAAATCAAGAAGGCACAAAATTAACACACGCTAAAATGTTACCAATTTTAACAACAAATGTTCTTCTTTTACCTGATTTTTAGAGGGGGAAAATGTTGCAAATAATTTTGTGGAAACTGTGAAAAGGGAAAATACTGCCATTTCAACCAGATGTCAATGCAAATTCCTCCAAATCAGTGTCCTATATTTTTCACATTTTCCGGTTCTCATCCCTTCTACTAAATCTGCATAATTGCATTCTAAGATTGTAGCAAAGGAGGTGAAATATCTTGTTGAAGTAGGCGTGAGTTATTTTAGAGCTAACTGAGCTAGTGCTAGAGATTCGAATTCTAACATGTCTCTCTGAGCTCAACTGAACACATAAAATATAAAAATACATAAAATAAAAAACTGAAATCACCTCTCTTCTACATACCATCTATCTTCTTCATTTTGCATGTAAAAAAAGTTTTTAACCCTTTCTGACTTAAGAAAAAAACTTCTTCTACACTACTAACTTAAGAAAGGAAAAAGGGAATAGTCAATTATTTTTTTAACTTGGCAATCTAGTCAAGAACCAGAAATCTTCGTGTACTCCCCACAGCTGGGAAGTGTCATGTTCCTTTAAATGTAAGAAGACTCTTCTAAAAGATCTAGCTTCCCCCAATCAAAGGTGTGATAATACTGCCTAAAATACTGTGCAAATAAAATTTTATTCATAACACATCATCTAAAAACAAGTAACAGATGGTAGTAAAAAGGCCTTAAGTGGCATCCCACCACCTAGAAAATAGTCACCATGTATTTCCCCAACCTCACTTTTGGTTTAAATTGGTAACCAAAGAATACAAAAACAAAACTGACAAAAATAAAAAACAATGTGGGGCTATTTGTGAGTTCTAGGGGGAAGGGAGCAGGCAAAACACATGACAAAAGAGTTCTGAGATCAAATGAACAAAATGAAGACATTAGCATGCAGCAGCCAGTCCCCAGAGTACTGCCCTGGAGTCAGTATGACCTGAGTTCAGATTCAGTCTCAAATACTTAGTAGTTGTGTGACTCTGGGCAAGTCATTTAACCCTGACTGCCTCAAAGGGGAAAAAAAAATGTTTCAAGAAGACATTAGCAAACTGGCAAAGAAAAATGTGATATTAATAATATCTTAAATTTTATAGTGTTACATAAATTAAAGAGCACACTCACAGTATTTCATTGTCTCTACAAAGTAACTCTAAAAAACCTGTCATAATAACTGCAGTTTTATTCCCTTCTTCTACAAGTGAGTAAACTGAGGTTCAGAGAGGCAAAATGCCAAGTCTGGAGTCAGAGATCAGTAGATTCAGGATGTAATCCTGGACACCTCCCTTTCCCCACTCCTTGTTGCTCCACAGGACAGTGCTCTTTGGGAGCCCTTACCTTCCCTGTGTCACAGCAAAAAGTCCACTGGTCTCAAAGAAGAACTGAGTATGGGCTTTGGCCTTGACATTTAATAGTCAGGTGACAAGTAAACTTTCTGAATCTGTTTTCTCATTTGTAAGGTAAAGGAAAAATATTTCAATTCCTTATCTCACAGTGCTATTGTAAGCTATTCCTGTCATTGAAAAGGATGCATTTTAAAAATTCAGTTGTGAGTTGGGTGTTTTAAACTCAATTCGAAGCAGTAACACTGAAGCAGTAATGAGTTAGTGCTTTTTAAAAGTTTTGTGCTAGATGCCAGGAATAAGACAAAGATGAAAAACAACCTATTTCACATTCTCAGAGCCACATTGAGGAATACGACATATCTGCAGATAAGGGAGGACAGCTCCAGGGAGAGTGTGAAGGGGAAAAAGAGAGCTGGACAAAGACCTCAAGGAAAAGTTGAAGAGAAAGAAAATACTATTGGGGGCAGATCAGGAGGCACCTAAGTTGAGTTATGAAGGAAGAAAAGAATTCTGAAATGCAGTGATGAAGAGAGAATAGATTCTAGGAATGTGGAGGGCCTATACAAATGCATGGAGGCTTGAGAAAAGCAGCTTGGAGAATCTGGAGAAATTCAAAGTAGGAGAATGCAGACTTCTGAAATACTGTGTGTGAATGAGAATAAGGTAACTTAGGACTGAAAGAGGAGTTTGGAGCCAGACTGAGAAGGCCTTAAATACTAGGCAGAGTTTGCAGTTTAAGTTATACACAATACAGTTACCAGACAAACACATCTCTGTTCCTTAGGAAGATTACTTTGGCTACTGGAAGAATGATAAACTAGTGAGGCTAGAGCCTAGCTGCATGTAAATACTTTTCATCATTTGATCTCAGAACTCTTTTCTCATGTTGTTGCCTTGTGTTTGGTCAACGCACATTAAGAACATTCCATATATCTCCTATATACTCCATTAGACTATGAACTCCTTTGGAAAAGTGACTGGCTTACTTTTCTATTTATATTCTAAATGTTTAGAATAATGTTCTGCATATAGTAAGCAGTAGAGAGGTGATTTTAAAAACTTAGCATTTATACAGTGCCTACTATGTGTTGGGCACTGTGCTAAGCATTTCACAAATATCTCTTTTATCAGTTGAAGAAAGTCAAAGAAGGCTTTGTAGAAGAATTGGGACCTGAATTGATGAAACTTGAAGAAAAGGTGAGACCTGAAGAAGCAGAAAAGAAAAAAATCATGGAACTGTCCTGATTGGTCCCACCTCACTGCTGGACAATCATTTTACAGCTCTCTAATTAATTCACTACACCCACTCACAACACAGTGGTTTTTCCAAATCTTTTATTTCCCCCTCCTCAAACCTGTCATGGTTTCCTCTCCCCTTACATTCTGAACCGAGAACTATGCCTCATAAAAAAAAAAAATAAGGTCATTCACTGAGAGTTCCCCTCTTCTCATCTCACATTTCCCAGATGCCTTCTACCACTATGGGGCAGCTAGCTATGTGGCATAGTGGCTAGAGCATCGGGTTTGGAGTCAAGAAGATCTGGGTTCAAATCCAGCCTCAGACACGTACTAGATGTACAACTCTGGGCAAGTCACTTAATCTCTGCCTCAGTTTTCTCATCCGTAAAATGGAGATAATAATAGCACCTGAAGATCAAATGGGATAATAACTGTAAAGCTCTTAGCTCAGTGTCATCATATATAAGAGCTGTATAAGTATTAGCTATTTTTATCTTTCACCCCTGCTTCACACGAAAAGGTAGTCTTCTTCCTTAACACCTCCCCACCCCAGGACCAGCACTAGTGACCTCACTCAAATTAATCTCCTCCAATAAATTCTGTCCTTTTTAATCCTTATTCTATCATTTATCTTCAATGCCTCCTTGTCTACTGGCTCATTTCCTATTGCCTGCAAGCATTTCCACATCATACCAACATTTGATGCTACCACCTTTGCTACTTATCATCCATTCTCTCTCCTGCTTTCTGTGGTTAACCTCCTGGAGACTTTCTCTCCTCTCACTCTCTTCCTAATTCTATGGCAGATCATCTGATCTCATCGTTCAATGGAAACGACTTTCTCCAAAGGTACCAATAATCTCTTAATGGTCAAATTGAATGGCCTTTTTTGAATCTTCATTCTTCTTGAGCTCTCTTAAGCTTCTGACACTGCTGATCATCTTCTCTTTAACTTGATACTCTCTTCTCTCTAAGTTTTTGGGCACCACTCCCTCCTGGTTCTCCTACCCAGCTGACTGCTTCTTTTCAGTCTCTGTTGCTGTAACTTCGTCCATGTCACACGCACTCGTGGGTGTTCCACAGTCCTCTCTCCTGATTCTTCTTTTCTTTTCCCCCTAGATGAGCGGTTCTCAGCCCATGGTTTGTGACCCCTTTGGGGGTCAAACAACCCTTTCACAGGGGTCAAAGGGTTCACCTAAGACCATCAGAAAACACATATTTCCAATGGTCTTAGGAACCAAGACACTGCTCCTCTATCTGTTTCCAGGTGAGTCTGCCCACATGCAGATATGCCCACATCCGAGTATTAAAGGGTCACTGCATTAGGAAGGTTGAGAACCACTGCCTTAGACTATTGTATCTGGTGTTCTCATGAGCTCCCATGGATCCAATGATCATCACTATGGGGAATGAAGATCTATTTTTTTCTAACCTGAAGAAAGAAAATTAACAAGATCCCAACTGATTTGGCAGAAATCTCATTGGCAGCAATAATGATGACTCTAGGTGGTTGATGTACTGAGCATGGAGATAGCAGAGATAAAAAATGCACCCACCATTTTAAATTATAAGTGGCAAAACAGATTGCTAAACTTTGCAATCATTTTTTCAGCAAAGTTTCAAAATTACTCTCATGTAAGTATGGGCACATTTGTATTTTCCAAATAACTAAATCTTTCCTTGGACATACAGTCCTACACTATTTTACATACTACACTGGGAAAGAGGTACACACTACAATCTTTTTTTATTGCTGATTTATGAGTTCTTTAAAATACTGGGCCTAGGTAGAAAGGATCCAGTGGTTTGAGTTTAAACTTGCACGCTGGCTTATGTAAAAAATAAATCGAGTCAATAATTCACAAAGTTTGTTATAAAGATCGAATGAATAATGTATGAAAAATGCTTTGTAAACCTTAGAGTTCTACATAAATATCAACTATTATTATCTTGATAAAGATGTTGGTTTTACTAATGTTTATACATATGGTGTTCCATCTAAATTTTATGTATAATGTAAATATATTTGTAAAATCAAACAGGTTCTAATAGTTAACTTTATCACAAACGCAATCTATAGTTAAGTAGACTGTCAACTAGAAAATAAAATATCTTACATATATAAACTATTGGATATAAAATGAATCAAATCATACTGCTATTTAAGGTATTTCACTTAAAAGTGTTCTTTAAATTTAAATAATTTAAATACCTACAGATTCCTGCACAAAGACAGAAATTTTAAAAAAATCTTGGTTACCAGTTTTAGTTGCAAACAGTTAAAAAATCAGTCTTCTGTTATCAGTCCACTTGCAGAAATTAAGATCGACATTTTCTCAAATTGCATAATCTAAAAGATTTGAGATTATATTCTTAGTAAGGCAGATATGATATATGATAGGAAACGGATTAGACCACTTTACTAGCCTAGAAGATTACTATAACTCTCCCTACATCCCCAAAATAAAGAACCTACCCAGTGGTCCCCTTCTCCTCTTGCAGAATGAACCTTTAAAAAACAGATTTCTCCTTTATCACTTTTTCTTTCAGCTTCCTGATAAAATTAATTTCCTTCATGAAAACTGATGTAACTTTAAGAAAGTTACATTCTGAAATCAGAGATTTATCTTTTCTTCTTTATCCTTACACCTACCTTATGGGGATGATGTAGGAAAATAGTAGGAGGAACCGAAAAAGGTTACGGTACCATGGGCCTACAAATCCTTGCAGGGTTACCATAACAACTGAAAGGGCAACGAGGGCCAAAAACAGTGCTTTGGTCAGTTGATTGAGTTCAAGGTCCAGCAATCCCACCTGAAAGAAATAATAAAAAGTTTATCTGTGCAGATGACCAAAACTTTACAATAAAGGCAGAATTAATATATTACAACCTACAATATGAAGCTCTCTATGGTTCAAAAATGCATTTATTAGATGTTTTTCATTTTTAAGAACATTTACATCAGTATTAGAATGAAATGGAAAATACTTTAATTTAAATAGTCTTACCATAAGTCATTTATTGATATTGGAGGAATTTCTCAAATTGGGTCAAAATCTTGTGAGATAATTCTTTGAGTTTGCAGAATGAGGTAAAAAATGCAAAGAAAATAAATATAACTGCGATATTTAGGTGTTAGATTAGTCTACCAGGGCAGAAATTGAAATGCTAGTGGGAATGGTAATTTGCTTTTATAGGTAAGGTTCAGCTGCACAAACTGAGAACTCGAGTTCTGGTTTCTCTCTGGGACATTGCCCCTCAGCTTCTACTGTGGCAGAGATCTAAATTATATTTATTCAGAACTCTTTACTCAAGTTGAAAGTTATAAAAAATGTTGAAAAAATAATTAGTGTGAAGGGAACCTCCCTGCTCTTTCACCAAACCAGCACAACAGTGTTCTTATATCACCTAGATACAATATACTTGTAGTTTTTGGTCTCAAAGGAGTTTCTACTTATGAAGCATATAATTTCACAGAGCTCTGAGTTTCATGGAATCCAAACTGACAAATACTATTTAGCACCACCTCTTTCTCTGAACTTAGGATCAGGTTGACAATGGTAGTTACACCAATGCTAATGATATCTATGCTACAGTAGGAGCCAACAAGAACCAACTTGTCCTAAAGTGAAAAAGATAATTCTGAAAGGGCCAAATGGTAATGGAAAATTGTTGTCCTATCATGAAAAAACTTGAGAATTGTTATGTTTAAGTTCACTTGTCAAAATGTCAAAATCCTTAAAATGAACTAAAAAGTTTTTTATCTTATCACTCTCATATATGATTAACCTTTCTTTCAGATAAGATTTAAAACTAAATTTGCTGAAAATTTTAGATTCAATACTTAAAACTCCAAAAGTGAAAAAAAATGAGAAATTAACCTTCAAGATTTTCCTAGAATTTTCAGTTAAAAAATACAATCACTGCTATACTAACCTAGTAAAAGCTAATAATGTACTTTCTGAAGCAATAGAGAAAGTAGCATTCACTGCTTCATTAAGACTCTCTGCTTAAACCACATGTTTTCAGTTTTAATGAAAAATCAGTTATTTGTAGTTGACATTCTTTATAAGTAGATTGTAAAGACTGCAGATAAGTAGAGTAATATTTTTACAGGGGCATAGGGCTAGGCACAGCTGGTTCCACCCTCCATCTTTAGATAGGTCTACATGACCTAAAGAATTTATAATCCAAGTGGCCACTTGTATTGCTAGCCACCCCACCGGTGTGCAAGCCAGCAAGATGCTCATTTCCTGCATAAATCTAGAGACAACATTCCTTGGCATACTTTGGAGAGCTCACTTTGCAAACTGTGGGTTGGTGAATCAGGCTTAATGTTTCTGAAATCTGACCTCATTTTCCTTCTTTATATCTTGTCACTTATGATGATCAACGCAACTAATGACTAAGGAAACTTTAAATAATGAATAAGCTAACAGATAAGTATCAATTTCAAGTGGAATATCTGCTTATTTTTAATTTAACATATTGAATAAGAGCCCAGGCTTTCCACAAGAAGAAAACCACTTTTCCTATTGCACCCCTCAAAAGAACAGGAAAAACAGCCAAGAGAGATCTAGTAATTAACTTCTGAATAGAAACTTTTCAAAGAAGCAGAAATCTCAAACTTCCTATTTTCACAATAAGGTATAATATACACGGATTCACTTTTGTAGAGCAACTTTAAGCCAAGTAAAATGTGTGGGAAAATTATATCAACAAGAACTTCACTGAGCTCTATCACAGAAGCTCTTTTATCTCTAGGCACTGCCAGCAGGATCAGTAAAACATAACATTTCCCTAGATAACAAACAGTCTGAAAAGGAACTATATTTAAATAGTTCTGAAAAATTCCAACCTTCTTGCTTCTGTATAGGCTGTCCCTTCCCTTGAGAACCAGGCAGCTGAAGACCACAGCGGCTGATTTATCAGCTGCATTTAAAAAGCAGCACAAGGAGGACAAATATCTTGCAATTTCCGCTGCTTCAACTACTACATAGTTTATGCTTGAATTATTGAGAAAAATAGGTTTTTGGATTAAAATGAAGAAAAATTAAGCCAGGGAAGTAGAGCATGTTTCAAAGCCCAGATCTTTTTGCGTTGACAAAGGCGGTCTAAGTTTCAGGCCTCGCTGAGGATCAGATGAAGTCATTATTCATTCAGTCAGGGAAAAAAGACTCAATTACCTCAACCTAAAGATGCTATCAATGAATGCAAAGTGCATATTTTACTCTATTCATCCAAATCCCATTAAAAAGTGAAAGGAATGATTTAATCTGGCCTTCTAGAGTTGGTCTTTTTTTGTAATAAAATAAAGAATCTCTGTCCAGCAAAATGCATAACCACTACCTCACACTTTCCCCCCCAGCATCATAGCAGTGAAAGACTGTAAAAGCAGAGACAAAAACAGTTAGAAATGAATACAAAGTTTCCTTTGAAACAAATGTCACATATAGGATCGAAACATTAAATGCAACCCAATGCACATTGATATGTAGATAATTCAAGCATTAATACCTTTCTAATTGATGAAGACAGATGTGGTCAATTGCCTGACTGGTGAATATAAGAGTCAAGAGACCAAATAAAATGTTGTCCAAATGGTTTTTAGAGCACATTAAAGAAAAACATTTTCTGTCAGGTAAAACGTATTTTTTTTAAAAAAAACAAGATTACATCCTGCTTTCTGTCAAGTACACTACCTTAAGGATCTCTAATCTTCCTACAGCCCAATGGTAATCTGACTACAATACAGAGTATTATGTTGAATTTCTTCTTAAAGTGAAGTTGACTTATTAAAGCTGTGTTAAGACACAGGAAATCTCCAAAGAGGAACAAATTAAACATATATACTGTATCTCTCATTTTGTAAAACTTGATTCAAATAAGAACACCTAGAAGAGTAAATATTTAATAACAGCTTTTCTAGAAACCCAGAGTAGTGTTTATAAATTCATCCAAGGCACATTATAAGTTTATCTGGATTCCTAAATGTATCATGTCACATTCTGGTAAATTTAGAAGTGTTACTGTTTTCTAACTAGAAACTTCTAACATCTTGGAGAACCTCTGTCCTTTACCATAGCTACAATCTTTTCACTAATAGAATATTCTTAATCATTTGAGGTAATTATGACTACATAAGAAAAAGGTGAATTAAACAGACTACAGAGTAATTTTCAACATTTATTGTAATTTCCCATATTTGTAAAGCAAATTTTCTCCTACTTGTCATAATATTTGTTCTGTTTGAAACAACTGTGATAACAAAATTAAATACGCCACTGGAAATTTTAATCTCCAAGGGAAAATTTGTGCATAATGTCTAAGACAACCACAATAGTTTTGCAAAGGGGCTGTTCTAGGATAATGAACACAATAATTGCCTGTATAATCTAAAATGCTACTAATGGCAACAATCACAAATCCATTTAGCTCCTCTTTAATTTATGTACCAAGTTTTAAATAGCTAATGGTTCTCAGTAAAATAATGGTTTATACCAACAATAAAGGGTAAGTACGGTATTCTCCAGCTTAAACAAGAAAATATCAGTCAGGGTTGTTGCTTTTTTTTTTTGAATGAATGAATGAATGAATGAATGAGAATAAGGTCTTATCTTTGCAACACAGAACTATGCTAATATATTTCAAAGTTAAAATCCTCACTTACCATTAAGTTCCTCTGAAATTAACTTAGGCTAAATTGAAATAAAGGTTTCAGGTTACAAAAACTTTAGGTCTGGTCATTGATTAATGAAGTAGAAGATAAAATAAAAAGCATGACCATCAGGGAAACAAACTATTCTACTGTTGATCTTATGACATTTTCCTTGGATTACCAAGATGCTAACGTTCTTTTGAAATGGAAATATACTTTTCAGGCTGATCAGCAATTTTGTTAAGATAGCAAATGTTAGACTGGGGGATTTTAAATGTTCAATTTAAATTTCTGTCAGAGGTAAAACTCACTGTTTCAATTCAGTTTCTCTCATTTTCCCTCTAACTGTAGTACAATATAAAAAGATAGAAGGATGCAATATATTCTTCATTCGTCCAAAGTTATTCGCACATATTGGATTATTAAAGTACTGAATTTACTGGCAGATACCTTTAAAAATGCCTAATAAATATAATGTAACAAGGTTGTATTGTTGTGATTTAATTATCCTCTCAACTTCCGGAATTTCTGTTTTGACCTTTAAAATATGGAGAGGACTGCATTTAACGTAGAAGTAGAACCTCTCTTTTTAAGAACGTATGCCTTTAGAATATATCTTTATTTTTTTTAAATTTGTAATGGAGCCTAAAAGAAAAGTAAAAACTAGAATTAAGATATATTCAAACTTCCATGTATGTTTTTTCCTATTACCAAAGATTTCGGGGGGAACTGGGTTGGAATGTAGGGGTGGGAAAACTAACACTAACTACTCTGTCTTAAGTGTTTCTCAGTACATTCAGGCCAGGCACATACTGTAGAAATGTCTAAGCCATTATTGTTTATCGCGTCAGTGATCTGCGAAATAAGAAGGGTTTCTTTTGGCCATTATAGCCTATTGGCTCAATAATCTGTGTTTTAAAAGCTCCCTAAATAGGTATTAGAACATCAATTCTTAATGTTACAATCTATCACCTTAATCATTTTTTAAGATTCCTAAATCTATATTTACACAACATAAGTTTGAGAAGACAATATGTACTTTCATGGCCCATTATTTTATCAGGTAGCATATATTATATAATTTAACCTACCAACTACTGCCCTACACGTTATTTGAAGGGTTTTGATTTTTTTTCAAGATTTTGTTACCTAAGGCAATAGTTATTGTGTATTTGAAGAATCACCATTTTGCAAATCTCACAGAAGACCATCTTGCTTATATCTGAACAAGAATCTCCTGTACAATGTCCCTAATAAGTAGTCATTCAGTTTGAAGACCTCTAATGGTGGGGAACTACATTATCATCTAAGGCAGATGGTTCCACTTTTGGATAGCTCCAACTGTTAAAAAAAAATAGATCCCTTATATCAAACGTAAATCAGTCTTTCTGTATCTTACGCTCACTGACCTAGTTCCGGAGTACAAAGCAGAATAACTCATCCCCACTGCCTCCAACTCTACTTGTAACCTCACTTCTATCAACTGACCAATGGCATGATCTCAAGGACCATCACCACTCTGGTTGCTATCGTGGATATGCTCCAGTTCATCAATGTCCTTTCTTCCCCTAACTCAAAAACCCACCAGCTCTCTCTGATAAACTCCTTTGTTTGGCATTTAAGGCTTTTTACAATCCTTCCTAGTTTATTCTACTTAGCCTACCATGGTGGACCAAAACAGCCCACTTGCTATTCTTCACAAACAGCATTCCACATCTCATCCCTGTGCCTTTTTTAAGGCTGTCCCTTTCACCTAGAATGCACTTCATCCTTGTCTCCATCGCTCATTATTCCCACTTTTCTTAAAACCTCCAAAGCTCAACTCAAATGCTACTTTCTACCTGAGGTCTTTTCTGATCTTACCTCCTTCTTTAGTTCCCCTACATTACAATGCATTTGCTTTATATATGCTAATATGTGTACATGCTGTCTGACAGAATATGAAGTTCCATTTTGGTTCTTATAACCCTATTATATAGTTGAGTGGCTGACACATTAGGAGGTATTTAGTAAATCTTCCTAAAATGTGGTATCCAAAATGAATACAGTGTATGCCAGATTTGTATACTATGCCTTTTAATATAGCATAAGATTTCAGTAACTTTTTTGAGCATACCACATTGTTAATTTATACTGCGTTTACAATAATCTACTAAAACATCTTTTTCAGACACACTCTTCCTGCCCCATTTTGTTCTTATGGAGTTGATTTTTAAAAAACAACCAAGCCACAAATGTAAGATTTGCCAAACCTAGGCTTGGATTTTGCCTCAAACACTAGCAAATTGACTTTATTTCTCTGGGCCTCAGTTTTTTCACATGCAAAATTAGAAGATTATAATGACACCTAAGGTTCCTTTCCAGCTTTATAATTATGATCCTAGTATGTTATATACTTTATATTTACTCCTACTAAATTTCAGCTTATTACACTTAATTCACTCTTCTAACCTGTCAAGATTTATATTATTCTTAACCATGTCTTCAAAATGTTTATAATATCCCTTTGTTTTGAGTCATTTGCAAATCAGCTAAGTATGAAATCTATCCCATTAATCAAATCACTGAAAAAAACCTGAAAAACAGTACTGGACTACTGGGGTGCTCAACTAAGGACCTCCCTTTTCAAGTTGAACCTTTCAGTTCTACTTTCAAGTCCAGTTGTTCAAAGTGTTTCTAAATCAACCCTAATGGTTATGACCTTACCTATACTTCTCCATGACAGATTTTGTCAAATGCATTGAAAAGGCCATATAAAAATTGTTCCAAGAAATAAACACAATAAAAATTTGATTTATTCAAATTTCTGAATACTGCTGCTAGAAGAAATATAATTATCTTGGATATAAGAATAAAACTAATTTAGTATAATAAACCAAAAGGAGGCCACAAAATACTAAGACAAACTTGAAACTTAAGTATTATGCTTTGTTCCATCAACATTTTTAAAAATAATGAATAATGTACCAATTTTTTTCTTACTAACATACCCTCACATAATCAGTGACAGACAATTCTACAAAGAACACAGTGACAGGAAAGATGACTATTACCAAATCTGCAAACACATCCCAAATTATTTGTTAAATTTGAAGTGATGGCAATGATTACATAATGCAAATTATCTCCTGTAAATGCTCTTACTTAAAAATCACCCAAGGAATTTTCTTATAAAAAATACTATCTGGGGACAACTAGATGGTGAAGTGAATAGATCACTGGCCCTGGAATCAGGAAGAGCTGAGTTCAAATGTGGCTTCACACATCTGACACACTGCGTAATCTTGTGCAAGTCACTTAACTCCAACCGCCCTGCCTTCTCCACCCACCCCCGCCACCCCCAATACTATCTGGCTATCCTTATTGTAAATAATTCTCATTGCTTTGAATATTAATTTTTCTCCCCAAATTAAAACTGGACATTAGATTCCTAGGTGTTTCGTGTAAATTTTCTTACAATAAAATTTTGTAGTACCATTTATTATTTTCTTATAAGCTAACTCGACTAGATTTCTGAAAATGACAAAAAACAAATATTCCCATATACAAAAAACACAAAAGATTTTCTGTGAAACCACAAATCTATATTATGTAAAGATTAAAAATAAAATCAAATATATTCAACACCTTAGTTTCAAAGTTGCCCTGCTTGTCAGTGTATATTCTTTAAACGGCTTGATGATGTGTTTTTGTTGTTGTTGTTGTCTTAAAAGCACCGCTATAACTTATCCTCTTCATTCTACACCCACCGTCCTCATCACCTTTCTTC
>CM053594.1:152537433-152539933 GCA_028646575.1 Pseudocheirus occidentalis
TGCATTAGATATCAGTTTTCCCACAATTCTCCAACATTTGTCATTTTCCTTATATGTCATAACTTTGCCAATTTGTTGGTTGCAAGGAAGACCTCAGAGGTTTGTTTTGTTTTGTTTTAATGTGTATTTCTCTTACTATTAGTGATTTGGGGCATTTTAAAATATGGTTATTGAGGGTTTAGCTTTCTTTTCCTGAGAACTACTCTTTCCTATCCTTTGACCATAAAAAACATTTCTTATTTTGAACTTTATTTTTCTTAGAGAACTTATCTGTATATTTTTAATCAGTGTTAATAACTACAATAATATTTAAAATGAAAAAAGTATAATATTTATATTTATGTGGATAATTTTAACTGGATAAAAACGTAAAATCTACCATTAAATATCAAACGTAAGTATTGATTTGGAACACACAAATTCTGTTCTTAGAAGAAATGTGTAGATAATTTTAAAATGAGATATTTAAGGAGAATTTTCAAACTATTTTATTCTGTGAATAACATTGGTAATTGTGTCATTCTTTGAAAATAATCTTAGCAACTAGGTCATTTAATGTCTGCTCTTGTATAATATGATTCTGTCTCATGTGAGGAAATCGTTTTCATTCTTAATTCATCTTAACACATTAGGCTCTTTATAGTATATTTGGCTAAAAAATGGAAAGGCTGAAAAAGCAATGTTATGATTTGACCAGAAGAGGGAGCTCAAGATTGCGCTTTATCAGTTCTTGTTTAAACCTACATTGGCTATTCAAGTTAACAATTGCAAACCTAAATCACTGATAAGGTAGCCCAAGGTAAAACTACTGCAAGACTCTTCTTTTTTCAAAAAAGAAAAACTACTTAAATACACACACACACACATTTTGGCATATGGAATTTCATATGTTGATAGTTATTTCAGAAAGGAAAATGATGTTTTGAAATATTAGGAGGTAGGTCTACACAGGAAAAAAAAATCAGAAACTACCCTACATCCAGCACCCAAGTAGGTAATTAGGCTACAGTGTAAGACTAATCCCAAAACTAAGTCAATAAAACTGTACTGATAGACTAAGCTAATGGCTTCGTGATCCTTGTTGCTTTCCTAACAACATAGGAAGCTATCAATTCTAAATGGGTTTCCCAAGACCACCCACCAATTTAGAATAATTACTTCAATAACCTATGCTACTACTGACATCTGAAGCTTCAACATTTAACATCATTCATACAATGGTAATCTTTTAGTTAAACATTGAGTTTTCAGTTTTATTAAATGAGTAAATATTTTTTTGGGGGGGAAGATTTTATATTTCTATAAATGGTTCTTTCAAAAAAGCATTAAACTTAATATCTACATCATACAATGATCTCTGAATTTCATGAAGAAGCAATACTTTGAGGCTGCTGCTTTTTGTTTATAATCTAGTAATACCATCAATTTATATGGAGTGATTTTTTAAAAATGATTTGTAAGGAAACGGAATTTAATTTTAAATTTCAACATTCTTGACAGTTTTTCATACAGGTTGTCATGCGAAATTTTCTTTCAGAAATATGGAAAAAAGGAGCAGCACAACTAATACACTATATAAACACACACATGTTCTTTTGTAACTAATATAAAAGGAAAAAATAAAACACAAATATGTTCAAGAGTATATCCAGAACAGTATGTAATAAGTATTTACCTGGAAATAAAACATATTTGCTAATGTGTTAAAAGAAGGGTTCTACCTCAGTGACATCTAGTCTACATTCTATGACCTTCCATGGTTTCCCTTAAGGACCTCCTATTAAATTTTTATAATTTTTCTTCACAAAACATATGTCTAATTAAAAAATGCAAGCTTACTAAATTACAACACATAATATGACTGAATGGAAGGTTATTCTATATTTTAAGTATCTAAAAGTAAGAATGACTAAACTGTTTGAACATGATGATAGCAGATTTAGAGAACTGTCAAAATACCTATACACTATCCCGCAGTGTTTCTGAATCTTCTTGGGCAAAAGGAGTAAATACCCTTTTCTGTAGGTCAAAACTAAGAGGAATAACTATGCAGCATTTCTTTGAATTCTAAAGTGATAGCTTTTGACTTTGTAGAATTTTCTGTGGCAATATAGTGGAGACTGCTCTGAAATTAGTTGGAAGTAGGTAGATGTAAAAAGTTGAGTTCAAAACTGTTTAATGTAACTTCAGAACTAGAATACTTCTTCAACTGAGCAATGCTAATGATTAAAAGAGATTGTTATGTCTGTCCAAAGTGACAGTGTGGACATTCAAATACACTGTTGTTAAGACAAGCAAAAGGTCAGATGTGCTGTGTACTATTCAACTGTCTTCTTATAGAACTTACCTTTTACTGTACTTAAGAGATTTTCCTCTTTAGAAAAAAAAAACAGCACAAGAAGAAAAGGTAAAAAGATGAAGGAGAATAAAGTAGTCAACTCTTATCTTTCTGGAATGTTTACCTTTTAAGCCAATTGTGGTAAAGAGAATGGTTAAGTTT
>CM053594.1:152544933-152573595 GCA_028646575.1 Pseudocheirus occidentalis
TGTGTACAGTTACATAATCATAATAAAGTGTTATCAAAACATTAAAAAAAAAACATGTTCACAAACTTTAGGTTATGAACTCCTGTCTTAGACAACTACCAAGAAGACCTTTGGGAGGTCAAATGACTTGCCCAGGGTCCTACAGTAAGTCAGAGGCAGAACTTAAACCCAGTTTTTCTTGGCTTCAAGGTTGGCTCCTTATTCAGTATTATACACTGCTTCAGCAGCTGGATAGCTAAAAATCAGGAAAATGTTTAATTTAGGGTTCCCAGTTCTAAAAAGCAAAGTTCTTACAACAACCGCTCATCCAAAACCATTCATTAATATACATAATGCTAAAGAATGAGTTTATTATCATATCTTGTAAAAATTTTAAATGACAATAGAAAGAGAAGGAACCATATGAAATAGACTTGGGGTCATCAGATTTCTCTTAAACAAATATACACTATGGGTAAGCTAATTTTTCTTCTATTTTCTTTCAAAATAAGTATGACATAATGGTAGGAAAATGGCACTATAATGACTAGAATTTAAATGAACTAAATCTAAAAAGACTATTTTAAGTACCTATAATACACTGAAACACATACCATCTTCATCTTCCTGTCACTAGTACAATAGCCTTCAAGGAAGCTAAGTACTTCTTCTACTATTACTCTTGTAAACTCACTTTTTATTGATTCTTTAGGTTACTTTTATAAGAATAATCAGATCTTTGTATATGTGCATCCCTGAACATCCTCACAAATCTCATTAGCATAAAATGTGAATGCTTGACATAATGATCTTGGGTTTGCTATATTGTTTATTTTCTAAAAAATTATTTCAGTTTTAATGTACAGTAGTGGTAATTAAATAATGAAATAGAGAAATGTTTTTATTTTCTCCCACTTATGGTATGAATTTGAGCTGACCCAACCATACATCCTTTTAAATTTTTTTTTAATTTTTATTTATTTTAAACCATTTTTCAGTTGCTGTCCCCTGGCAGCAATACAGGCTAATCGACCACCAGCATGTAGAGAACCACCAGCATGATTTGTGGTCAGTAAAATCAACAAACCACATACTCTTCAATATTTTATTTAGGACCAATGCTCTGAATGTACAAAATGTCAGGTCAGTGTTAGAAGTATTGTCTGAACAGAAATGAGCAAAGTTAATACTAAAAAGAAAGTTTAAAAATCACCATATTTGAAGAAGTTTTTATTTTGGAAAATTAGTTCTTACATATATTTCTTTGGAAAGTCAGGAAGACAAGAAAACAAAAAGAACTGTAGCACATTTTCCCCCTTTTAAACTAGATGTTATTAGTCGATAAATGCTGTATTGCATCTGGAACACCTTTCAGGAAAACACTATAAAAAAAGTAAATTAATGATATAAAATTCAACTCTATTCAATGAAGCTAAAATTCTAGTTCTAATTCTATGTTAAAAATCCTACAATAACAAATTCTAATACACGGCCACACTATTTTGTTGCAGTCAGTAGAAACTGGAGATAAAATATGGCTGATATATATGTGTGTGTGTGTATATATATATATATATATGTATGTTAAATTAGAAAGCAACAGGATGCATTCTGAAAAAAAAAAAAGGAGTGACATACATTATCTTCTCTGGCTGTCTTCCTGCTTTGCCTCTAGCACACCTGTGACCTAGTTCAGCCAGTTTACTACAATTTCCTCTCCCTTCCCCCATTTCTTTTTCTGGGAATAGGAGTCAAATAAGCACTACCATTCCTGGAAAGGACAAGTCAATTGTTTGTCCTATGACTCTAATATCCAAGTGACTTCTCAGAACAAGATACTGCTCCCTGACCCCTTCTAGAACTGCTGGTGACTCTTCGGATTTGAACACCATGCCTCAGTTGCAGTCTTATCCTAGAACTTCCCTTAGCTTCTGGGATCTCCATACACCACTTGCAGTGCAAGCCATTTCTCACATTGATGAGTTCCTCCAGGTGCCACCATTGTGAGGGATACAGGTTGGCCAACAATTTTCCTCCTTCCTCACCTTTTAATTTTGTAGCTTCTCCTCCAATTCCCCAGCTTCTCAGCTACCTTCTATTTATTTGCTTTCCTCATGAGAACATAAGTTCCTTGAGGGTTGAGACTTTTTTTTAGCTTCTATGTATATCCCTGGAACTGAACTCAGTGCTGGACACATTGTAAGCAATTAATAAATGCTTGTTGCTTGGCCTTGTCCTGGCTGTGTATGTGTGTTCAGTCACTTTTCAGCTGTGTTCAACACTTTCCCCAAATGAGTTTTTCTTGGCAAAGAAACTAGAGTGATTTTACCATTTCCTTTACTAGCTAATTTTATAGATGAGGAAACTGAGGCAAACAGGGTTAAATGACTTGTCCAGGGTCAGGCCACTAGTGTCTGTGGTTAGATTTGAACTCAGGAAGAAGAGTCTTCCTGACACAAGGCCAAAGACTCTATTTACTGCACAATTCATTATATATTCTCTTCCCCTTTTAAAATATAGTCTTTTAGAGTTCTGAATGAATTGAAGTCACCTGGCCTCAATGACTTCATATGTTTTACAAATGCAGTATTAACATGTTTATATAGAGATGAGAGAGATAATATCCACATGAACAGAGAAAAACCTTTTAATGTTTCTTCTGATGGTCCTGTATACCAACATGTGATGACAAAATTCTGGGAAAAGAAATTGAGACAGTTTAATTTTTTATTATGGGATTTGATCTGTATGATTCATTGTATCTGACATCTATCCTTGGGGCAAATACTTAATTTGAAGGTCTAATCTTATTTTTTTTTAATTTTTTAAGACTGGGTTATTTTTATGTTTGACATATTTCCTTTTTTATTTCTGAAAAGTCTGACATTACCTGACATGACCTTAAATATAACTTATTTTTTAATCTTTAATGCTAAGATAATTTTTTCCTTTGTTTTTGAAATTCTACAGTGAGAACTAATGTAGTGAAATACAAAGAAGTTCAGCATAAATAGACTTTAAATTGAAGGTTAGCCATGTAAATGTGACACATATGTTCACTGATCAATGAGAAGATATACTGCTAGAGAAGCTAGATTCTATCTAAACTTATATACTTCATGTAGATAAAATGAGAAGAAAGAAACTGTAGCTAGTAGAAGAATAGCTATTAGGTATTCACTGGATGAGAGAGAAGGGAGCAGAATTAGTTTTACTATTCACCCAAAGGAAATGAGACATTATTCCATAGCATATTTGATCACCTTCTGTCATATCATTGTAAGTCACTGCAAAAAGACCATAATGAAAATGACTGCAGTTTATGCACCAACCTTTTTGCAGAGAAAAAAGTAGAGAAATTCCATGAAGAAGTAAATAGGGTTCTTCAAATTAAATCTCTGATAAAAGATGACTTCAATACAAAGGTGGAAATAGGTGAAAATGGTGAGAAATACATCAGCAAGCATGGTTTGGAAAGGAATAATGAGAAATGCAAAAAACTTATAAAAACCCAGAATTATGCTTTTAATTTATGAGTTCTTAATTGGAAGATACTAGACAAGATGGGTACTATGTGACATCATATACATATACCTGAAATTAATTCTATATTTTTAACATAAAGGAAAAGATTCATTATTAATGACTTAATTCCCCATCAGTCTTCAGGTAAAGGCTAAATGACCATTAGACAGCCAAGTAAGTTGTGGAGATTTTTTTTTTTTTTTACATAAGGTTTAGATTGAATGGCCTTTGGGGTCTCTTCCAAGTAATATTCTGGATGATTTCTGTATCTGAATGGCTATTTTTAAATCTTTGTATTCCTGACACCTAGCATAATACTTTGCACACAGTAGGCTTGTAATAAGTACTTGTTAAATAGACAAGCAAATGAAGTGAACCTCGTTATAAATTCTATTATAAATGGGCATTCTCTGCCATTGTCATCATAAGACTTTGAGGTAATAAATCAAAAGTCACTCCTTTTCCAGATTAAAGAGACCCATTTAAGACTCTCAGTGTTTTTGAAAACTACTGAAAATGACTAGCCTAACTTTTTATCTGTAATTTAAACCTTGCCTCAATGATGATAATGGGAAGTGAGGCTTATGGAACCTTGAGGATGGGTCAGATCAATTTCTTACCATAGGAGGTTTAACCTGAGAGTGAGATTTTCTTTTGTACTTTGAGAATTTTGTCAAGAATTAGTTATTTAGAAAACAGGTTTGCCTAGTGTAATGGGGATGGTATGGAAAGAGCCTAGCTCAGGTGCATGGTCTGCTAAATCACACATGCTATTCTTTTCTCTGAAACAGATAAAATATAATGAAGAACCAGAAAGAGCTGGAGGACACCTGTTAAGTTTGTACCAATTAACTCATCAGAAGTGTGGTTGCTTCTTTCTGCTTCTGCTTTGGACTAAACTGACAATTAAAAAATAAACTAGAAGTGATCTAAGTTACTTGGAAGCAATTTTCAGCGTGGGTAGAATGCTGGATGTGGAGTAATCAAGATTTGGGTCCAAATCTCTGAGTAACTTAACAGCTATGTGACCTTGGAGAAGTGGTATCTTAGTTCCCTCATCTGAAAAAATGAGGAATTTGGACTAGATGATCTCTAACATTCTCTTTTAGGTCTAAATCCCCATTAACCTGTGATTTTTTTTGTGCAAACTGTCAATACTACACTTAAGCTAGATACATGGTTTTGATTGCTGGGGCCTCTTAAGGCAATCAGCCAGGGTTAATTCTAGCCAATTGTCCCAGTCTTCTCTTTCAGTGTGAAATTGGGTCACATGACTCACTCTCTGGACCGCTTTGGGCATTGAAGTGCTAGACTAGGATGGAAGGGAATTACAATAGAAACTTAAGAGTAAGGAAGATATTTGATTAAAGCTTAAAGACCTGCACAGATAACATAGCCAAGTGATGTGCTTATTAGTGGTGAAGTCAGTTACCTTTAGGATCTATTTTGATCTAGTTTAACTTCTCAATTTGGTACTTAAAATTCTTCACCACGGAGCCCCTTTCTATCTTTGCAGTCTTATGCATTATTCTCTTCCATGTACTCTACAAAACTGACCTAATTCCTATTTCTCACATATCTATTCCTTATTCCATCTTGATGTCTTTGCAATGGCTAACCCTATGCCAGAATGGCCTCTTCATTTCCATCTCTTTGAATCCTTAGATTTCTTTAAGACTCAACTCAAAAGCACCACCTTCTGCCTGAGACCTTTAGACTGATTTTAACTGCCCTCCTAGTGGCTTCTCCACTAAAATGACCCTGTATGTACTCTTTATACGTCTTGAATAATGGATAAAGAGCTAAAAGAGACCCGTGTGTTAATGTCCACCAAGACACTTACTGGCTGTATGACTCCAGGCAAATAGTTAAGCTCTCATTGATCTAGGAAATTCTTTAACATTATAAACTAGAGAAGGTAGAGACCAGTTATTTTACTACCAATAAAATCATAGGCCCAGTTCCTATTCCAACATTCTGTTCAGTCACTTCAGTAGTATCTGACTCTGTGACTCCATTTAGAGTTTTCTTAGCAAAGGTACAGGAGTGGTTTGCCACTTTCTTCTCCAATTCATTTTATAGATAAGGAAACTGAGGCAAACAGATTAAATGACTTGTCCAGAGTTATACAGCTACTAAGTGTCTGAGGCCATATCTGAACTCAGATTCTACTGAGTTCTACTGACTCTACTCTACTATGCCATCTAGCTGTTCACTGGAAGATACAAATAACTCAAAAGACTGATCTGACCATCCACATATGGAAGACTGGCCTTTAGGTTATAGAGTTGGACTACAAGGAAGTTCTATTTTCTATCTTGGGCTGAGTAAAGGTAGTTGGTAGGCATGGTCAGGAGCACAGGAATTAATCTTAGTTTTTAGTCCCATGGGCTGCTTTTGGGGAGTGGACTTGAGGACATCTACTTTTGATTAAGATGGGGCAAGCTAGTATTCACTTGGTTATGGTCTCCACATACTGGAGAGATCTAAAGGGAAGATTTTTTCCCCTTCCTTCTGCGAGGCCTACTTGCTATAGAAAGGTAGCTAGTAGTTCTTGGGACCTTAATGGGGTGCCTTTATCAGCAGCAGGGAGAAGTAATAAGAGTGCTAGGGGCTTGATTCAGCAAGCTAGGATCCTGGGGCTCCTTTGCTTGGGCCTATCTATGGACATACTGTGCTTCCATACTGGAAAAGCTAAAGCTATTCCACTGAAGGAAAGGCTGTAATTTGAGGAAAATTCTCAGTTCCCTTTCTCTGCCCCTCCTTTCAACACCCTAACAACCCAATCTAGCAGGGAGATAGAAGTAAGAGATATAACATACCAGTTCCAGGTCAGCAACCACTCTGAGGCTACAGATTTACCTGTCAGCTTGACTCCTAAGACAGTAGCCTTACTTTTGTTCTGTTTCCAGGTAGTTCTCTAGAATATTTATAATGTGTTCTCATTTTTGCTTCTTCTTTGATAATTCTTGGTGGGACAGTGGAGGGTTTGAGAGGAATTTTATGACTGGTGAAGATGTATAAGTAGGAGATGGGTTCCTGACTTTAATAATAATGCTTGGTCATCTTGTGCAGAAATCTCTAATACCTGCTTGTGGTAGCAGAGAAAAAAAAGGACACGATAAACCTCAACTTCATTATTAAATGGGCAGAAAGATATAATCCCTGTTTTGTCTTCCTCTATCCCAGTTTTTGTCTAAGAACAACTATAAGACAAACATAATGCCCAGTCTTGAACCCCCTAAGGCCAATGACAGATTAGCAGATAAGAGAATCTCTCTTCTCTGAATCACAACAAAATGCTCTCAAGATCCATGACTGATCTAATGTAAAACCAGCAGGATAATATGTATACAATAAGAACCTCTGAGAAATATTTTGCATTTAGAAGTCCACTTGCCCAAAAAAGAGACTTTTTTTGAATGTTCGAACTAATGCTTGTCCCTAACTTGGTTTGTACAAAGTGAAGCCTTTTACTGACTAGTTTTCTAATTTGTAAATAATGGTTTTTTCCTTCAGCAATACTTTACCCATATTTATTTATTTTACTTAAAGATAATTTTCCTAGGGCAAAAACAAAGAAATAAAATAGCTCGAGTACTACTTCTTTCTCCAAGAAGTATTTGCTTTCCCAATTCTAGTTTTTCTGGTCTAGAGAATAAACCAAAAACAAAAAAAAAAACCCAACCCCTTTTATATTATTTTTAGCAGTTTCCTCTTGAGCACTTAGTCTTGGATGCACATTATTTTTACTGATTAAATGTTTTATATGATTCCCTTATGTACTTCTGATTTTATATTTTTTTATGTCCTTTATTAGTCTGAAACCATCGGAGATTATGTTGTGAAGTCATACCACTCTCTTTTGATGTTTTGTTTTGTTATTTCTGACTGGGATAATCTCCAACAAGGAGGGGGAAAAGTGGTGCAAGCAGAATGCACAATTCTGAAACAATGATACATACTGCAAAGACAAAATGAAAACCACTGTTTATCTCATGCATAAAGGTTATAAATTAATCCTATACATCATTTTCTTCAAATGTAAGCCTAATTCTTCATTCATTCACTAAATATTTATTATGTTGAACCATGCTCAAGGCACCATGCTAGGAATTAGGACATAAATATCAAATGAAAAATGGTCTGCCCAAAAGGAGTTTACATTCTAATGGCGAGATACAACATTTACACAGATGAGTGTGAAAGATCATTTGAGAAGGGAGATAACACTAACAATTGGGGGGGAAAGGAAAGGAAAGGCAATACATAGGAGGAAGCTCATGAGATAGGTCTTAAAAGAAGCCAAAATGTTGTAGCAGAAAGAATCGACAAGACTGGGCAACTTATTAAATATGCAAAGGAGATAAAAAAAATGAATACTTGAAGATAGCACCAAGGCTGAGAACTTATGTGACAGGGAAGGATAATGATAACCTCAGTATAACAAAAAATTTCAATTTTTTGTCCTAAATTTTTGTCAAGTTTCATTTATTTCGTTAAATATTTCCCAATTACACATAAAAAAAATTTAAAGTCATTTAAAAAAAAATTAAGTTCCAATTTCTCTCCCTCCTTACCACAATAACCTTTTCTTTGAGAAGGTAAACAATTTAATATCAATTATGCATGTGAACTCAATGTTTCCATATCAGTCACACTGCAAAAGAAAACACAAACAAAATAAAATAAGGAAAAGTGAAAATAAGTACGCTTCATTCTGCATTCACAGTTCATCAGTTGTCTCTCTGGAGGTAGATACCATCTTTCATCATGGGTCCTCTGTAATTATGTTTGATTGTTGTGTCGATCAGAGTAGCTACGTTTTTCACAGCTGATCCTCCTTACAATACCATTGTTACTGTGTACAATGTCCTCGTTTCTGCTCACTTCATTCAGTTTGAGTTTATATAAGTCTTCCGAGGTTTTTCTGAAACCATCCTGCTCATCATTTCTCTTAGTACAATAATATTCCATCACAACCATATGCCACTACTTGTTCAGCCATTCTCCAAATGACAGGCATCCCCTCAATTTCCAATTCTTTACCACCACAAAAAGAGCTGCTATAAGTATTTTTGTACAAATACATCCTTCTTCCTTTTCTTTGATCTCTTTGCAAAACAGACCTACTATTAGCATTGATGGTTAAAGGGTATGCCCAGTTTTATAGTCCTTTGGGCATATTTCCAAATTTTTCTCCAGTTTACAATGCTATCAACAGTGCCTTAGTGTCCCAATTTTTCCACATTCCCTTCAATATCTGTCATTTTCATTTCTTTCATGTTAGTCAATCCAATAGGTATGAGGTTGTATCTCAGAGTAGTTTTAATTTGCATTTCTCTAATCTGTAATAATTGAGGGCATTTTTATGTGACTACTGATAGCTCTGGTTTCTTCAGAAAACTGCCTGTTCATATCCTTTCACCATTTAGCAATTGAGAAACGGCTTTTATGTTTATCAAAGAAACTTGCTACTAATCCTCACCCCCTACTACCAGCTTCTTGTTTTCCTTCTAATTTTGGCTACATTATTTTTTACTGCAAAACTTTTGAAATTTTATTTTATTGTTTCTGCTTTTTTCTGGGACCTTAATTGCTACACTTTCCTTTTTACTTCTGTTTAAGCATAACAGATTCTGCTCCAACTCCCTATTTTAACTCTCTGTGTCCCTCTGTTTCAAGTGTGTTTCTTATAAACAACACATTGTTAGAGTCTTGCTTCTAATTTATTCTATATGCTTCTATTTTATGGGCGAGTTTATCCCATTCATATTCAATTATAATTATGAACTCTGCATTTCACTCTATCCTCCCCCCTCCCAGCCTTTCTTTTTTATTCTGTCCCTCCTTTAAAATGTTTTGTTTAAGACCACTGCCTTCTTTTATTTTCCCCCTCTTTTATTAACTCTACCCCTCCCCATCCTTCATTCCCTTCTTGTGTAAGATCAAGTTCTATACCCCATTGATCTCTCTCTTTTTCTGTATATGTGTGTACATACATACACACACACACACACACTTTCCCTCTTGAAACTAATTTAGATGAATGAGATTCAAGTGTTTCTCACCCCACACTCCATTTTCCCCTCCACTGTAAAAGTTTTTCCTTGTCTACCAATTTTATGAGATAATTTTTCCTATTCTTCCTCTCCCTTCCCCCATCTCCAAAGGGTATCCCTTTTCCTTACTTAGCCATTTTTAAAAACATCTTCTAAACATAATCGAATCATCCCTGCACACTCTTTCTGTGTAGAATCCCTCTAGCTGTCCTAATAATGATAAAATTCTTATTGGAAATACGTATCATCTTCCCACATAGAAAGGTAAACAGTTTAACTTTATTGAGTGCCTTATATCTCTTTAATATTTGCCTTTTTATACTTCTCTTGAGTCTTTCATTTGAAAGTCAAACACTCTATTCAGCTCTGGTCTTTTCATCAAGAATGCTTGAAAGTACTCTTTCATTAAATTTTCATTTTTCTCTGGAAGGATTATATTCATTTTAGCTGGGTAGGTCATTCATGTTTGTAATACCATTTCTTTTTTCATCCAGAATACCATAATCTAATCCCTCCACTCCTTTGAAATGGTAGCTGCTAAATCTTGTGTGATCCTGACCACCTCTCCAAAGTATTTGAATGGTTTCTTTCTTGCTGCTTGAGGTATTTTCTCTTTGACATGAGAGCTCTGGAATTTAGCTATAATATTTCTGAGTTGCAATTTTGGGATCTCTTTTAGGTGGTGATTGGCGGATTCTTTCCATTTCTATTTTACCTTCTGTTTAGAGGACATCTAGGCAGTTTTCCTTGACAATTTGTTGCAATATGATGTCTAGGCTCTTGGTGGTTGAGGAGTGTGGGAGTAACATGGTATCAGAAGATTGGACAAATAGGAAGAGATCAGATCATGGAATATGGAAGGCTTTAAAGGTCAAACAGATGACTTTATATTTGGTTCTGAGACTGGGGCTTTCAGATAATCCAAAATTCTTAAATTATCTCTCTTTGATCTATTTTCCAGGTCAGCTGTTTTTCCAATGAGATATTTCAATTTTCTTCTTTTTAAAAAATCTTTTAATTTTGTTTTATTGTTTGCTGATGTCTCATGGAGTCATTAACTTCCATTTGCCCAACTCTAATTTTTAAGGAATTTTTTTTTCAGTGAATTTTTTTCATTTAGCCATTTCTGCTTTTCAAAAAACTTATTTTCATCAGTGAATTGTACTTCTCTTTCCATCTGGGCAATTCTGTTTCTTAAAGTATTTTTCCCTCCAGTATTTTTGTCTCCTTTTACCAAGCTGCTCTTTGTCTTTTCATAATTTTCTTCCTTTGCTTTCATTTCTTTTCCTAAATTTTCCTCTACTACTCTTGATTTTTAAAAATCATTCTTTAGTTCTTCCAGGAATTCTTTTTGGGTTTGTGTCCAATTCACTTTTTTTCCTCGTCTCCCTGAGGCTTTGCCTGTAGCCGTTTTGAAGTCACTGTCTTCTGGGTTTGTGTCTTGATCACTCCTGTAACCATAGTAACTTTCTATGGTCAGTTCTTTTTTTGCCATTTGCTCATTTTTCCACCCTATTTCTTGATTTGAAACTTGATGTTAATGTTGGGCTCTATTCCTGGAGTGGGGGTTGGAACACTTAAGTGTCAAGTGTTCTTGCAATGCAAATTAAATGTCAAACCATTCCAGTATTCTTCCCAAGAAAATCCTAAATAGGGTCATGAAGAGTTGGACACAACTGAAACAACTGAACAGCAACTCATCTGATACTCCCACCACTCTGGGGCAGGTCTTCATTACTTTATACCTGCGTTATTCTAACAACCTGATAGTTTCTCTACCTCAAGTCCCTCTTCTCTTCAGTTCATTTTTCCCTCAACTGTCAAAGGATCTTCCTAGAGCTCAATCTGACTATGTCACTTTCCCACTTAACTACACGACCAAATATAAAGTTATCTGTTTGACCTTTAATGTCTTCCATCTTCCATAATCTGATCCCTTCCTACTTTTCCAGTCTTCTTATACCATATTACTCCCTCATTGCCCAACCTCCATGTATTCAGATTGGAGTCTCCTGACTGCTCATCACACAAGACTGCAAATTCTGGGCATTCTCACTCTCTTACCTCATCTCCATCTCCCTCCTAGCATCCCTAGTTTTCTTCAAATCTCAAATAAAAACCCACCTTCTCTAAAAAGACTTTCCCAAGACTCCTTATCTTAGTGCCTTCCCTGTGAGATAACCTCCAATTTATCTTGTATATGTCTTATTTACAAATAGTTGTTTGCATGTTGTCTCCCCCAGTGGACTGTGAGCTCCTTGAGAGCAGGGACTGTCCTTTGCAGTTCTTTTTCCCTCCAACATTCAGCACAATTTCTGCCTGGCACATAATAGGTGTTTAATATGTGCTTGTTGGCTTGCCTTGAAATGACACTTAATACTTTAACAATTCTAACTAGAAAAACAAGGTTTAAGAAAGAGCTAGTGAAACAAGATTGATTACTGATTAAAAAAATTATAAAGAATACAATTTAGTCTGATTTTTCAAAGTCTGGAATGTATTTTATAGTTTATCTAATCTGACTGTCAAATGAGGCAGAAGGCACAAAATCACGTCAGTATAAAAATGATGTTACTATATCATCTGCATCTATCCAAAGTATGAAACAAATACATCATTTTAGACTGAAATTAAACCTTGTTGGAAATAATTTTTCTTTATATTGTTTGGAATTAAAAACATATTAAATTGATCAATTAAGAATATTCTGTTCTAGTGTGTGTTTCAGAGCATGTCTATATCCTAAGGCAATGAAACAATTTTTGCAATCGTAATAAAAACAAATTGTTGACTTTAACTTAAGAAAATTGTTGCTTGAATGACTAAATACTCTAGCAAAACAAAATAAATCCTTCTCTAAACTATATTATACACGAATTGCCTTATATACAGGTAGCTAGGCTTCATATAATGAAATATTTACCTCTTTAATTTTTATTTATATATTTTGAGGGGGGCAGAATCCACATGTGTCTTTAAATCAGGAATCATATTAGAATATATTACTGTCAATCATCACCAAAATGCTTCTGATACACTATTATACATATTATACATAAATTAATAAATCATTGATTTAGAATCCAGGAAGTTACTAGTCCTTTGTTTTGTTTTTAACAGATTTTTTTTCATGTAATCTTAGAACAAATAATTTAATTTAAAGGAAAAACAAATTATAGCTCATCTTCTTTTACTGCCAGGGGAAGGAGTCACAAATCAAACATCTATTACACTTAAGATAATGAAACAGGAGGTAAATTCTAGTTTATTGTATAGATTCTTCTAGATTTTAAGTATTCTGAGGTAGGGACCAAGTCCAACCACTAACATATAACAGGTACCATGCATATAATTTGGTTAGCTTAACTATATATTACTAATTACTGAGCTCTTCAAAGGCAAGTACTGTCTTTTGCCATTCTTTGTACACTCCAGTCTTTACCATAGTGCTTGGCACTTAATAGGCCCTTAAACGTTTTGTGATTCGCTCACTGAACTGGGCAGTGAGCTTTTTTTTTTATCAAGCTGGCACATCTGTTTGGTAGTCCTCTCTTTCTGACTGAATGAATAAAGCATTTATTAAACTCTTAATAAGTAAAAAGCACTGTGATAAGTGCTGGGGATAAAAATAGAAAAGTAAGTTAGTCCAGCTATCAAGGAGCATGCACTGTAATGGGGGAGACAGCACAGAGAGAAGGTTTCAGCTGGAAGTAAGATAAAAGGGTCCCACAGTCTTAGGGTATAGTGGCAAAACAAACAGTAGTGATTCTTCTTTAACATTATTTTCACTGACAGAATCATAGCAATTTCTGATGTTAAACCATTTGACAATGACAAGAATTTTGGCAATGAGAACTTCTTTTTGTTCTGTGGTTATAGGACCTGCAGCAGCAGCTGCCAGGCTGTTCCACAGGGATTCCCTTCTGAAAGGATGGCTGAGGGCACCAAGCTAGAAACATCGCTACTTTTAAAGCTCTTGGGTTCAGGGTCAGTCCCAGGCTGCTACCATTAGAGTGTGAGGAGAGATGGTAGACAACCTGGCAGAGGCACATTCTATCTCCTTTCTCCCTCAGAGTTCTGTGCAGCTCCAGCTAGGCTGCCCTCTCCCACCCTAAACTGCCACATTCTTCATAGGAGTTTTCCCCCTAAATGAGAGCTACAAAAGGAAGGCTGGAAGACCCAGAGGGTAGCCTGAATTCCTCTGCTTGCTGCTGGCAGCTGGTCAGCAGTTGTTAGGGAAAGAAAAGTCTTGTTTGTGCACGATACATCTTTGTATACATCTAATACAGCCTTTGCTGTATTAGAAATCCTTTTTTTCCCTTTCTGCTTCACTACTATGATGCTGAGCTTCAGTTTTCTTTTTTCTTCAATCTCTTGCAAGCTAAGAATTTTATTAATAAACCTCATCCTACTGTACAGAAACCCAGATCCCAGGTCACTGCACACCACCTGATTTGTGGCCCACCATTAAGTCCCCTTTATATTTCTGTCTTTGTCTCTATCCTATATCTTGTTATAGCTTATAAACTGCTTAAGGCATGTCTAGGCATTGCTCAAGGTATAGTTCCCTTCCCCCTCCCCTGATTAGCATTCTACATATCCTCCTTGAATCATTATAGTGTACAAAGTTCATTATGGTACAAGGATCTTATGTAGGGACCACCCTCTCCTGTTCCGCTGACCAAGCAGGGTCCCCACACCCTTTACCTGAAACATGACCCTGGCCTGTTCTGGGGAATTCCAGTCCCCCTTACCCCATGACCCCTCCACCCTGCTCTGGAAAGCTGACTACAGCCCTCCACCTTGTTCTAGGAGGGACCCCCATGTCACAGGAAGGTTACACCCTTGTACCCTTGTGCCATATTCCCAAATTAGCCCTGAGTTATAGATCTAACCAATGGCTGTTCTTTGCTTCTTTATGTCATGGCTTCTGCTAGCTCCCCTCCCTGATTGTGGTTTTTGTGGTTTTAGCTTTTATAACCAAAGCCTGCACCCCCAATGGATTACTACCAAATTGAGTGAACACACCAGTAGTCATGCGCTTGCTTAATAAATCCACACCTAAATTTTATCTTGAACCCAGGTCTTGGCGCACTCTTATTCTCTGCACAACAATCCCACTGATGGTCAAATTCTATTTCATTAAAACAGAAAGACTATTATTTTGATGTAGTAATTAGAATAAGGAAATTAAATGAGAGAGACAGAGAGAGCAGAAGTTCAGTTTCTTATGCTATCCTCTTTCCTATTCTTTGTATCTTGAAATTGTTGTATTTGTTAAAGATTATTAAATTCCCAGGACCTACACTATTATTATTATATAGTTGTTCTGCTTTTGGCAGAGAAAGAGCTCGAAGCATATATTGCACATATACACATATATTATACATAATATACATTACATAGTGAAGATTACCTGAAACAAGTAATTTTTTTTTTTATCTTGCAGGAATTTTTAAGTGTTTATTTCTATATTTTACTGTGTCTAATCCTGGGCCATAAGCCCTATCAAAGATGACTAAATAGCATTCCCCACACACAGAATGCTGCATATTAACTTTAAGGCACATTGCAAGTAGTAAGATAGTTAAAGAATAAAAAAATCAGAGTTAAAAAAAATTCTACTATGAAGCATGAAAGAAAATTTTATAGCTTGGAGGTGAAGAAGGCATTAGGGGGAAAAATAAGTTTTCCTTCATTTTAAGTTTCAATTTCATGAGAACCTTTTTATATTTCAGAATGAAATGCTGAGGCCTTCATCATCTTCCACCCTACTCTTGCAATAGCTCTCAAACTGGATTCCCTGCCTCAGATCTCTACTTACTACATACAAACTATGTTCCATGCGGATGCCAAAGCAATTTTCTTAAAGCAGAGTGTACCTCATCATGTCAACAAACTACAGTAGCACCCTGTTGTTACTTTGGGGATCAAATATAAACTTAGTTTGACATGTAAACCTCACAATCTAGTCTTTTCCTATCCTTCCAATTTAAGGAAAATTAGTAAATACCAGTAGAACAAAGTTAACATATATGCAGAATTTTAAATGTACTTGATTATTAAATCACATTTTTCTAATCAGTTTTGAAAACTGCTCACTTATAAAATACCTATTACCACAGAGCCTGAATTAAGACAAACACAAAAAATTATTTTGTAAATAAAAGAGAAAAAATGAAATGTGTTCAGTATAGGTTTGTGATGAATCAGGACCAGTAACAATGATTATTATTATTCAGCTGATATTAATGTAACATAACAATTATTTACTGGTGAAAAAAGTTAAACTGAGATCAACAAATTCAACTGAATTTTATTTTTAGGACTTACTACTAAACTACAAAACAACCACTACTCTACATATGCTATGTTCCTGTGCTTCTTCCCACTTCAAAGACAATATGGTTAAACTATGCTGTCTGATAGGTATTTAGCATTATATACCTAAAAGTACAGTTTTCAGGTTGTTCATTTTTATTGTGCACTAGTGCTAGATGACTGGACCATCTCCTTTTCTGAAGATGTTTAATGGATAATATTTTTATGTCACTTCTTGAGAACAAATCATCTTTGGCAATATTACTCTGGTCTATTTACATATGCCATGCCTCTCTATTATGGATGTCACCACCAATATTAAAAGCATATTACTTTTTGTTTGTTTCAGGAAGCATCTTGAGATTTCAGATATGAAAGTAGAATTTTCCCAAATACAATCCAGCAGCCTTCCCTATTCCTCCAGTTCTTGTCCCAACAATCTATTTTCAATGTACATCTAATGCATATATACTGATGGATTAACTCCATGGGCTCTCTACCTCCAATGGCAAGTCTGATTAATAGGCATTCTCTATCTACACTGTGCATTTTTGTTTTTGTTTTGTTTTGTTTGTGTGTGTGTGTGAGTGCATGTGCACACGCGTGTGTTTATGAATTGTTAGGCTGAACCTATTAGAGTGACTATGGCTCTCATTAAGGAGTCTCAATGGCACTGTATTTCTTAATGCAACGTACACAGTGTTATGTGCAAATTTGAGCATCTTTAGGATGTTAGCATCAATCTAGTCCCTTTCATGAAACTTTTGCACTGGATATCCACTGTGACAATAGTGTCAAAAACTTTGAGTTAGCCAGGTATATTTCACTCTCAATGCCCCACTCTTACCTCACATACTGAATTATTTGCCATATCATGTCATTTTAATCCCTACAATATTGAGTGCTATGTATCAGAAACCGAGCTAAACTTCCCATCTTACTATCTCATACGTAGCATTTCATCTCCCACCTCCATATCTTTGTATTGGCTGCCCTGTATCAATGCTGTGCCTCCTTCACCCCAAACCCTCCTCTGGTTAGAATGCCCCCGCCCTCACCTCTACTTCTTAGAATCTCTACTTTCCTTCAATGTTCTTATTTCTATAGCAAGCCTTTACTCCTCAGCAGCTATTGATTTTCTGCTTCCAAATGACTATTCTCTATTTTGTACAAACCCATAAACTATATTGCTGTCTCCTGCAGTTAGACAATGAACTCATGAAAGACTTTCACCTTTGTATTTGTATCCCCAGTACCTGGCATGGAACCTGTCATATGACAGGTGCTTCATAGATGTTTATCAACTGCCTGATTAGTCTCCCTCTTTTATGCTTCCTCACTTGATAATTATAATAAGAGGATGGTTGAACAAAACTAACTCAGTTCACTGTCTATCAAGGAATCTTATATTATTAATTTAGCACACCCATGGAAGGTACTCTACTGAAGGATTACCTAAAAAGATGCCTTTAGGACTAATAAATCAAATGCTTTTAAAAATAAACAACAAACTTTTAACAGCTTATGTTTTTTATACCTTGAAGTCAATTAAGTAGCTATGAAGATGTGGTCCACTGGCGGAAGGCAATGAGATAACACTGGGCAAAGTGCTTAGCACAATGCCTTGCACAAAGTAGGTACTACATAAAGTGCCTCCTCCCTTCTACACTGAAGAAAATTAATTACTAAAGCTTGCCTTTACAAGAATGGAAAATTAGGCATATTGGTAAGACAGTAGTCATAATTTTTTGACATCTTATGTCATTAATAATATGTCTGAGTTTTAAAAATTGGTCAGGCTCTTCCCTAGTTCTTCATGTAATCCACGTTGTACTGAACTGACCTAATGTACCCAAGATTATTTAATTTACAAAATTTTTTCTCCTTTATTTACAAGGTGATTTTATACATGCTTTTCTTATTGTACTAACAGATCCAGATCAAAGAGTATAATATTAGTGCTTATAAATTTTATAAAATTCTTAGCTTTACAGAAAAAATAAATGATGATATTAATAAGTACAATGAAGTTATATCATATGCACATTTAGCTTAGTAAATTAAACTACATAGGCTCAACAACAATAAAAATAGAAGCGGGAAATTCTTGATAAGGTGCCAGTGATTTGGCTCCCAATTCTACTCAGTAAGTGCCACAGAGTGCCAGATGAGGATGTGCAATCTGTTGTGTACTCAGTTGATCTCAGTTCTCCCATGTCTCTTAAAGTATGAGCATCTTGCCTTCTTAGTGTGATTCTCGAATTCATCACATCCAAAAGACAGTCTATTTGTTCTGCTTAGGCTAGTAGAACAAATCTGAGGACCTATATTGCTTAGCCTTCCTAGCATTCAGGATCAGTTAGAGGACTCCTATTGGGCTCCCCTTCGTGTCCTTGCATACCTTACAGTGAAAGAGAAGAAACATTTACATGGTGACATGACTACCTTCTAATAAAATCCCCTATGTGTAAAACTTTCAATAGCATTTTCCCACTAATCAATAATTTTATTGCCAGCTAAGTAATTATCTGTTTTGCATTTTGCTACTTGAACAAGAAGTCCTTGTTCCTTCTCTCAAGCTCAATAGCACAGCTGAATGTTATGAAAAATAAAATTTATATTAGTCTCCATAGCAACTATCTCATTTCTGTATGACAATGCCAACTGTATTCTCTTAAAGAGACCCTAAGCCTTTTAATAGTAATTTCAGTTAATGCTCTAAGTACTCGCTGTGAAATCAGAAAAGTCTGGGTTTTAATTCCATGGTGGAGCAGCTAGGGAGTGCAGGGGATAGAGCACAGAGCCTAGAATAAGGAAAACCTTAGACACTATGTGACCTCAGACAAATCATTTAATCTTGTCAGCTTCAGTCTCCTCAACTGTAAGCTGAGAAAATAACAGCACCTACTTCCCAGGGTGGAAGTGAAGATGAAATGAGATTGCACTTGTAAAGCACTTAGCATAATGCCTGGCACACAGCAGATATGATATAAATGCTGGCTACCACTGCTACTACTCCTACTCCTACCACCACCATCACCGCTGCCTCTGACACCCAATACTTGTGTTGTGTGACCTTAGCCAGGTCACATGACATCCTTAAGACTCAGTTTCTTCACCATTACCACCACTACTACCTCTGACACCTACTGCTTATATTGTGTGACCTTGGGCAACTCACTTGACATCCTTGGTTTCCCTGCCTGTAAAAACTGAGAGCAGTGGACTAGATATCCTCTGAGCTTCTTCTGGGTTTTGAGCAAAGATGCTATGAACTGAAAGCATGTTATAGTGAAGACATTTTATATCTCACTCTGGGCTGTCACTTCCCTTTAAAAGTATTATTTTACTTTAAATTGTAGGAGTGGAGACACAGTTGCTAATGTACATATGACCATTTCTTTTTTTTAAGTTATAAAGAGGTTACTGTATAACAAAAATAGGTTTTTAAAAAGAAAACTTGAAATGTTGGCTTTGATTATATTTTTAAAATCCATTAGGAATATTCCTTGTTGTGGATAAACTGCACCTGTGGGGGAAACCCCTGACAACTGATATCTTATTATGGCTGTAAAACTCAGAAATGTGCATCATATATTTTTAATGTTCTGCAAAAGGTAATTGTTAGTTGTCAATGCTAATTACATGGAGAAAATAAAAGCTACTTAATTTTATGTTAAATTTATCATGCACATGTTTTATTGAATGTAGTTTTTGAAAAGACAAACAGTGTGATTACTACAGTATGACTATAAAGAAATGGAGTTAATGAATTACAGGCTTCAACAGGTATTTTCAGGTATCCGATGATTAAGAAAGGTCATCATGAAAAGAAGTTCATGAAAATTTTCTAAAGAAAAATGATAGAAAATTAAGAGGAATCTTGGTTTTGGGATTGTTTTATTTTTAAAAATATATATATGCTCTGATCCTATTTGAAGGCTTTGAAGAAGACTTTTTTTGGAAGATGCTCACTTAAGAGCAGACTTAAAGGGTATATTTCAGACCATGTTTCTAACTGTTTCAGAACTATCCTGTCAATCCTTCTAGGAAATATAATTTAATCTTTTCATTTTACAGATGAAAATAGTGAAGCCCAAAGAGCTTAAATGACTTGCCAAGGATCACACTGAGAATAGAGCAAATATCTGAACTCAGATACTGGAATTCACTTTTTTAACTGTACTACACTGGGCAGGTAGGACTTTGTACTCTTGGATTATTTTAGGGTGAAACCTCATGAATTAATGTATTATTAGGGAAAAAAATTACTCAAATGATTGATTTTACAGTCTTAGAACATGAGCAACATGGCTCAAAAAGCAAAATGAGGAAAAATTTATTTAATTCCATCAACTTAGAAGCATTCTTACTTGAAAAATATCCATTGTCATTATCAATAAATGTTCATTGTAAAGGACAATAATATGACAATATTTAACTATCAAATACTTTAATACACAATTCAGCATATAAATGCAATGTTGTAATCAATAAGCCCTTATTTTATAACCATGAAAAAGAATTAAAGTTATAATTTAGAAAAGAACTTACAAGACAAATAAAAATATTTTTTCAACTGAAAGCACCTGCTTTCCAAACTCGAAATCGCATGCATATTTAAATGGAATTTAAAGACTCAATTTAAATTTTTTTTAGCTTAGATATTTTCAACAATACTCTGATATAACACTATATCCCAGATGTTATAATTAGGAATGTTTTTTTCAACATTTAACATTTTGCCTCTTTACTGCTGCCTGAAATTATAAGTTTATTTATGTTCACATTTCAGATGAAAGAGCACAACTTTTAATTGTTAGCAGCTGTAATATCAAAGTGTGCTGACTATACAAGTGAAGGCGGTGTGTGTACTGTCATAATCCTAAGAACCATACTGTGGCTTGTCTATACGCTACTGAATTACTTTATTGTAGGTTTGCTTTTCGAGTTAATCCTTTCTTGATGAGGCCCTAAAACACTGTGATTTGTTAATATTAATAATAGTTATTCTAAAAATGCTCAAAAGTTTTTTTAATCCAAGTAGACTGATTGTAATACTATATTTCAAACATGTAGTCCTCTTATAAAACATATACTCAAATTTTTAAACAAGTATTTAAATCCAAAAATATTATGCCATTTTAGAAAGCAACCATTAAGAAAAACCACAGGGTAATATGAATATATATATAATGCACAATAACTGTGGGCTCTTCTGTTAAATATAAATGTTCATAAAAAGCATACATATATTAAAAATTAAATTGTTTTTCAAGACAAGGAACGTGCTCTCAAAAACTATGTTATTTTCCTCCACGATAAATATGCACTGTAACTGTGGTGATTCTATTTTGTTCTATTATTTTAAAATGCCTTTACAAAGATTCAGATAATAAGAGGCCATTCTAATTCACATAATGGCATATATCACTTGTCTCTTTGTCAATGAGATGTCTAAAAGCATCTTTTTATTAGAAACACAAATCAATATACCCAAGGGATTGCAATAACTGCTTCAGGCAATTTGTATTATCATTTCATCCTTGATGCTCCTGCTCTGAGCAACTTATTATTATGAATGGCGTGAAAATGGCAACCTGTCACAATTGATTTTTCCTAACCTCCTATGAGAATTTTTTCCCCTTCTTAAAAGTAATCAAGTATCATTCTACTAAATATGTCTAAGGCTATGCTATAAGAAGCAGTCCATAACTCCTCTTGCAACCCTTATAATTTAAACTTTCGCAAATTTTTTTTTGTAAAGGTACATAAGAAAAAATTTTCTATTTGCATAAAATTTAAAAATAAAATCTCTCATAGCTCTAAGCAAATAGTTTTCAAATCTTTAAATACTGTACTGATTGTTAAAATGTTTAAACATCAGTTGAAGCATCAATTTTGTGAAGCAGCTGTGAGCAAGAAGAGTGTTTTGTAGTCAGAGATGAAATTCAAGCATTTATCTTTCCCTTTGAATTTATATTCCATCTAATTCAAAAAATCAAATAACTGTATTTTAGTTTCCATATCTAAACAAAGATTTATATACAATACAGTATCAATGCAAAGTAACAACTAGGAATATCATCTAACAGTTTCAATTTGTTCATAAAAGAACTTCAAAGACTTCAAGAGATTTCTCACGCTCACTGATTATCAATATTGAAGTCAGAAATGTAGGAATTTAAATGTAGGAATTTAAAATTGTAGGACCTATGACCAACTGAATGGATGAAGCCATTTACAGCCATTTACAAATAATACAGTTTCTCTAAAAAAAAAAACTAAATTAATACCATTCCTTGTAGCTGTTATAAGTTTTCATTTTTCCAGAAACAAAAAATGCCTTAGCTCAAAGCGATAACATGCCATTTTTTTTTGAGAAAAGATTATTACAACAAATTTAACTTAAAGTTGGGAGAAACTGAATATTGAAGAGATGCAGTATCACTGAAATTTCCAAGGTAGGCACCGAGAAGGTAGAAAAAAACAGATGGAATGACTAGGAGCTAGAGGGTGGTGGCAAAAAAAGATTGGGAATTTAGGGTTATCCATTATCCTATTAATCTTTACTAATATAAAGTTATGAAAAACCTGTAAAGTGCATTTTCTGCAAGGCAGATAAAAGAAAGGCATAAAAAGTTCCTGACCCCAAGAAGTTCACATTCCAGTGGGGCAAACAACATGCATATGACTATGCCAAACAAAACATACACAGTGTGAAGTGGAGGGAATTTCACATGGAAGGCAGCAGCACTGGGTTGGATCAAGATATGGAACTTTATCCAAGACTTGAAGGGACTATGCACATCTGAAGTGACTAACAGTGTGCTAAATTCTACTGGAGGATGCAAAAAGAAAACAATATTTTCTATTAATTTTGTAAGAGTGCACTGAATGTTTGGGAATTTCAATTAGAAATTGGAAGAAGCAAGTTTTCTCCCTAGCTTCACCTAGTCCTGACCTAGCTAACCTCTTCCATCATTAAAATATATGTATGTCCCTCAGGGCCTTTCTGTTAGCTGTCAGCTATCTAATCTCATCATCTGTAACATGTTAACATATTCATTAACTCACAGGTAACATTTGTAAAATGCAACAAGGACCTTCTGACTGCAAAGGTAAGCTTTCAGAGTGGCTGAAAAGATTTCTTGGCACTTCAGCCTTATCACACAACTTCACAATCAAAATATGCAGAGTACTGGGATATTTAGGTTAAAATGTAATGTTCACCATATTAATAATACCTATGAGTTACATACTTGGATAATATCTTTAGTCATCTTTCTAGATTAATTAGTTTCACTTCATTTGGATCGCTGTTTATCTTTTATACAGAAGGCTTTTCTCCTTCCCCACTTTGATTATTTCAATTTTACTTCCCAGTCAAGTTATACATTAAGTATGGTAACCCATCTGGCATTTGAACTATGCAAAGTGGCTTATTCAAGTTTTCCAAACTTTCACTGTCCAATGATTTGTTAGCTATCTTGGTTGTAGCAAAATACTTCTTCAACTCTCTTAAGGAAAATTTCCTCAGCAAATAGGACTCCTGGATCTCTTTCCTGTCTTGTAAAATGACAGTTCAGAATTTAACCTCTTATAAGCATGTTGTTTCTTTATTTTTTCCTAGTATGAAACTTATCCAGATGAAATTCATCTTTCATTTTTCTGACCATTCATATCATCTAAGTAAGTGATCATCGAGCAGCATATCATTCTAGACAGATGTTTCACCATGTAGAAAAGCTTTCTTTTACCTGCAAACACTGACATTTCACTGTGAAATCTCTCCTCAAGAGTATATGAATAATTAAAATGCAAAAAAGGTATTTTCTGAGCATCTATTGCTGGTGACCCAACTCTTAAAAATGCTTTATAAAAAGTTGTTCTATCACTCATTTGTTTATATTTTTCTGAACAGAGGAGGAATGAGAGGGACCACTCAATTCCTTAACCATTTAGGATGTAAAAACCAAAGTTAGCAGAAGTATAGAAAAGAAACAAACAAAAAAATCATACAATGCCTAGAAGGGAGCACTCTGCTTAATGAATATTAGCCCAACTAATTAAGAAAATAAACTAAACACAATAATCTGCTTAAAATAAGCTTTAAAATGATTTATCTTATAGCATTTCATGTCTCTATATTGCAATCATTAATCATGAGCCTCAATGGAATGGGTGGAAAGAAGTAGTACTACAGAAGAGGGAATAAAATGATAAAGCTGGAGAAAAACTGTCAGACAATTGCCAAGGAGGAGGATAAATAAAGGAAGAATAAGAATGATGGAACAAAGAGCAACATTATAGAGTAAATGGCGCATATGAAGAAGTACATTAGGAGATAGTTTAAAAGTTATTGTTTCCTCTCGAAATATTATCATAAACAACTCTAAATTGAAACCAGTGCTGTTACTTTTAAAACTTTTTTTTGAAATGCAAAGAATGAGAATAAAAGCTTAAGTTAAATGCTGTTATCTAGGAAATTTGTTTTATCTGCAAAAAGAAAAATTCCTTCACTTTTGCTTTGTAACATAGCTGTAATATAGTTATACTGTGTGTACATGATTTTATCACTACCAACAATTAACTTAAGTTATTAATTTTTTAATAAAGTTAAGTGACTATGCAAAAGAACTACAGTGAAGCTAAAAATTTTTTAAAAGCTTTTTGTTTATAATTGATTGTATTTTCTGCAGCATTTACATATAAATACCAGTAACAAAATGTCCTTCCTGACATTAGTAGAAATATATAATAAATAGATATAAAGACTTATAGTTTCCCATCAAGTGCAGAAGATTTATGCATGTAAATTCCATTAGAGGTAATTGGAGTTAACCACATAATTCTCTAGTGTATTGGTATGAGAAGAGTACCTTGGTTTATGCTCGGAAGAAAAGGCAGTTAATAGAAACTTTGAGCGGTGGCATAATAGTGTTACAAATAGAGGTACTACAGCTAAAGGTTTGTTGGCATTTTCTTGACTTTTAGTTCAGATTACATTTGAATGAAGGAACAGTGAAACCAAAAATATACTTTTAAAGTTATTTCTAACAAAATGTTTTCATAACACAATGTACTTAATTCTAAAGACGTTCTTTAAAGTTACCAAAACACAAAATATACTCTGTAAAATCATATTTTTAATGTCTGGCTAAAACCCACTAGATTACATAATAAAATAATATTAAGTTTCATAAACAACTCTTTTACACTGACACATAAAACTTTTGAGCTGGCTTAAATATTGTTATCTGAATATACTTAGAATTCCTATAAAAAAGTTCACCATTTAAGTTAATGTACACTTAACAATCCTAGGAATACAAATAAGGTTGATATTGCATATAGAATTGATCTTTAATGTCTACCATCATTTTTCTAAAAAGTTAAAGACTGAAAATACTACTATCAATACAAATATAAATAATTGAAACATTTTTGAAACATTCTTAAAAATTACTATGATACATTTATTTGAAAACTATGAATAGTGAATGCTAAAAATAAAGTATGAAAAACAAGCCACTATATCCCAACCTTGGTAAATGAATTCAGAGGCCAACAATGATTTATAATAATCCTAGGTATATTTGGTATATTGTTTAAATTAGGATTTTTTTTTAAAGTGAAGGGTGCTAAATGTATACTGATAAATAAATCAATTTAAGTTGCTGAAAATAAACAATTAGAAATTCATTTCACTGGACAAAGAATTATGGCACTATCACTATATCAAATCATCTAGTAAATTAAGATTGCTATTGCTTGTTTAAATGTTCCTTATGTGGTAAACTAAAAATGCACAAACTTTCCTGAACTATATATACTTTAAGATCACTGAAATGAAAAATAAAATTAAAGCAGTCACTTTTTTTTTAATCTAGCCTACCTTGTTTTTTGGATTGGATGTATTCATTACACTTCGAGTTTCTTTTCCAGTGTAAATAACAACACCTATTACAGTTCCTAAAAAAATACGAAAACAAACTTTTAGACAAAATTGTTCATTAACTGCAAAAATGAACAAAATTTAACATTAAAATCGAATATATAATTATTTTGCTAGGAAAAATACTGATTATGTAGTCTATACATTAACTTGATATTATACAGCAACTCCCTAGTTTAATAAGTCTTTTTGAATTTCAAATACATATATATGTATTGGGAGTATGGGGGAAAAAAGAGGGATCCAGACAGAATTTCAGCAGAAAAATAAGGCAATATTCAATATTCAAATGATTACTCATGTAATCTACTAACTATGCTTTTTTGTTTACATGTAAATTATAAAAGAGAATTAAACAGCTAAACTTTTTCATCACCATCACAAAGTGGTAATAGCCTTTTTATTAGCATCCATGAAAAGTGATAATACTCTTTCACTGACTTCAGTAAAGGTAATAGCATCCTTTGCTTCTGTCACTTAAAAAAAATGCTAAATCATTAACTCTCCAAAATGTTAACATGTGAACTTAAAAATTTTAAAAACCAAAATGTTGGAAAGGTTACATTAAAGTTTATTTTTTAAAAGCAGTTTTCTACTTAATACATAAAAATATGAAGATGATAAATGCATAAATATGGTTTGCAGAACCTTATATTTTTTATGTACTTTTAAAATAGTAAAACACAGAATCTTTACAAAAAGTCTTCTGTTTTCAATTAACTTCTTTACCACAATTAGTCGGTGTTCTTTGAAAGTTGTTCATTTAAACAGAATACAAAATAGATACACATAATTTTAGAGGGAAAACAACTGTACGCTATTCTAAGGAGGGTCAGTAGATTAAAAAGGCTTATGATGCTACTGCATGACTCTTATAATTTAATAATTTGAAACCACAGACATCAGTCTACAGAATGGTGCTACTTTAAATAAATGAAAATTATTTTTCATCGATTTAATCAACATGCAAAAAACCTGGGAATATAAGAATAGTTTAGGAAACTCCTATTTCTTAAAAAGAATATTCTCAACAAGATTAACTATAATATTTATGAAGACAGCTGTTTCAGATACTGTGAATAGATGTGGTAAGTGTTTATTTTGTCCTGAAATTAAAAGTGTAGGACAAAAAGAAACAAGGAAGTAAAAAAAATTATACTATGAAATATTCAGATGAAAATTAACTGATACTAATTAATGTTATTGGAAAATAGTCATACACAGTAAAAGGGGTCACATTAAGTGCTACTAAATTAGAAATATTTGTGCTTTCAATCTGAGCCATCAATATTGCTTTAAATAACAATTATACATATTTCCCACATAAAGTAATTGACCCAGATTTTAAAATGAATGCTACACTGGAAATATTTCAAAATTTAAAATATACATATTCTAATAATAACACTGTATACATATATATGTATATATATATAAAACAATTCTAATTATTAACATTTCATGAAGAAGTCAGACAATAAATACCATGACTTAACACTAAATATAAAATCCGATCAATGTAACTTGTCTATATCATCAATTTCTTGTCTTTCACTAAAAACAACAATGCACCATTAGTATTAGGGAGTATGATATTAGAACATGGCCATTTATGACGTTTATTATATAATAGCTGTTCTCAGAATCATTAAGTTTAGATAAATAATTATGCTAGACACTAAACTCCAAAAAATAGGGGAAAAGACCTATCCTTAAGCAACACATAAGGTATAAGAATCAAATATTCTTGCAGATTTTATACCTGACTGCATGCAGCCATGGGGGGTGGGAGGGGTTGTAGAGAAAAATTGAAACTCAAAGGACTCCGTAAACTAAAAGTAAATAATCAATTTAAATTTAGACAAATCAAATTATCAGTATTCTAATGATTATATACATTATTTATAATGGGCTTTTACCCCACACAGACACAGTACTATTTTTCCAGCCAAGACATTCCTACACATTCAAATAAACTAAATTTTAAAATACGAGTGCGAGGGGAAAACAGCAAAAGTAATTAAAAGAAATCTCTGAAAATAAATGATATAAAATATTGCCATTCTCTTTTACAAATAAACTGAAAGGTTAAGAGGTTTGCCCATATACACATATCTAGTAAGTAACAAAGCTACTAAACCTAGACCTCAAGACTCCAAGGACGCTGTTCTTTTCATTTCACCAGGTTTCTTCTCAATTATCTTTTAATATTTAATAACAACAATAACAACAAAAAATATTTTCTATTAATTTTGTAAGAGTACACTGTATGTTTGGAAATTTCAATTAGAAATTGGAAGAAGCATGGAACAGGAGGAAGACAACACAGTCAGAACTCCCATACCAAATGCTTCCAAGACACTTGAAGATTGCCTACAAGCTATAGATCAATTGAAAAAGGATTTTGAAAGACAAATAAGAGACATGGAGGAAAAATTGGGAAGAGAAATGAGAATGATGCGAGAAAATAATGAAAAGACAGTCAACAACCTGATTGAAGAAAACAACACTTTAAAATATAGATTAAGTCAAATGGCAAAAGAGGCCCAGAAAGCCGATGAGGGGAAGAATGCCTTAAAAAGTCAAATTTGCCAGATGGAAAAAGAATCTCAAAAGGATTCTGAAGAGAATAATTCCTTCAGAATAAGAGTGGAGCAAGTGGAAGCTGATGACTTTATGAGAAACCAAGATACTATTAAACAGTCACAAACAAATGAAAAAATAGAAAGCAATGTGAAATATCTCCTTGAAAAAACCACTGACCTGGAAAATAGATCTAGGAGAGACAATTTGAAAATTATTGGTCTACCTGAAACC
>CM053594.1:152574095-152608035 GCA_028646575.1 Pseudocheirus occidentalis
AATAAGTATAAGTAAGTCAGTACCTATTGAAACCGTAAATAAAGCCACAGAAGCTATTTTCATACCCCACTACCCTAAAATAATAATCACCTTATATTGTTTGCCTTTATTTAGTAAGGTAGACAAATTCTAATAATACTTCTCAGTTTGTCCATTGTGTTCAGTTTAGGTTATATAAGACTGATTTTTATTTGTTGTTCAGATAAAGATTTAAGTAGAATTTGTAGCATCTTTAACTTTTCTGTGTCATAAAGATGAATAATAAACTTAGAATAAGTATGAATTTTAGTCTGTACTTCAACCTCATAATCAGTTTTTATTGCAAGACTTTCTTCATATTTGGTTATTATAATAAGATGAAAAGGAAATAAAGTGATTTACGCACAGTTGATCTGTAGTAGTCCTTGCCTGTTATTTATTGTATTGTGCTATTGTAAAATGATATTGTTGGAAAATATGTGATCAATAAGATATAGTCAGTAAAATTTAATAATCTAGTGCAGTGTGAGCTTCTTGAGGACAGGAATTGTTTTGTTTTTGTGTCTCTTTTCCCTAATGCAAGCAAATGCCTGGCATATTGAAGTCACTTAAAATGTTTATTAAATTAATAAAATGATTAATTAGAATTTTATTGTTCTAGTTATAGGACTACTGCACCTTAGTGGATGGGCAGAAAAACAAATTTACAAGCACCTAAAGAATTATTCCATTTAAAAGCTGAAGGAATCTTGGAGAACTCTACTCCAATCTCCATATTTTGTAAATGAAAAAACCAAGGCCATAAGTCTAAGTAACTTGCCCAAAGTCAAACAGACAAATAGAGCCTGGAAGTAGAACCCAAGCTCTGATTTTGAATCCAGGGCTTTTTGTAGTAAGCTGTACTGTCACTGACTAAATTTTTGAGCTAAAGGTAATGAAATATGTGTTAATTGAGTTATAAAGACAGTTTAATGAAGTTAAAAAGATGAACTTTGGTAGCTCTTTTCTTACCCTTAATCCTTTTATTTCTGCCAATTTTTTTTTTATCTCAACTCTTTTTGCCTGAGTTTTTCAGTGCCATTTATTAGTAGCCATTAAAGCTTAACATCTGGAAATTCCAACTTTGAGGGAATACTTAACCCTCCCATACTCTCCATAAAGTTGAAAATGTGATTGCTTAGAGTCCATTGGATTTAACATAATTTCCTTAATGAGCTACAAGATATCTTTATCAGTCTCAAAGTAAATGAAATAAAATCAGATACTATATGATGCCTTTATGTTTCCTACAAGAATAGAATGCTTGAGAATGAGTATCTTTGTTGTTTTTGCTTTTGCTTTTTAAGAATATTGTTATTCAAGATTTAACCATAAAATTAAGGCTGCTTAAGAGTGAATTGCCATCATCGATATCATATGAAATATTAAGTTTGCTTTAATTTTGTTAAATATTCTTGAAAGCAGCTAGAAATGTTTTTAAAATTTCCAGAGAATGGTTGCAAAGCTACAAAATCTTTTGTATAGCTTTAGTGCCTTCCAGTTGCAGAATATGCAGCTATGTAGATTTTTTCTTTGTGATTTCTGAATGAAGAATCCAATAACATTGATTCCATGCACTGATTCCAAGAGGTGAATGTTGACTGCCTCTTTAGTAATGAATAGGAATCTTTTTACAGCATGTTTTAGAATAATTGGAATATATTTTATCCTTACTTTAAACCTTATGTTCTGATACTCTACCTCATTTTTTACAACATTTTATTAGGAGTTCATATTATATTTTATAAAAGTCTTTCTTGACTTTTTTTTATAATATCCTACAGTTAGAGATATACTTTTAGATTATAAGTAGGATAACTGCAGCATCATTAGATGAAGTCTGGAATGTTAACTATAGCTAGCATTAACCTTGGATGGAAAAGAAGCTAAACAGCAATGTACTGTAGGTGAAAAAAATGCTGGACTGGGAATCAGGGCATCTAAATTCTAATCTTGTTTCTACCATCATCAGTTTTCTGCATGATTTTGGTTAAGTCAGTTTCTTTCTCTGACTCCATAAACTAAACAATTAGACTATCAGGTGGGGAACCTCTGCAGCCTCAAGGCCATATGTAGCCTTCTGGGTCTTTGGTGTGGCCTTTTGAGGGAGCTCAAGTTTTACATAACAAATCCTTTTATTAAGGTGATTTGGTCAGTGAAATTTGGATTCAGTCAAAGAACCACACTACAAGGCCATATATAGCCTCAAGGCCACAAGTTCCCCACTGCTGGTAGATAATCTACAGGATCTCTTCTGTCCTCAAACTTCCATGATTTATAAGCAGATAGTACTAGATTTAATTTAAATCCTCAAAATGTTTTAGACCTAGTTGATCCAATTTAGGGAAACCTAAAGACTATCTATCTGGTGAAGTGAATAAATCCTGAAGAAATACTTTGCTACTCTGTGAAAGTCTTCATATAATTCAACTTATTTTAATGTACAAAAATTGCATCATATATTTTTCCAATATAAAGCTAAAGAAAGTGTTATGTAAATATATTTATATATTAAAATTTAGAATGAAAAAATCCTATCTGTATATGTGCAATGATAAATTATATTGTGGGCTTATTTGGCAGTTTGCGTGTGAACTTGGATATGGGCAAAGCAGCCTATGGATGGATGATTATGAGGGATGAACATATTCCTGGAACAGTTGTTCGAACCAGTACAATACCAGAAGAACTTGGACGTTTAGTTTATTTGCTGACAGACAAAACAGGTACTATTTTTAATAATCTTTTATTGATTTGAGTAAACATTCAGTTAGTCATCATCCTACTATGATTATATGCAAGCAATACATTGAAGTGGTGTTATATTTAACATTTTCCAACTTTATTCAGGTGTTATTTGTCAGTTGTTTGGGTTGGGTTTTTTTTTCAGCATTTTATGTCTCCTTAATCTAAATCAATCTCTACAATTCACTTCTACAAAGAATTTCACAAATTTTTCAAATCAAGTAAAATATTACTTGCAACTTAATATAAAAATTGAGTACAGGGGAGAATAGCAAAAGGTTTATTAGAAAACATGACTCATTAATAGAAAGTAAAGACTACTCAAAAACTAACGCCGTATATCATGAATAATTTCTTCCCTAAGAAAGTCAGAAGGTGCTGAACAACTTGACAAAAATTAAAGGAGAAAGTATCTTAATAGACATGAAACTTATAGTCACTCAATGAGTTATTCAAAAATAACTCTCTGTGTACAGTTAGACCATCAACTAATTAGAACAAATCAAATTAGAAGAAAGGATGAACAGTGACAAGTTTCTATCTGATGTATTCAGAAGAACAGTAACAAAAGGTTGAAACCAGTAAAGATACTGATTTTATCATCAAAACCTACAAAAGCTCCACAGTATAAAACAGTCAGCTTAACAAGGAGGACAAAAGATCATAGAAAAATACGTTATCAAGCAAAACAACAACAACACTCCTTTCCAAACAGAAAGCATAACACCCAAGATTTATTAATCACTACAATAGAATATGGTAGATATTAAGAGAAATGTTTCCTTAAAAAAGCTTGAACAGGGAAGCAGAAAGGAGTCTACAGAAATCTTTGCATGAAATCACTTTGAATTATATCGTCCAAAATGCATTAATAGATGAAACTGACAAGAGTACAATAAGTTTATTATTTTTTGTATAAAAGTCTATTTTCATCCTGTTTTTATCAGCAACAATAGAAAAACCATAATTAGACCCTCATAATTTAGTCTGCAGCAGAGTATACCAGAAACTTGAAATGACACTTTAAAAAATGAAAATCACAAAAACTACTGGACCAGATCAAGTGTACACCACTGAAATCTATTCTTGAAAGCACTGAGGTTACTTTGCAAAAACATATCAGGGAAGAGAATGCTAACCCTCCCCCCCCCCCCACCATGGGGAAAAAGATACCATTCCCAAAGTAGATGGTTATGAAAATACTAATAACCTACTAAATTCCCATTTTCTCATCCCTTTACATATATATATATATATATATATATATGGCAAGATATATATCCAGGATATCTGTAATGAGTAAAATTAGATAGTAACAGGCAAGGCTTCATTAAACAATTTTCCCTAGCATACCAAATTAAATGCTGTACAATGTACAGGACAACTGTACAACCAGCAGTTGTACAGATGGTTTAAAGGTACAAAAAATACAAAATTCTACAGTGGCTTTTTTGTTGTTGTTATTGTTGAGGTTTTTGGGGTGATTTTTTAAAAAGCATTTGGTAAAGCAAAATGTAGTTCCAAAAAGGACTCTTTCATGCATATGTTAAAATCATATGAAATTATTTTTTAATGCCACCAAAAGAAAAAAAAACTTTGACCCATTGTTTATTAATGTTAAAGAAGACCATAAATGAAATGTGTATTTGACAGTTTTTTGCCTTGTTCATGGAAGATGTCTTGTGCAAGGACCAAATGGAAAATGAGAATCTCTATAAATGGTTGTTATTCAGTTATACCTTTTTATACATGACCTTGTTCTGACTGTTTCAAACCCTAGAACAGTAGTTCTTAATCTTCCTAATGCTGTGATCCTTTTAATATGCATATATGGGTGTATCTGCATGTGGGCAGACCCTCCTGGAGATGGAGAGAGGAGTGGTGTCTTGGTTCCTAAGACCATTGGAAATATGTTTTCCAGTGGTCTTAGGTGACCCCTGTGACCCCTGTGAAAGGGTCATTTGACCCCCAAGGGATCGCGACCCACAGGTTGAGAACCACTACCATAGAGGATAATAGGGCTTCCTCATTGAAATTCATAATTGGTCAAATGCAATATCTACAATAATCCATAAAGGAAAAATTAAATGCACCAAAAAATGTGTCTTCTTCAAACCATGACATATAGGGAAATTAATAGTCCATTGAATTAGAATAAACAGCATGTATATAATAATGATGATGGTAGTGATGGCTAGCATTTATACAACACTTTAAGGTTTGCAAAGTACTTTACATAAATTATCTCATTTGATTCTTACAACATCCATGTAAGATGGGTGGCATTATCACCATTTTACAGAGGGGGAAACTGAGACAGAAACAGGTTAAAAAATTGGCCAAGGGTCACACAGAAAGTAAGTACCTGATTATAATTCCAGCATTCTTTCCACTTTAGTACCTAGTGCCTATCTGGAGAAAATGTAGTGAATGGACAAAGTGTTGGGCCCTAAACTTAATAGAAGGAAACAAATTGGCTGGATAGCTTTGGGCAAATTGTCCAGTCTTTCAGAGATGCTCCTCAGTGGAAAAACTCAGTGTCCTTACTATACCCATATCATGTTCTTTTCCTTTTTCCAATCCTTAAAAATTTCGAGGAAAAGTGATTCTTAAGACAAGAACTGAGTTCACAATGATACCTTTTGAGAAAGAAATATTTCCATTAAAAATTTTTACTTTAACAAGCACAAAACTATTATGAAGGACAGGACGTAGATCAAGGAGAACATCACAGAAGAACTAAGAATACCACTTGAGCTGAATGATGAAGGGGAGAAATTCATGAGGTTCTGGTTTTAGGGGTGGAAAATCAGTCCATTCCATGCAAGAATATAGTTTGTGCAAATACATGTCAGTAGGGAATTGAAATAAAAATGGGGACTTAAGTAGTCTAGTTTCCATGGAATAATAATAACTGACATTTATAAACTGTCTACATACTTTACTTGACTAATTTCACAGAAACACTGAAGAGGTTTTTAAAGATAAGGAAATAGAGCTTAGATTGGTTATTGTGGTCATTCCACTACTAAATGTGAGAGTTGAGATTTGAATCCACACATTTGAACCTGATTCCAAATCCAGTGCACAATCTACTACTCTCTACTTCCTTTTCCAAATGTGTTAAGGGGAACAGTATGAAATGAAATTAAAATTGCTTGTTTAAGCTAGGTTATAGAAGGCCTTAAAAGTCAAATTAAGTCAAATATTATTATATACATGCTGATTATTCTAATTCAATGGACTCTTCTTTCACTGTATATCATGGTTTGAAGAAGACATTTTTTGGTGCATTTAATTCTTCCTTTATGGATTATTATAGATACCTGCATTTGACCAACTATGGATTTCACTGAGGAAGCCCTATTATTTTCTTCCTTAAACAGTGAGGATTCACTGAAATTTTTTTTAATTAAAATCATCAGGAGGTTTAAGAATAGACATGAAGAGTGATGAAAATCTTAAGTAAGGTCCTAACAGTGGAAATGAAAATGGAGAGATAGGAGATGTGATAGGAATCCTTGGAAGATAGTAGAATGAAAGATATCTTAATACTATATTCCTGCCCCACCAGTTCCCACAGAGCAAATGTCCTGAAATAAAGCAAAATGACTGGAAGAAAAAATCTGAAAGAAATATAGTAGATGGTATTTTTTAAAAATAGGTTTCAGTGATGCACTCTGTCTTAACATCACAGTAATTTCCCCTCCCCCAACTCACACCGAACCTTATTCCCATTGAAAATTCCCTTGTGAGGAAGCAAAGTAATTAAGCAAACTTTTAGGTAGTGACTGGAACTGACAATGTGTACAATATTCTATCATGTTCCACTTCTTTCTGTTGTGTAGGGGAAATGGACGTTTCATTATCTGTGCTCTTAGGACCTTGAATGTTTTTTCAGTTATTTAGTTCAATTTCCTTTTAATGATCTTTTCATTTACATTGTTATACTCTTTTTGTGCATTTATCTTTTCATTCTACTTGTGCCTAATGAATCTTCTCATGTTTCTCTGAATTTTTATATATCATTTCTTATTACACAATATTTCATTATATTTATATAGTTGTGGACTTTTTTTGCTTTCCCCAATTGATGAACATCCAGTATGTTTCCAATTCTTTGCTACCAAAAATTGCAGTGAAATTTTTTGGAATGCACTAAACCTAAGTTTCTCTTTTTAAATTCCTTGGTCCATAATTCCAGAAGTGGTATGAAAGTCAAAGGATATGGACAGTTTAATTGCTTTTCTTGCAAAATTAGATATTGTTACCCAGAAGAATTAGAGTAATTTTAAGCTCCATGGAGAGTAGTACATAAGTGTGTCTTATCTTCCAGAGTCCCTCCAATGATTATTGTTCCCATATTTTGCAAGTATGCATAAGGTGAAATAAATTTCAGAGTTGTTTTAATTTGCATAATTATCATTTTTCAGGCATGCTGCTAAAGCCCTCTTCACTGAACTTGATTGCACAGTGTAGAGTTCTGGACCCATGAAAATAAAATGATATACTTGTAAAAAAAACCACTACATATGTTATATGAATTCTAGTTATTATCATTATTAGGATGAAAAATTATATCTCTTAAAGCATATGTTAGCATTCAACAGAAATGATTAATGAATGGATTGAGTATGCAGTTTTAATGAGTAGGGAAAAATTTTTGAAAACATAAAATAAGCACAAAAGAGAAAATACTGAAAATTGGGCGAGGGGGGGAGGGAGGTATTGATAAGTAACCAGATAGACTCTGGAATCAGTAAACAAAACTAAAGACTGGTTCTTTGAAAAAGAATAATATAGGCAGAACCAAGATGGTGGCGTAGAAACAGCACTTCAGTGCTGCTCCAGCTTCCACCTTCTCCAATACATGTAAAAAAAAATTACTCTAAACAAACTTTAGAGCCACACAACCCACAAAGTGACAGAGAGAAACAAATCTCCCCCTGAAGGAAGCAGGAAGGATCTATTGGAGCATGCTGGGAGCTGAGCACAGTCCCACCTGAGCCACGGTTTTAGCCCTAGGGCAGCCCTGAACAGCCTTCATGAGAATAAATCACCAACAGCTGTAGAGGTTTCCAGACTTCTCAATCCATAAATGCCAAAGACAAAGTAAAAGATCAGTATGGAATGTTTTTGGTCAAGGGGGAGATAGAAGAATGCAGTCTGGCTGCTAACCCTGGAGCAAAAAGTGGCGGAGGTGCAGTGGCTGCAGCCGCTGCTGTGTGATTGTTTCAGAGCTCCTGACCTGCAAATTGTAGGGGGGGCCAAGTGACCATTCAGAGGGTAATCACTCTTGCTTTGACCTGCTTAGATCCGGATGATGGTCTTGGGTGGTGGTCCTGTGGTGTGTGACCAGTGAGCCAGAGCATGTAGGGGCTGTAGAGTGGGTGCCCATCTAATAGCTCAGGCAGCTGCAAAAATCCCAGCAATTTGAGATACAGCTCTCTCCATTCTGGAAGCAGAGTTCTACAGTGGCAAAAAAGCTCAAAAGTCAGGTAATTGGCTACAAATGTGAGCAAGCAGTGGAAGCACAAACAGATAGAATCCTTTTGGGGGGACAAAAAGGATCAAGGCATGCAGTGGGAAGAAGACATTGAAGTCAGAACTCCTGCATCAAAAGCCTCCAAGAAAAATATGGACTGGTTACAGGCCATGGAGGAGCTCAAGAAGGATTTTGAAAGTCAAGTAAGAGAAGTGGAGAAAAAATTGGGAAGAGAAATGAGAATGAGGCAAGAAAATCATGAAAAGAGAGTCAACAGCTTGCTAAAGGAGACCCCCCAAAAAATACACTGAAGAAAATAGCACCTTAAAAATAGACTAACTCAAATGACAAAAGAGGACCAAAAAGCCATTGAGGAGAAGAATGCTTTAAAAAGCTGATTTTGCCAAATGGAAAAGGAATTTCAAAAACATACTGAACTCCTTCAAAATTATATTGGAGCAATTGGAAGCTAATGACTTTATGAGAAATCAAGATACTATAAAACAGATCCAAACAACTGAAAAAATAGAAGGTAGTGTGAAATACCTCAGTGGAAAAACCACTGACCTGGAAAATAGATCCAGAAGAGATAAATTTAAAAATTATTGGACTACCTGAAAGCCAAGACCAAAAAAAAAGGGCCTAGACACCATCTTTTAAGAAATTCTCAAGGAAAATGGCCTTGATATTCTAGAACGAGAGGGCAAAATAGAGGTTGAAAGAATTCACCGAACATTTCTTGAAAAAGATCTGAAAAAGAGAAACTTCTAGGAATATTATACCAAATTCCAGAGTTCCCAGGTCAAGGAGAAAATAATGCAAGCAATCAGGAGGAAACAATTTGAGTATTGTGGAAACAGTCGGGATAACACAAGACCTAGCAGCTTCTACATTAAGGGATCTAAGGACTTGGAATATGATATTCCAGAGATCAAAGGAGCTGGGATTAAAACCAAGAATCACTCAGCAAAACTGAGTATAATGCTACAGGAAAAAATATGGTCATGCAGTGAAATAGAAGACTTTCAAGCATTCTTGATGAAAAGACCTGATCTAAACAGAAAATTTGACTCTCAAATACAAAAAGCAAGAAAATCATGAGACGGCAAACAGGAAAAAGAAATCATAAGGAACTTATTAAAGTTAACCTATTTACAAATCCATGTGGAGATGTAACTCATAAGACTTTTCTCAGTATGAGGATAGCTGAAAGGAATATATGTGTGTGCATGTGGGTATGTATACATGCATACGTATGTATATGTAGGAGGGTATATGTACATATAAATATATGCGAGTGTGGCCATATATATTCATGTATACACAGAGAGCACAGGATGAGTTGAATATGAAGGGATGATATCTAAGAAATAAAATTAAAAGGTGAGAGAGGAATTTATTGGGAGAAGAAGAAAGGGAGAGATAGATTAGGGTAAATTATCTCATATAAAAGAAGCAAGAGAAAACTGTTACAGTGGAGGGGAAGTACAGGAAGGTGAAAGGGAATTGGACAACCTGATTTTCATTGAATTTGGCCTAAGGAGGGAGTAACATACATACTCAGTTGGATATCTTACCCTACAGTAAAATAGGGGGATTGGGGATAAGAGGGGGAGGATAGAAGGGAGGGCGGATTGGGGGAGAGGGTAGTTAGAAGCAAACATTTTTGAAAAGGGATGGGGTCAAAAGAGAAAATAGAATAAATGGGGTGCAGGATAGGAAGGAGGGAAATATAGGTAGTCTTTCACAATAGAACTATTATGGAAATGATTTGGGTAACTACATATGTACAATCTGTATTGAAGTGCTTATCTTCCCATTCAGGGTCGGTGGAGGGAAGAATGGGAAAAAAATCTGGAACCCAAAGTTTTAAAAACGTTTAAAAATTTGCTTTTTACATGCAACTGGGAAATAAGATATACAGGTAGTAGGGTATAGAAACCCATCTTGCCCTACTAGAAAGTTAGGGGGATTAAGGGGGAAGATACAAGAGAGAACAGATTGGGGAATTTGTGGGATATTCAGTAGGCTTGCTATTTTGGGGTAGGGGTAGGTAGATGGGGAGAAAAAATATAACTCAAAATCTTGTGGAAATGAATATTGAAAACTAAAAACAAAAAAAATTAAAAAAAAAGAAATCGGGGGGGAAAAGAATAATATTGTCAATTAAAGCTTTTAGCTAACCTAAATCATATAAACAAAAATAATTATGTAAAAGATAATGAGGTGACAAAGCATAACTTATGTAACACAACTAAAGCGAACCTCAGAGGAAAATGTGTATCTCTGTAAACTTATCACAAAATCTCAGGAAACTAATTACAAGTACATTAACAAACTCTAGAAAATTAAATGAGAAATAGAAAAACTTAAAAATTAAAAGGTTTTATAACTGACAAAGGAGCTAGACTTCTGAAAAAATTACTAACAAAATGTATCAGTTAACAGAAAAAATCAAATTACTAAGATTTAAAAATTCAGAACTTGAATTTACAACATATGTGGGGTATCCAGAATATCTTAGTGTGATTAAAGCATGTAACTGCTCTAAGACTTTTGAGCCACTCTTTTCAAGAGAATTATCAGGAACTATTACATTCAAGTAACTTCAAGAAGATCTGAGAGTTTAAAATGGATCTGTGATCTTCAATTTAGGAATTCCCTTCACTTACGCAAGTAACAGCCCTCCCATGCCTGACCATCCAGTACAATTCTTAGCCATGTCTCAAAAGTTTGCTACAGGAGGTCCACCCAACGTGCCGCAGACCTCCCTTGACTTCTCTTGAAATCATAAGGGTACCAGTGGAACATTCTTGACTGATCACTTGTGACATGTGACAAATCTTTTTTTTTTCTTTGTCATACTCTTACTGTTTTTCAGAGTTTAACAGCAGATATATGATACATTCTCTTCAAACCTATTCCATTGCCACCTGTGTAAGACTCGTAATTTGTTTTTTAGAGGCAATGGTATGCCAAGTTTCGTTGTCTTTCAACAAATCTTTACTGTTATAGGAAGCTTAGGATCAGTAAAAGTGTTTAGCAGTTTTTTTGAGAGCAAACCAGACTACTCTGCTGCTTCTTTTAAACTCTGAGCACAGCTTACTGAATATCTAAAAGAAGGAAGAGCACAAAGAAAATATTCAAATTTAAGAAACAGAACTCCTCCAGATATATAAGTGAATTCTGTTAAGTACGCTGTCAAACTTGGCTCTATAAAACAAATATGGTCCTGATAACCAAACCAGAGATAGATAAAGTAGAAAAAGACAGATATAAGCAAAAATCAATAAAGGATTTAAATTTCATATTCAAAAGTATTATACACAAAGTTCATATATATCATATATCCAGAAAATAATCTACTATGAACAAATCGAATTCTTATAAAAACCATAGCAAAGTTCAATATAAAGAAGATAATTGGTATAATTTATATTTTGTAAAAAGCCCTAAAAGGGGCGGCTAGGTGGTGCAGTGAATAGAGCACTGGCCCTGGAGTCAGGAGGATCTGAATTCAAATGTGACCTCAAACACTTTACACTTACTAGCTGTGTGCCCTTGGGCAAGTCACTTGACCCTTAACTGCTCTGCCTTCCCCCCTCCAAAAAGCAAAAAAAAAACCCTAAGAAGCATAAGCATGGAAGAATCCTTTGGTATGATAAACAGTATATATTCAAAATTCAGAGCTAGTTTGCAATGTAGGAACACAATATCTAGCATCACAGATTGGTGTAAAGCAATGATAATTTATCCCCCAGTTACTATTTGACATTGTTCTTAACATGGTAGCTGTAGGAAAGAGGAGAACAAAAGTAATAGTATGTAAATATTGACTAAAATGAGGTAAAATTTTTTCTATTTTCAGATAATTTGATAGTACACTTAGAAATCTCCCTAAAATAAGTGAAAACATTAATTGGTATGATTAATGGCTTCAATAAAGTAGTTGGATATAAAATAAGTCCACAAAAAAATCAACATTTCCATGTAGTACTAGCAAAAACCAAGAATATAAGAATTTCTTTCAAGATATCTACGAAAGGCTTAAAGTATGTAGAAGAAAACCAAACTAGTCTTATAGAAAAATTTCTATAAATAATGCAGATATGTGAAGAGTCACTAATTTGTGTTTAATTCATGTCAGTATAAAAATATTATATTAAGTAGTTTGCACATTTAGTGCTATGCCAGTCAAATAATTTGTCAAATATTTTTGTAGAACTAGAGAAGACAGTAACAAAATTCTTTTAGAGGAAAAAAAAAGATAGAGACTCTACAGAGAAACTGAGGTGAAGTACAAATCAAGGAGTAGTTAACATTGCTAAATGTAAAACTATATTATAAAAAAAACTTTGATATTTCTTTAAAGAAAATGTTATTCAGTGGGAATAAGATACAGAAGTAATTGCTTGCAGTAGTCTATGTGTTTAGTAAATCTAAGGACACAAATTATGATGATTAGGACCAGAATGTAAATCAGAAAGATTTCTGCATAAAGGTTTTCATTGTCACATTTGGAATGGATGTAATTGCACAAAGAAACGGGATGAGAACAGTACCTTGAGACACTCAGATTTGAGGACTGGAGGATGGTGAAAAAACAAAGGAACAGACAGGAATGAGGGAAACCAGGAGGAACCAATGTTGTGGAAATAAGTGGAAAGAGATAATCAACAAGGAGAGTGGTCATTAGTGTCATTTTCCAAAAAAGTTCAAGGTAAATGAAAATTTAGGAAAAGTCACTATATCCCAGAATTAAGTGAGCATGAAGGGAGGGAAAATACTACAGCTTTTAGTAATAGGAGGGTCAAGGAACAGTTTTTTGTTTTAAGATAAGATAGTGAATATCTTTCTTTACAAAACTAGACATTTTCATAGATCTTTATGTGTGAAAAAAAGAATTTTTTTCTAGACCTATGATTTGATTTGTGTAGGGAAGTTTCCGTGTAGGAACAGCTAAGTAAGTCAGTAACTCCCCTGTACCCTGTAATTTAATTAGTTTTAGATGCAGGAGGCACTCAGATGTCAAGTGATTTGCTCCTAGTCACACAGGTAGTGTGTATCAAAGGCATAACCTATGGCTTCTGTATTCTAGGGCCAAACCTTTATGCACTATGCTGTGTTGCCTCTTCTATTAATAAAAATTACTAGATTAAAAAAATTATAGGAGGTGGCAGTTATTCTTAATTTCATACTCATTCCATTATTCTCATGGCGTTAGCCCTTAAAGTTGCCATGTGAGTCATATACAGGTATGGAATAGAACAACAGGGTGCTTCACCATCTTTGGGGATTTTAGCCAATCCTGGTATTTACTGTGTTTCTCTTTGGTTTGTGAGACCACACTTTCATTATATTATTTTTTTTCAGAGAGCTGTCTATACTCAGTGCCTCTACTTCCTCTCCTTTCACTCTCCTCTAAACCTTCTGCAATTTGGCTTCTGACCTCACCATCTAACTAAAACTGCTCTCTCTAAAGTCATCAGTGATCTTTTAACTAACACACTTCATGACCTCATCCTTCTTGACCTCTTTCTGCAGTCTTTGACACTATTGATCACCCTTTTCCTTGGATATTTTCTTTCTGTATTTTTGTGACTGATCTCTCACACTTGTTTGACCACTCCTAAGTACCCTTTGCTGGTTTCTCATCCATGTCACTCTGACTATGAGTTGCCCTCAAGATTCTGTTCTGTGCTCCCTTTCTTCTTCCACTCTACTATCTCACTTTAGTGATCTTATCAGCTTCCATGGGTTAATTATCATCTCTTTATGATTCACAGATACTTATATCCAGTCCTAACCTCTAGTCTCAAATTAACAGCTGCCTTTTTGGCATCTCAAATTGGATATCCTATAGGCATTTTATACTCAACATCTCCAAAATATAACTCATTTCCACTTCTTCCAAACTTCCCTATTAAGATCAGCCCCCCAATCAGCCAGGCTTGCAACTTTTAAGTATCTTTCTCATCTCCTCACTCTTAACCCCAATATCCACTGTTACCAAATCCTTGCATTTCTACCTTGATAGGATTCCTCACATATGCCCCCTTCTCTACTCTGTGACACTGTTACCACTATTATATAGCATTGTATCACCTTTCTCTTAGACTAGTGAAGTAGCCTTTTGATTGGTCTCCCTGCTCCCCCATTCTGATTTATCCTCCATTCCTCTGCCAAAATTTGTTCGTTTGTTTTTTCCCCTATTGAGTGAATCTAACCATGTCACTGTTTCTCAAAAAACTGCAAGAGCTCTTTTTTACCTCTAGGATCAAGTATCAAATCCTCTGTGTGGTATTTAAAGCTCCTCCTAACCTGGCCCTCCATATCTCCAATCTTCTTACACTTCATTACCTTTCATATACCCTGGAATCCAATGGTATTAGCCTTCTTGCTTACCCCTGTGGGACAGACAGGAGGCAGTTTATATCAGGTGAATCAGACCATTACCACTGCTTCTGCTATTATTCTTCTCAGCCCTAGGTGGAAATAGTGCAGGACTCTAAAGCCAAGAACCTTGACAATAGTAGTGCTCCTCAGCCTACCAGTCCTGCTTTCAGTCCTTTTCCCAAAGGCATCACCTGGGTAAGCAACTCCTGTGGAGAAGGGACCAGCCAATTGTGGAACAACTTCTGCAACAAAGCAGCTTGTTCACAACAAGGTGAAGCAGCCAGATATGAGGAGAAAGTTATATCAGACCACCACACTCCACTCTCTTTATGCAAAGATTGGAGATAGTCCAGAATTTTGAACCCATAGTCCTTTGAAGCCACCCCTGGGGAGATAATATGATGGCAGATACTTCTGAAAATGCTATCTTCTCTACTGAAGGCCCAGAAGAGGGCCCACTTAATAGTATTTTATTTTTTCCAATTACATGTAAAAATATTTTTCAGTATTCACTTTTATAAGGTTTTGAGTTCCAAAGTTGTTGTTTTTTTTCCTTCTTTCACCCTCCTTCCCTTCTCCCCAAGATGGCAAGCAGTCTGATGTATGTTATACATGTATAGTCATATTAAACATATCCTCGTTTTAGTTATATTGTGAAAGAAGAATGCCATCAAAGTTTTTGGCTCTGTGAGATGGTTCAACATCAGAAACTTATGATTTTATTAGTAGAAACAGTATTAAAAAGAATATATTACCATCTATCTTGCCGCTGCATGCTAAGGACATTGGGAACTTTCCATCTCACTTAACAGCTAAAACCTCCCATAGATATTGTCTGCTTCAGTAGAATGTGATCTTCTTAGGTTGAGGCAGTAAAGTACAGTGGAAAGAGTGCTGGACCTGGGGTTAGGAAAACCTGAGCTCAAATCCAACCTCAGACTCTTAGTAGGTCTAGCTGGGGCAAGTCATTTAACCTCTGTATACCTCTGTTTCTTCAGCTGTAAAGTGAGAGTAAGAATATCGCTAGCTTCACAGGATTGTTGTGAAGATTGAATGAAATAATGTTTATAAAGTTCTTTAGCAGAGTGCCTAGTATCTAATGGCTGCTTAATACTTATTCCCTTCTTGTTTCTTTCCCCAGTGATTAGCACAGCAGTTTTCATATACTAAGTGCTTAATGCATACACTTTCACACATTCATTCCTCACATGACCTTCCATCTCTGTAATCTCTGCCTTTATTCTCCTTCCTCGCTACTACTTGCTGGTTTTCATAGATTCCTTTAGAACTCAGCTCAGATCACCTCTTCAGCAGAACTTTCCTAGTTTCTCCTTCACCTTCTCTACTTCCCCACTGCTGATACCTCTTCCCTTATAGTTACCTTCCATCTATACTATGTATACTTTCTATGTACATAGTTGCCTGCATATTGTCTACCTTATTAGAATGTGGACCCCTTGAGGGCAAGGACCAAGGTTTTGCTTTTCTTTGTGTTCCCATCCAGCCTTATTAATTATTACCTAATATAAGATGTTTTGATTTCTATACTAACAAAGCTATATTCTGTGGTTGATAGATCATTACCTTTTATAGTAAAATTTCTTAACACATATATCAGAAAACACATCATTTTTGGAAGTAACTGAAGGAAATCCTATCACCAACAGATTGCTTCCTCTGCCTATCAAAAAAAAATTATGGACCTTTATATTGACATTTTAGATATGTTAAAAATTTATCAAGTGAATACTCTTGTTATTTTTGAATTGAGGAACAGTGAAACATTAAAAATATGTAGTTACCTGTTATTCCTAACTTTTAATTGGCAGAGAAATTCAAAAATATTAAGAATATCATCAGGTTTTTTCCCCCATGCTTTCCTTTTCCTGTTTCTTCTAGCATAGTATTTACTAGACTAATGAAAACAGGAGTATAATACATTTTCTGGAATGTTTTTGAATGTTTTTCCCTAAAAAATAATATGTGGGAGGAAAATAACAAATAATATTTTTTCTACATTAACTTGAATAAATAAATAAAGTAACTTCTCTCCTGCCCTCTTGCGGAGCTATTGATAAGTAAAAAGTGTGTCAGGTTTTAAAGGTCACTGAAGTGACCTAATTTTTTTTTTTTCTTAAAGGATATGGTTAGGGGAGGAAGTGAAGTTATCAGTATGTGATTGTGTTTCTTCTTAAATATAACATTTCTCTTTCTCTCTGTTGGAAGTAGAGAGAAAAATCTCAAAAACAGTCTGAAAAAATCTTATTCTGTGGCCCATGTTTTCAGTTGAAATGATTAAGAATTAGTTGTTGAGTCGAAGGAGCATTACATTACTAACATAATTGCAAGGTAGTCCTTTATATGATTGTAAATTGGGTTTGTGCTTCATCAATAAGCTTTTTGACAAGAAGCGTCCATCACAGTGGCTCTCTCATTTGCCACAGCAGAATAGAAAATGAAGTATCCCAATAATTGCATTATAGTTTCCTTATTGTGGGACAAGAAAGCAATGTGGTATAATTAGGTTTGATTGGAGTGCATGTTTCCGGTAAGATCTGAAATTAATGATGTTGCTATAGTGACACATCTGCGGCCACCAGTGCGTGAAACATAAAGTAATTCATTCGACAAGAGAAGACATCTGTTAACTGCAAGGATGCAGAGCATATTGACACTGACCAGAAATACTAGACGTTATGTGATAAATGAACAAATGATGCTGAAACAGGAGGACAGATAATTTGTACTTAATCTGCTGGGAGAACTTTAATCTTCTCACTGGTTGCATTTGACAATGCCATTGTTTAAAGAACAATGCTGCAGAGAACTCATAAATTTTAAAACTTAACTCAGGGCACAGCCTATTAAAGCAATACATTAATTCCTTTGTTAGGGAGTTTTTATCTTCATGTAGAACAAAGCCATTACTAAAAACACCCACTAAAACAACAGGTTTTTTAGGACTCACATTTTAATTATAGCATCCATTACCCAAAATGCCATGTTGTTTGGACTTGAATCACATATAAGTTTGACAGAAAAGCATCATCTATTTTGGGGGAATATGCTTTTTCTAAAGCTTTTCAAAGGCAGCAATGTATTATATTTTATATTCTTTAGTGCATACAAAGCTTATAATCACAAAAAAAAGATTTGGACATTTTTATTCTACATTCTTGAATTCAGGCTGTGACTGCAAGCTCGCTGCCTGCTCATGACAATAACCAGGGTATTCAATTATAACATGAACAGTCTTCCTAGCACAATTATTTACTAATGCGTATACTTGCATTTGAGTGCTGTAATTAACATTTTAGGGGTGTTTGGACCGATTGAAGTACTTAACACATATAATGGTTGAACAGATGCATACAGTAACTGGGATTCATAATCTTTGGGGAAGCCTAGTTTGAAGCTAATGCACTAGATGAATATTTGTTTTAAAATGTGTAGCTTCTTACAAATGCTAAATGTTTTGAAAATATTAATGCAAAATCTGCAACTGTATTGTGAAATCATGAGTAAGTCTGATCATTTGGGAAGTGAAATGTCAACTTTTTCATTTCCAGATTTGTTATTTAAGGCATCCACTGGCAAAATATGTTATTTAAATTAATATTAATTAAATTAAAAATAATAACTTTTCTTAAGGAGAAGTTATCTTTCCAATAAAGTGGAGACACTGTGGGAAAAGGTATATGCACATCCTTGTAATATGCTGGCAAAGTTATTAATGCTTATATATAGCAAGTACTTGCTTGCTGTTTTATTGTGGCCTGTTAGAATTTTGGTATTAGGCCAAATTACAATCTAGTAATATTTGATCAGAAAGCTCTGCATCTGCTTCTCAAAAAAATTATCCAGTGCTCTGTTGTGAATCACATCTGTTGCTACCCAGGGAACGATGCCTGCAGGACTTTTTCCTGAGAAATTAATTTCCTCTTTGCCTGCTTTACTCTGTGTTTAATGATACAATTGTAGTCAGAAAACTCTTTCCTTCATTAAGGAGCCTACTAAATTTTTCTTCAGAAATCCTGCACAAACTTTTTGACAAATAGTATTTCCCTTCTGTGGTAAGTATATACCAAAACAAAGTTGAAAATCCACTTTGATAGTCTGTCATCTGGTGGCCACCATACCATCTGGATGTCCTAGAGTTTAGTTACTTCCATATATTTGCAAGTTTTCAAAATTGGGACTATATTGGACAATGTTTACTTTTTAAGAGAGCAAGAATAGTGTAATAAGCCAGAGAAAATTCCAAAAATCACCTAAAATTGAATTTTAAAAAAAGAATCTTATCCAACTCATACAACTTTGTCAAACTTTTATGGTGTTCACCCACCCCTTGTATTCTAGAAAGTTTAGTTGTCGGCATTTGTAGACTTCACATAATGAAATCTTAATCATATGTATTTATAATAAAAGCTCCAATATTAGCCTTTATGTGAAAAAATAGTTTTGAGGAACACAACATAAATATCCATTTGTAGTCACCACCCATGTTTTTGGGGTTTTTTTTGTTTTTGTTTTTTTTTTTTTGCTTTTTGGAGGGCAGTTGGGGTTAAGCAACTTGCCCAAGGTTACACGGCTAGTTTTTGTGTTAAGTGTCTGAGGCCAGATTTGAACTCAGGTACTCCTGACTCCAGGGCCAGTGCTCTATTCACTGCGCCTCCTCCCATGTTTTTTAAAGAAATCACTAAAGTGTCATCCTAAGACAGAATCATAGTCAATTCATTCCATTGCTGCTTTGACAAAAGATGTAATCATTGTTTGGAAAAAAGCATTTGTAACATGATTTATTAGTAACCAAAATTTTATGATGTTTTAACTGTGGGGTTTTTTTTTTGTTTTCTCATCTTTGTTTTGAAACAAAAATTGAGGTTATAAGGAACATTTATCACCATGTTGTTAATTATGGTGCATTATTGTTTCAGTTTGATTTCATAATAAGTTTTCAGAAATGAAGGGATTTTTTTCCTAGTCATAGCTTCTAAAGGGACAATACAGTTCACAGTATGCCAAATTTGAAAATGGACTTACTGAGTCAGAATCATTTTTAGCCACCTCTGTTGACTATCCCTGGATTATGCTACAGAATAAAAAACTTAAGTATATATCCATATCTGATACCAGTCTGTCAAAGATCTGATTTTACTTTCCAAATACAACAAAAAGATGTCTATTGGTCATTTCTCCCCTGTCCCCTTTTCCTTATCTAATCTTTAGCCCAGGCCTGTCTATTTTAGCTTTGCAACGTTTCATAAATATCCCATTCTTCTGAGACTGTCCTGATTGATATAGGCCTTAATCACTTCATGCTCATACTGTTCCCTGCTGGTTGGTCTGCCTACCTCAGTTTTCTTTCCACTCCAATTCATCCTCCATTTAGCCACCAAAGTGATTTTTTCTTATAATACAGGAATCCCACTACTTGGTGAACTCCATTGGCTTCCTTTTACATATTACGTCTAGGATCAACTATAAATTCTGTATTTGGCATTCAAAACTCTTTATAACCTGGCCCATTTCTACCCATTACTCCCCTCTGAGCTTCAAGCATTTTCTCTTGACTGCTCCCCATGCCTGGAATGTTCTCAGTAAGTCATTAAACATTTATTAAGTGCCTATGGTGTGCCAGGCACTTGTTAAACACTAGGGAATTAAAAAAGAAACAAAAAACAGGCCATGTCCTCAAGGAGCTCATAACTGACAGTATGACTGTATCTCTAAAGATAAGTATTGAATTGGATGCATAAACTGAGTATTAACTACCTAGACAGTTTATATTCTCTAAACACTATTGCATTATGAGATGGTTTTTTACTTGGTCTCTTCCAGTGACTTTTAGTGTTTTCACATGTGTGTGTCTTTTTTAAACTTTTTCTTTTCTTTGCTTTTTTTTTTTGGAGGGCAATTGGGGTTAAGTGATTTGCCCAAGGTCCCATGGCTAGTATATGTTAAGTGTCTGAGGTAGGATTTGAACTCAGGTCCTCCTGACTCCAGGGCCGGTGCTCTGTTCACTGCACCACCTAGCCACCCCACATGTGTGTTTTAATTCCAAAATGAATGAGTCCCTCGACTACTAGATATGATACTGAGAATAAAATGATGTGTTAGTAGTAGAAAACCAGAGGATTAATGAATTTTTTAAAGAGTTTATGCATTCTTATGTCTTTGTCAAAAGTGAAGATTTAAGACCAAAAAGTATTCACAGAGCAGTCCCATTTTTAGTAGTTATTGCTCTTGGCACCATAAAAGTTAAAATAATATATGCCCTCCTTCTGTCAGATGACTCGGCATTATCACTTCCATAATCCTGAACTCTAGACCTTTTATCAAAACCTTAGATGATCACTTTAGTTTCTTTGGTTACTTGTTGATCCCTTGAGCTTTTTAGCCCACAGGTTTTCTAGACTTTTTTTCAGTCAAACTGTTCTGTAGTCACAGCTTCTACACTGTCAACTTGTGGGGTTTTTGAAGGCAAATGCCTGACTTAACATTAATTTTTATTAAAATTCATCTTATAATATTTAGAACCTGACAGCTTTTCTAGATGTTCAATAACCATGTCTTTAGTAATAATTTATACAATTTTGCCAGGAATCAAAAGTCAAACTCATTTGCCTGTAGTTTAAATATTCTTTTCTATTTTTTTGAAAATATGTGCACATTTTACCCCTTTGGACTCCTGAAGCTCTTTTGCCATTCTCCACATTCTTTCATAAATCACTAGGGAGCAGGAAGAGAAATAATGTGTTGGAAAGGTAGATTGAGGCCAGTCAAAATATCTTCCTCATTTGCAGACAAAACAGAACCAAAATTAAGACTTGATAAGGTCTGCCTTTTCCCTATCTTCTGTTCTCATCACCTCCTCCATCTAGATCAGTCTTCCTGTGTGATCTCCAGTTTTTCCACATTATACCCCAAAATAACAAAAACTTTGCTCACTCTTGACTTTTTTGTCAAGCTGTAACTCATTCTGACCTTTAGCACTCCTGGCATCATTCTTTTAATTCATTGATTTTAAAATAAAATATAAAAAGAATGCATAAAAATAGAGCTGGTTATATAACACTGAAGAATCTTAAATCAAGGTTGAACAAACATTAAAAACCTTTAAGCTCAGATACCAATATGATAGAGACATCTAATATGGTTTCTAATATTTAATTTTATAACTAAGATAAGTTGCAAAAGTTAAATGACTAATTACTGGTTACATCAATAGGAGAGTTGAGAACAAAATTTGGGGTTTTGAACCACAGTTCTTACTTTTTATATTTCTTATGATTTAAAAATGAATAAAGGAGAAAGCATTTATTAAGGACTTTCTGAATGCAAAGTACTCTGAGAAAAGCAGTGCCTTCATGAAGTCTGCATTTTACTGGGGAAAATATCACAGAGGAGATTTAAGCAGCAAGTCAAATGGAAAAGTCCCATGGTCCTTAAGGGACCGAGTAAAGCATATGTTGATACATTGATGCATCTTCTTTAACCTCATTTCCAGTGTTAAAATCATATCTGTTATTGATATTGAGCCATTTGACAGTGCCAATGACCTTGGTGAAATGACCTTTCTTTTCTGATCTTCAGTCATTGGCTGCTGGGGGCCAAGGGACAGGAAGGAGCTTCAAGTGAACAATGCAGTTGACAGTCTACAACTCCACAAAGGCTGCTTTAGAAATTCATTAGATCATTCACATTCTTTTTTTTTTTAATGGAGAATTTGACTAGTCTTTGGAAATAAAGTTTTAAAAGGAACAGAGTTAGGAATAGGAGCACAATACAAAATTTGGGGGAGAAGGTTAGATTCTGTGTTCTGTTTGAAATATTTTAATGAAAACCGTATACTGTTTGAGTAAAAAAAAATTTAATAATATCTTTCTCCTAAAACTATATAGGTATCTTATTTTTACAACCATGAAGATAAATTGGCTACAGATATAACTACCATGTAACCTTGGTATTGATATTTAAATTCTGTTTTATTTATGTAAAGCTTTTTAAGTGTTTCTAGGACAGTTGTGAAAATGTGAGCCAAGTGAGTGTCCTCTTTTTTTTTCTATTATAACACTTTATCCCAACATTCAAATAGTAACTATGGAAGTAGTTGTTGCTTTTCATTTTAAAAATTTCATGAAATACCAAAGGAAAAAAAAAACAACCAAGAATCCGCAGGCATATTTTAGTTGTTTTACTAAAGCTAGCTATATTTTTATGTATATCCCAGGTAAAACTTTTCACTTTCTTTATATCACATGTAATTGGGGAGAAAAAAATGAATTGTAGACATTCTGTTTCAAGAAAATGCATCTCATGTTGATATGTCCCTTCAAATAGTCATCCATAAATACTCCTTTAATTATACCTATACTGAGTAATATTACTCTGCAGATTAATCCTGCAACAAGATCAAGTGACTTGCCCATAAAGTGATATGTGTCAAAGACAGAACTTGAATCCTCATCCAGACTGTAGTACTAAAGTCCTACTCTAATACCTCATCTTTCCATGGTGTTAGTTTTCCATTCCAGAAAGTTGTATGACCAGAGTGTAAACTCTAGAAAGTCTATCAAGTTGGTAAGAATTAAGGCTCAGTAGCAGAATGTATCTATTATCCAAAGAACAGCCATCAAAGTTCAGAGGTCACTAGGTAAAGATTGGAGATTGGGGTGGGGAGTTTGAAGGGAAAAAAGAGGATTATAGAACAATTGTGGGTTAAAGCAATTTGGATGAGATATGGATAGGAGTGCCCAAACTAGTGAATGTACCTATCTCTGGAAGTGTACGTATTACATAGACATACATATATTTGAAGTGTGTATGATGTCCCAAAAGTCTTTTAATAATAATTTGTTAATTAGTAAGATATATAATAACATAAAATAATTATAATGTTAAAACTTCACTAAGACATTTGAAACACCTTGTATTGCCCCATTTTCTTTCATCTTTTTTCCATATTTAATTATATTTTTTAAATTTTTTATTTCAATTTTTAATCCGATAAGAAAAGTATGAACATTTCCATATAAAGAGAAGAGAAACAGAGGATTGTATATAAAACTGTTAGGTACATTTTTTTTTCTTTTTAAGCATATGTATTTTACATTTAAAACAGTAGTGGCAACACAATTCTCTATAGCTCTTTCTGTCCTGCTCTCTTTCATATATTTTTAAAAGTTTGGTTGGGTTTTTTTTTTTTTATCTCTTGGCACTATTCCCCCATCTTCCTCCCCAGCCCTTCCTCTAAAATCTTTTTAAAATTAAATTTAAAAAAAATAGTAAATATCTTCCCTCTTTTTTTCTCCCCCCCCCCTTCAGTGGGAGGACAAAGGGGGGAGGGAATAGCATTGTCTAAAACTGTGTCACTGCGTATCTAGTCCATTCAATACTATTTTGAATTTATTCTTATTTACATGTGCCACTTATTGGGGGAAAAACTTAGGGTTTAAAAATGCATTGCACCATTACCTCTCTGAAGTGCTCTATTATATAAAATTAATACATCAGACAGTTTATGTTGTCTAGAGCAATAATTATGAAATCTTATAAAATTGAATTACTCATGGTCCTCCCAAATTGTATTTCTTTATATACCAATTGTGAATTAGTTTTGCTTGCCCTTTAGTTTACATTATACTGAGGCTCAACTTTACTAATTTATTAGCAATTCTAATAAATAAACCACCTTTGTGGAGGATACAAATTGGAAAGGTTTGCCTTTTAGAAAATCAACTTGACAAGAAAACTCTTGCTTCCTCTATGTAGGATTGCCTATGGGGTATCTCAAACTGTACATCCCAGAAACATCTTCAACTGAACATGTCCAAAACTGAACTCATTATCTTTCCTTCTTATGTCCACTCCAGTTCTGAGCTTCCCTATTTCTGTTGACAGCACCACCATCCTTTCAGTCTTACAGTTTTGTAACAGCAGCATTTTCCTGTGCTCCTCATGCTCCCTTATCCTACAAAGCCAACAAGATGCCAAATCTTGCCATTTTTGCCTTTACAATATCTTATGCATCAGAACCCTTCTCTCCACTGTAAGCTACCATATTCAGAACCTCATCTTCCCTCACGTAGATTATTGGAAGAGCCTCCTAATTGGTGTCCCTACTTTAAGTCTTTTCTCCATTCCACTGCTACCAAAGTAGTTTTCCTTAAGTATAGATCTTATCATGTGAATTCCCTATACAATCAACTCTACTGGTTTCCTATGAATTCTGTTTAATGTTTAAAATCCTTCGCAGTCTACCTGCAAATTCTCTTTCTAACCTCAGTAAATATTACTCCCTCTCTAGCACTCCATAATCTAACCTCCCATCTAATGCACCCTCTCCTACCTCTTCCTCATGGAACTTCACTCTTGCTTTGAGAAGCAGCTCAGGTAGCACTTTCTACATGAACTCTTTTAACGTCTAGTGTTCTCCCTTCCAAATGACCTTATATTTAACTCCTTTGTGTATATTTTTATTTATTCATTTGATAATTATGCTGTATATATCTTATATATACTACTTTTCTTCCCCATTAAAACTCAGATTCCTTGTGAGTAGGGATTGTTTCCTTTTCATTTTTGCCTGTCCTGTAGTGGGAACTTACGTATTCCTCTACACTGGGTACATTCTGGTTTTCTCCCCTACCACATTCTCCCCCCTACTTTTCAGCTTCATTTTATTGTCTTCCCCCTTTAGATTGTAAACTCTTTTTGGGCAAGTGTTGTCTCTTTTTCTTATTTGTATCTCCAGCACTTAGCTCAGTATGCAGCACATAGTAGGTGCTTAATAAATATTTATGGAACTGAGTTGGCTTTTTGGTTGTAATATTTAATTTATTCATGTAAGACTTGCTAATAGAGGCAACTAGGTGGAGAAGTGGACAGAGCACTAGACCTAGAATTAGGAAGACCTGAGTTCTAATTCAGCCTGAGAAAGTTACTAACTTTGTGACCCAGGGCAAATCACTTAAATCTGTCTGCCCATTTCTTTAGCTGTAAAATGAGGACAATTATAGCAACTACCTGTTAGGGTTGTTGTTAAGGATCAGATGAGATAATATTTGTAAAGCACTTAATGCAATTCCTGGGACATAGTGGGCACTTAATAAATGCTTGTTTCCTTCCTTTCTTGCTTCATTTCAGTTGATATATGAGTAAAATCTTGCTGCTATTTCAAAGTATGCACATAGATTTGAACCTGGGATTAAAAATTCTGCTGTGCTAGATTTATTTTAGTTCTGGTTTCTTACATGGCTTTTGAGAAATGTTTTATTGATGCTTAATCTGAAATGGCTTTATAATGAAACACCTTAGATCACTTTTATAAGACACTTTGAATAATTAGGTCTATACCCCCAAAGGGTTCAAAGAAATAGATAAAGGATCCATATTTCCCATAATATTTATAGCTGCTATTCTGTGTGTAGGAAAGTACTAGATACTAAGGGGGTGCCCCTATTGGAAAATGCCTGAACAAATTATGGTATATGAATGGTCTATTTTATATAAAAATGGTATATTTTTATACTGCAAGTAACAATGAAAAAGATCTTTTCAGAGAAAACTGGGAATACTTTTATGCACTGATGCACAATGAAGTGAGCAGTCCAGGAGAATAATGTATATAGTAAAAACAATACTAAAAAAACAAGCTGTTTCGAAAGATTTGAGAATGCTGATCAGAGAAATGACCAACCACTATTTCAGAACACTCATGATGAAACATATAACCCACCTCTTGACCAAGAAGTGATGGACTCAGGGTGTAGAATAGGCCATATGTTGTTTGGACATGGGCAATATAAATATTTATTTTGCTTAATTATACATATTTGTTATGAGTTTTGTTTCTCTTCTTTTTCAAAATTTAATTGAAAAAAATTCCTGATTGAACATAGGGACTGGTAGGGGAATTTGGCACATACCTACCTATAATATAAAATATTATGTAAGTCCAAGGTAAAAAATGAGGAAAAGTTATTACTCTCTACGAAGCCAGGATTGGCTTCATGGAGGTGTTTAGCATTTGAATTGAGCTTTAAGAATAGATAGTAAACCCACCAGTTAGAGAATGGCTGAAAAAGGAAAAAATTGTAAATAATTGAAATGGCAAGGGGGTCACTTCAGAAAAACTTGGGAACACTATATGAACTGATGCAAAGTGAAATGAACAGAACCAGGATAACACTGTACGTACTAACAGCAATACTCTAAGGATGATAAACTGTGAAAGACTTAACCACTGTGATCAGTAAAATGATCCATGATAATCGTTAGTGCCAACATGATATTCACATCACTGACAGCAATTATAACAGACACTTAATATAGAAGACAGAAGCAAAACATTTATTCAGACTTCAGAAAGCCAAATCCCAACACTAGAAAACCAAATTCATCATAGCAACAAAGAAATCTATACACAGTAACACTGCAGACAGCAACACCATCCCAAAGCCTTCTAACAACAAAAACACTCCCAAGCCAAGCTTTCTCCTTGCCTGCATCCTCTCTCTCCCACCTCACTAACTGCTCTGCCTCCCAGCTTCTACTAGGCTCTGCTCCACCCTTCAGAAAACTCCCACCACAGGCTCCATGTGATTGCATTCAGCCTATTAGGGTAAAGGGAAGATCTTCAAATTCCCATTACCATTACACAATTTCAAAGGACTTATGATGAAAAATACTGTCTACTTCCAGAGAGAAAACTGATGAACTCTGAGTGCAAATTGAAGCACATTTTTTAAACTTTCTTTGTTTTTCTTGCTTTTTTTGTTTTTGGCAATATAACTAATGGAAATATGTTTCATGTGTGTAATGAGTATCATATTGCTTGCCTTCTCAGTGGATGCAAAGGTACTGGAGAGAGGGAGAGCATTTGAAATTGAAAGTCTTTAAAACTAATGTTTAAAAAAAAGATGGTAGGGGGCAGGTAGGTGGCGCAGTGAGTAGAGCACCGGCCCTGGAGTCAGGAGGACCTGAGTTCAAATCCGGCCTCAGACACTTGACACACCAACTAGCCATGTGACTTTGGGCCAGTCACTTAACCCCAACTTCCCTCCAAAAAGCAAAAAAAAAAAAAAAAAAGATGGTAGGAGGAGGCCATTCCAGCAAATGCACAGAAGCTCATTCAGTAACGAAGAATAGTCTCATTTGGATGAATCATAGAATATGTGGCAGCAGAAAGATAAGAGACAAGGCTAAAAATAAAAATTGTCACCATATTATGAAGGATTTGGGATACCAGAAAGAACAGTATAAATTTAGTAAGGAATAGAAAGCCACTGAAGGTTTTGGAAGCACAAGAGCTTCCAAATCTTTCATAATCATCTTTCAAATGTCTTTCCCAGAATATATAAAATTTGTGCATACATACAATTTAGTACATAACTTTTTAAAATATAAAACTGAATTATTTTCATTTAAATTGACCAATTAAGAACTAGCATTGACATAGTTAGAATACATTTCTTGGTCTCACTAACAAGAGAAAAAGTTGTAACTATGACATTAAGTTTCATAGGTGGAAATGATAAAGGATTAGTCATTTGGGCATAATATATAGAGTATACCAAATACTGCAGGAAAGTAACAGACAGTAAACATTTCATTCACTTCAGAATGTATTTAAATTAATTACTCTTTCTTCTTGTCATAATTTTATCGTAGGAACACTTACTCAAAATGAGATGATATTTAAGCGTCTCCATTTAGGGACTGTATCTTATGGAACTGACACAATGGATGAAATTCAAAATCACATCATTAATTCTTACTCACAGGTAATTTTTCTTTTATTGCCTAATTTCTGTTCAAAGAGTAAGGGGATTTTTTAACTCCTAATAAAATCTTCCATGAAAAAGGTATTAAATAGCAATTTTGTTTTGGTTATCACTTTTAATTGTTTTAAACATATGCAAATCACATTCTGTATATACATATATATATATATTAAGGTAGGTTTTAAGGCTTGCCAACTCCAACAGTGTCCATTTTAGAATTATTCCCTTTATGTTCTAACCCCTCACACCTGGATTCAACCTAAATCAATAGTCAAAATCTTTTGCTTTTTCTTGCAGTTGTTTTTACCTTTATCAAATTATAACCAAAATCAGTCATGCACATGACCCTTTCTCTAATGTTAGCTTTGGAGGACAAAACTTATGAAGGCTACCTTTGTCACTGGGTTTTTTCTTTATGAAGTTTATTCTTTACCCATAGAATGTATAATTCTGATAGATAAATTTCCAGTAGTGGAAAGTGACAGAATATTGTCATTTTATAGTTATTACTTAATATGATAGATTGATAAAATTATCTGTTTCTTAAGTCTTGGAGACATAACTTTGGTACTGATTTTATCTATTGATTATATCAGACTTCAAGTTAAAACAGAATTGGAAATTTAATTCCTCTCATAAATTAGCATATTCCATTGTAACAGATTTTGAAACACTTAATAATTAAAATTGAAACAAAAATAATTTTGTGAGTACTTCTTTGGTTAAAAGAACTTTTATGAGTAGTCTCATAAAATAATGAATTTGCATTTTATTTTGTTTTAAAGAGAGTTATTGTTTACATGTATTATTAATTTGAATGTCTGCATCATTTAGATTTAATTAAATAACAAATGGAATTTTCTGTTATTCTAAGACATTTAGAAATGACAAAATAACATGAATGTGTGATGGACCTTTATATTACCTTGTAAGAAGGGAATTGGAAGATGACTTTCCCTAACCCATCTATCTTTTTGTATTTATTTCTAAAGTACCACTTGATTTTCTTGAAGTTTTTCATCTTTTTTGGTTTTTTCTAGTATGCCTGAATAATAATATTTAAACAGGATTTCAAGAAAGTTTCTCATTAATAGGAAATCTTAATAACAGAAAAAGCGAAGGGATACTTTATATTTTTGAAAAACAAATATTAAATAGTTTCCATCCGAGAATGATTTTTATTTAATCCTTTTTAATAGAAGCTGTCAGTTGGTTAGCTGGTTAGACAGTAGTTCTTATATGACATTGATTTTATCCCTTGTTTGTGTTGTGTTTTATTATTAAGATGACAATAGTCTACTAGGTCCACTATAATGCAACTCACAAATCTATTATAACCTGATTATATTTCCCCACTGGAAGCATTTTGTGATAGAGGGCATAATCTTTAATGGAATTTGTGTGAAATTAAATTATACAAGCATCAATAAACATAACATAATTCAGAAGGAGTAAATCGGCTTAATTTATTTGCGGCTGTAATGGCATCAGTGTTAGCAGAATGCAAATGCAGAGGTTTAAAGCTTTCACTGAAAAGCAGTGCCAGATGAGCAGAAAAGTTAAACCCTTTATTAGACAACACTGTAATTTGATGGGCATAATGTTCACGGTTCAGTGGATCGGTACACTCAGTCAAAAAACAGGAGGCTTGGTTTCTAGGGAAGCTTGTTGTGAAGTTACTCTAAAGTTGACAGAAAGTGGTAGAATCAAGTAAAGTTGCTATTTCACACCCTAACCTTACAAGGCCTTTCCCCACATAGAAGGTTAATAATAACAAATAATCATCATCTCTGGGGGATATCAGTTATTTTAAATCATACAACTGAATCTGAGTAGAGACCAACATGCACCATGGCAATAAGTTGATAGTTAGATTAGGGGCAACATTATTTAAAACTATGCCACATTTTAATAAATTTAATAAATTTTAATAAAAATAAATATATAAGGTGTGTTATTTAAAATTAACTGTGATCAACCCAAAACATAAATTTCTCCAACATGAAGTTAAAAACTAAACCCTTTTATTTATTATATAGAGGAAAATTCTTCAGCCAACTCAACACAGCAGAGGTATCTAATTCCTTTCCTCTATATTACTTCAATACTATTTTATGTATATTGTAGTTAATTCTAATGGAAGTTGTCAGGAATAAAAGCTCCCATGCTGTATTTGGATGTTTTATTTTTTGGTAGTAGGTAAACAAATTGACAAGGACTTTTAAAAAACAAATTATATAGTTAAAATGGAATTTCCAGAATGTATTTTAGATGTTTTAAATATTGTAGTAATGTATGTTTTCTTAGATTTTAGTATGTGAAAATATTTGTCAGGAGTAGTGGATATGTCCAAACAGTTTAAGAATAAATTAAAATTATGTTCTTTAGTAGCAGCTAAAAGCAATTTTATTCTGTAAACAAATATATATTTGAAAGCAGGTAACAAAATAAATTATCCCCTTGAATATTATTAATTTTAGAAAAATAGGATACGTTCATAATTGTCAACTTATCTGCATAATTTATCTTCAGCTTGCTGTTTTTCTGTGACAGTTTGTTTTGCTTTGTCTCTGTTTCTTATTTTTTAAGATGTTTTCACAAGCTAGTGGAAACAGTACTAGCTCAACACCATCCAGAAAATCTCAGTCTTCAGCTCCCAAAGTTCGAAAAAGTGTTAGCAGTAGAATACATGAGGCAGTGAAAGCCATTGCTCTTTGTCACAATGTCACGCCTGTGTACGAGTCCCGGGCAGGAGTCACTGGTGAAACAGAATATGCAGAGGTGGATCAGGACTTCAGTGATGAAAATCGAACTTACCAGGCATCCAGCCCTGATGAGGTTAGTGCAACATTTTTTAAGTGTGTTTCTTAAATAATAGTGCCTTAAAATCACTCATGTGTGTTAAGGCAAAGAACAGAGTGATTTCAGGTCTTTTTTGTTCTTTTCTTAAAATCAATAAAGACCATGGTAAATAGAAAAGAAACATATGCAGTTTCCTGGAGAATTGTTATTCCTTCAGATTTTTTCACTTGCTAACTTGATAACCATAAATTAGGCAAGTGGGAGATGGGTTACTTTCTTTCAGAGTGACAAATTTGACCTGAAAGTGTTGCATTTTTAAAAGTGCATAAGCTTATTTCCAGGGAGTGACATTTAAGAAATTGGAAGATCATGTTGATTTTTATCATCTTATAACTTAATTTTAATAAGTCACATGAATCTTGAAAGTAGCATTTAAAGCATAGTGCATTTAAAGCAATATATCGTATATTGCAGGTAATTAACCTTGAATATTAAAATTCCATTAGCAAGATTTAGACACTAAATATAAATTACAGCAGTAAATAAGAACTACCTAGTCTGTGTTATTTCACAGAAATTTACATAGATTTGGCATTTGGTACCTAATAATGGTACCTAATTTCCTAGGTTATTTTTTAAAGAGTTTTACATAAAATCCATGATTAAAGTAATTTGGTTTTCTCTCAAATAAATTACTGTAGTGATTTAATTGGGGTGTTTTTGTCCCAAAGTTACTATAACTAATATTATTAGTTATAATATTCCATAGCTAGTGGCCACACAGCCTTGCAAATTTCGTTATTTCCTTCAATTGTTATTCCTTTCTCTACTAAGGAAAAAAAAAGAAATCACTGAGTATATATTTAAGTAATGACAAACATGAATTCTTTCCGTAGAATATAAGCTCCCTGAAGACAGAGACTGTCATATTTTTATATTTGTACCCCCAATATCTACCACAGTCATGTAATAAATGCTTATTGATTGAACAAATGTTCACATTCAGAAGTTGACCTTGTTTTAGGAAGGAGCATAGGGTTATTAAAAGCATGGGGTGATATCCAAAGGGGAATTTTCAATGTTTGCTAAAGATTTATATTCTGATGATCAATTCTATAGAATTGTCCATGTATTTTTTACCCACTTGATTTTTCCTGTGTGGATAGTTATCTTAGGCTTACTTGAATCATGATGGATATAATTTTTAAGAATCTATACTATAATTAGTTCAGTATCATTCATAGTATCTGATAGACCTCTTTCAATTAGACTCTGCTGTGGGCATATAGTGATAGTAAAATATTTCTTTCTTCTTTTGTATTTTACTTGATATTAGTAATCATATGGTCATCAAAAAAGGTCTCTATGATCTTAATTGTTATACCTTTCAGGGAATTTTGTTTGACTTTAAAGGATGAGAAAAACTATCATATGGAAGAGTGTTCAATCTATATTGTTTTTTGCTTCACAGTATCAGAATTTCTTTCTTTGTATTGCTCTCATTTATTTTTATCATTCTATTTCTGAATGTATCCTTCTTCTACTCAGTAAGCTATCCTTTGTAATAAAAAATTTTTTTTAAAGAAAACTAGCAATTTAGTGAGACAAAAAAACACACCAATAGCTGACAGTATACTCAATATTCCCCATTGATTAATCATACTCTTGAGCTAAAAAAGATACATTTTCTCAAATCTTCTCACAGACCAAGCTTATCAAATGCGTTTTTTTAGTAATCAATGAATAGTAAATATAAGTAGGATCTTGTATTCTCCATTCTCTTTCACTCAATTGTCTGACTATAAAAATCAACCAGTAAATCTATAAGCACTAAGTTACTAGATTTTCCTATCTTGCCACACAAATTGCACTCCCTTCTGCTTTTATCTCTTTTATGGCTTTTCTTCCTCCATTATAATGCAAGTTCCTTGAAGGTAGACTGTCTTGCTTATTTGTATTTTTATCTCAGCACTTCTCATGTTGCCTGGCACGTATAAGTGGTCCTTGAACTGATCTTGAAGGGAATAAGGAATTTGCTGAGTTAGAGGTGAGGAAGGAGTACACTACAGGTGTTGGGGGCCTCCAGTATGAAAACAGAGATGGGAGATAGAAAGGTTTTTGTTGTTTTTTGCTTTGCTTTTTGGAGGGCAGTTGGCATGCCCAAGGTCACGTAGCTAGATTTTGTGTTAAGTCTGAGACTGGATTTGAACTCAGGTCCTCCTTACTCCAGGGCAGGTATTCTATTCACTGCACCACCTAGCCACCCTGAGATGGAATGTTTTATGTAAAGAATAGAGAAAAGGATACTTTTTCAGTGGTGGGGAGGGGAAAGATAGTAAAGCAGGAAAACCCTACCTACTCAAGGGCACAACCACCAGCCTGGCAAGTGGGAGATGGGTTACTTTCTTGCTACCTAAATGTCATTCTCAACTCTGAAATCTTTTTTACCCACCACATCCTTCCCCATGACCAATCTGTTGCTAAGTCCTGTTGATTCTTCCTTTGCAATATATCTTGAATATGCGTCCTTCTTTCCAGTGACACTACCACAACAATGATGCAGGCTCTCATCACTTCATGTATAGAATATTGCAAAAGCTGATGTTTAGTCTCCCTCACTACAGACCATCCTCTACTCAGCTATCAAATTAATCTTGTTAAAGTACAGGTATAATCATGTTTCATGCATGCATGCACACACATACGT
>CM053594.1:152608535-152641771 GCA_028646575.1 Pseudocheirus occidentalis
GAGGTGGGATAGGAAGGAGGGTCATATAATCCATATCTCACAATATGTCCACTGTGGAGATGTTCTGCATAATTACACATGTACAGCCTGTATTGAATTTCTTGTCCTTCCAATGAGGGTGGGTGGTGAGGAAGGAACTGAAAGAATCTAGAATTTAAAGCTCTACAATCAAATGTTATTTCATATATATATATATATAATTATTATTAACTACATGCAACTGGGAATTAAGATATACAGACACTGGGTAAGGGAGACCCATCCTGCCCTCCCAGAAAGTTAGAGAAGCAATGGAGGAGGACATAGGAGAGAGCAGATTGGGGGAGGGGCTTTACAGTAGGATTGTTTTGGGGTTGTGAGTAGGGAAAAGACAAGGAGAAAATTTGTAACTCAAAATCTTGTGGAAATGAATTAAGTAAACAAGAAAATAAATAAAATAATTTGAAAAATTTTTTTTAAAATCCAATCCATAGAATTCTAGATAGCTAGAGCTGGAAAACATCAATTTCAGGGATATCCAGGTTTTTCACTGGGAGACCTCATAATATGAAATCCATATGTATGGAAGGTATGTTAATTTAGTGCCATGATTACATTCAGGTGAATTGCCATTACAAAGTTATCCAAGACTGCCAGTATGATCTCTGTTGGGATTCTATTACACAACAGTAATAGGTAGGTGGTTGGTCCCTACTGTGATCAGTTCATGCATGCCAGTGATTTAAGCTCTTTTTAGTTGTTAAACATCTCTTGTAGAACACACTCAAGCGCCATGTAAGGCATATGTTGACCCCCTGGGATCTAATGGAGCACCTCCTTTGACACGTAAGGAAGATGAGAGCTGGAGAAGCTGAATGACTTGTCCTAGACCATGTAGCTACTTATTGATAGAGCAGGAATTGCTAGAATTTTCTGATTCCTGATCTCAATTCTCTACATACGACTTTTCCACAACTCATTTTTCAGGTTACCCCGGTTTCTTTCTGAAAAGTATAATGGAAAGATCTCTAGACAAAAATTGTAAGAACTGAATTCTACTCCTAGTTCTACCATATATTATTAGTTTTTTTTCCAACTCTGTCAAATATTTTAACTTCTCTAAGCCTCAATAGCTTCATCTGTAAAAATGAGAATAACAATATTTGTATTATTCCGCAGGGTTGTTGTCAAAATCAAATAAGGTAATATATGTGAACATGATTTTGAACCTATGAAACTCTATGCAAAAGTAAGATATTATTATAAGAAACTCATTATTATAAGGAATTTGTGTTCTATAAGATAGGACACAAAGAGTCAACACTCAAAAAATTTCAGCCATTAAGAGATCAATGTGTTTTCAAAGGTAAATATGCTACCTTAAAATTGTGAATAAATAAAGGTTCTGGGACTCTGTCAGTGTTTTAACTCTGTTCATCAAGGAAGATTACAATCCATCTATGACTTAGTAGATACTAAGTCCTAGGGAGTTACTTAAGACACAATGAAATGCCTTACCTAGGGTCACACAGCTAATAAATGACAAAAGTGGGATTTGAACCCAGGATATCCTGACTACAAGCCTAGCATTTTAACTAATACCCCATGCTACCTATATCTAGCTTTTAAATAACATTTTCAATAAATCAAAATTAGAACTTTAAAGAAAATATCTCTTAAAAGCTTAAGTGAAAATGATTTTTTTTCAAAATAAATCTGATGAATTTCTATAAAAAGAAGTTTATTTATAATCTCTGGAAGAAAAAATCATAATTGTAGTGCTTCTTGATACTTCTCTTTAGAATTCCATCAAAAAGCAAGAAAGTATATTTTTCCTATTAAAAAGGTTATGTTTTAGGCTATTTCATCTTTCAGGTTCTCACAGTTTGCAATCCATCTATTCAACATTAATGATTTCTTTTTAAGAACACTGAAGCGATTAGCTCCATCTCACTGAAGTGGTGGACACAAAAATGGGAATTCTACAAAAGAATGTGCTTCTTTCAGGGTTAAGTGTTGAGGTCTTTGAGAGTTTCCCCACTTCTATTATTGAATCAACTTTGTTGGGGCTGGAAGAGGACACTTAAATGCTAAAATCGAAGCTCTAAAAATCTTGGCAACTCATGCAGATGGACACACAGAATAGACTGATTGATTCAAAAACCCAATCAACCATAACTGGACTCCACAGTGTAAAGTTTGGTCCTAGTGTGTTTATTCTTTAGTGACCTTTTGAGACTCTCCAAGACAACAAAAGATTAATCACAAATGTGTATATATACTTTTTCCAGTTTGAGGGGATAGTTGAAACAGCTGTATTTATTTACTTAAAATAGTGACTGAATGAAATGTGTTAGAGAAACCATTGAACCTTCGGGGAAAAAAAAAGCAAAAACAATAGCTATAGAGCCAGTTCAAGGGCTCCCATGTCCTTTAGTTTGATCAATGACAATAGCAACTTCTTAGGATACTCTTGGGCTTTCCAGGGACGCTTGAAATTCGGCATGCAACTCTTTCCCCCTCCCCCACATATACAAACTCAAACCCTATTCTGGTGGCTTGGTTAAATGCATTTTAAATATAAAAGGGTTTTTGTAAAATGAGAGACTTAGTGGGATATTTACATTATTACACTGGCATATTTATATGAGTTTCTTAGAACTAATGTTGGACAAGATTCTTATTCCATTCTAAGCACAAAAATTTTTCCCCTTTTATCTGGTGTCATTTCACTAGCCTTCAGAATTTATACTGCAGCAGATCCATTTGTTTAGTCTGTCTAATATATATGTATATATATATATATGCACACACACATACATACATATACATATATATATATCTACAATAGTAATGTAATCCTTATCTATTTCAACTAATGTCAAGAAATGAAAAACCTACAGAGTTTTTTCAAAATAGGATTAATATTATTATATTATTTTTGGCTCAGACTTATGGTTTCCTCAGTGTCTAGAATTTACAGACTTAGAATTTTCCCAGACAAGGATCTCTGCAGTGGGGACACTGACCCTCCAAGAACCAACCAATAGGAAAGTAGATCTCATTTCACTCTTTTCTGGATAGCCCATAGGGTTTCTTATTTCACCACAACAACCTCTACTTTTATCCATTATTGCTGAAGCCTTTCAGCCCTCTCTCCCAAGGTAACCACAGAAACAGCTTCACAGGTGCCATTGGGAAAATTCTTCACTATATCTTTTTAAGAATAAGAATAGCTAGCATTTATATAGTACCTACTAGGCACTAGGCACAATGCTAATTGCTTTATAAACAATGATTCATTTGATTCTCACAACAACTAAGGGAAGTAGGTGCTATTATTACCCCCAAATTTATGGCTGAGGAAACTGAAGCAAAGGTTAAGTGACTTGCCCAGGGTCACACAGCTAGTAAGTATCTGAAGCCAGATTTGAACTCAGGTCTTTCTGACCTCAGTAATCTACCCACTGTGCCACCTACCACTTCTCCTTCCCATCCCCCACCCCAAACCATCACCTCACTCTACCATATTTGCCTGGGAAGAGTAGATTATTTGCTAGGGCAATAGTCAGTGTAAGAGTCTGGCCAGGTTCCCCATTTCCTTTTTATTTTGGATAAATATCCAGAGCACAGAGTGATTCGCAAAAAGTGAATAGGTATGAATGATTTGTGATCATCATTCCAGATCTCATTATATTAACTTTCCCTCTCAATCCAACCTTCAGCCAAGATAATTTCTGCCCTACTCATCCCAATTCACAGCCTGGGTGTTATAGTGGACCCCTCCCTTTAATTCACCCTACCTGTGCAATCAGGTATCAAATCTGGTTTCTATCTATAACATCCCTCACTTGTATCCATTTCTGCCCACTCACTTGAAAACCATTTTAGTTAAGGCCTCATCATTTCTCAGCATAGATTATTACAGTACCTTCCTAATTGGTTTCTCTGCTTCAAGCCTCTCCCTTCCACAACAAATCATCCGCATATTGCCAAATTGACTTTAAAAATATCCAAAAACTTTAAAAAAAGGTTTAGGTCTGACTATGTTATTCCACTCCTCAATAATGTCAAGTGGTTCCCTACTTCTAGAATCAAAGATAAACTCCTTTATTTGGTATTTAAAGGTCTTCACAACCTTGTCCTGCCTATATTTCCAGTCTTCTTGCACCTTAGTCCCCTTCATGTACTCATACCGGCCTATTTGCTGTTCTTCATACAGGGCATCCCACCTGGGTCTTTTAATGGCTATCTTTTCATGCCTGGAATGCTCTTTGTCCTCATCTCCACCATGTAGGATCTCTGGCTTTCTTTAAGACTCAACTCAGACTCTAAATTACTGATTTTCCCAGCTACTTGTGCCTTCTCTTCCATTTGACTTCATTCTCCAGGGTATATGTGTACGTATCTTGTGTTTTCTCCCATTAGAATGTGAATTTTTTGAAGACAAGGATTGCTTTTTTTTTAAATACCATCCAATAGCACAGGGCTTGGCACATAAATATTTAATAAATGCTAATTGATTAATTGTTCTTTTTTGTCTATTTGGTAGGTATAGGGTGCTACTTCAGACTTTGTTTTGTTTTTTATTTCATGAGGTAAATCCTTTTCTAGGTGACTATTAATAATCTGAGTTTTCTATTTTGAAAATTGTCATATTCTCTCCCCATTTATCCAGTCTGGACTAGAAGTTATGTTTGTAAAATTTTAATAGTTATTGATTTTAGATGTAAAGTTTTTATTTGTCATATTTGCCATGTTTTACCTAAAATGCTATTTCTAATTGGATTATAGTTTCATATGGAAAATTTAAAGCAATTAAAGATATATTTCTTTTCTTTAATAATTACTTCTATTTCTTTTGTTTTGTTTTGTTTTTTGGAGGGGGGAAGGCTGGGCAATTGGGGTTAAGTGACTTGTCCAAGGTCACACGGTTTAGTAAGTGTTAAGTATCTGAGGTCATTTTTTAAGACTGGTCCTTCTGACTTCAGGGCCGGTGCTCTATTCATTGCACCACCTAGCTGCCCCAATCTTCTATTTCTTAAATAGAAAAAAATAATCTCTCCCCGCCCAAAGGAAATAAGTACATTATTCCACTTCCCTCCTTCCCTTCTTCTTTTTCTTTTCTTAGTTATTTCCATTTAAATCTATCTTCAGACTGGAAATCTTTGGGGAACATAATTAGAGATGTTGATTCAAATCCATTTCTTGTCAAATTTCTAATAATTTTTTCCCAAATATATTTAAGTCGAGTTCATTCATGAGTTTTTATTTTTTTTTACAAAATGTTATCAAATATAGGTCTGTTCCAATAGTTCATTTCCTTATTTTCCCCCTAGAACCAGACAAGTTTGATAACTTCTTTGTGACATATTTTAAAATCTGAGAAGGCAATGCCATCTCCAATGGCTTTTTCTTGCTCTTTCCCACTTTCCCCACACCCCTTAATATTTTTGGCCATTAAAAAAGGTATAAATTTTGTCATGATTTTATGAGGATTAATATTCATATTGGAATTTCATTAAATATATACATATTTGGAGGCTATTGTCATTTTTATTATTTTAATTCAACCTATCCCCAAACACTGAATATCCCTCCAATTATTTATCTATTTCAATTATTATAAATTTATGTTTGTTTTGTGTTCTGTGATTTATATTTGTTCATTTTATTTATTTGTGTTCTATATCAAGTGTATTTCTAGGCAGATTAGTTCACAAATATTTAATGGTTTTTGTTGTTAAGACAAACTAAGTTTTTATGATACATTTTTTATCTTTATTGTTAGTAAATAGGAATGTAAATGATTTTGTGGGTTGACCTTGTTGAACTCATCTATTGTATTAATCTTATTTTCATTGAGATAGTTGAATTTTCAACACACTATCACATCACTTTCAAATGATATTTGATCTTTTCACTTTCAGTGTTAATTCCTTTAATTTTTTTCCTATGTTACTTCAATCATCAGAATTTATAATATTATATCAATTAAAAATAGTGATAGTGGGCATCATTGTTTAAAAGTACATTTAGTGAGAATGCTTCTAATTTTTCTTCTAACTAGATTGGCTCTGGATTTGTTAGATTTTTAAAAATTTTGTTCAAGAATACTGCTATTTCAACTTTTAGTGCTTTTGTTTAAATCATGGGTGTAAGTTAAACAATATCAATACTTTTTTGCATATAGGGAGAGGGATAAATACTGGACCTGTGATTTAATGGATATAAGGAATTCTGGATGACATAATATTCTTTACTATTGATAGTCTCTATAATCATATGGTTTAATTTTTTGTTGTTGTTATGTATTTTTTTATCATTCCTCTCTCATTGAAATAACCTTCCAAACATTGTTTAAACCCTGCTTGATGGTGATGAATAATTTTTAAATGTTATTGTTTTCTGTTAGCTAATTTTATTTTAGTATTTTTGTGTCTATAGTCATTAAATCAATTGGACTTTATTGTGGCAGATAGTGTGAAATATCAATCAGTGAAAAATTGCTTATTAGGTGATTATTATGCACTAGTCACTGTATGGAGTACTAGAGATACAAAGAATCTAAAAAACAGAGTCTCTGCTCTTAAGGTGCTCACATTTTAATGGAGAAACAATACTCATAGAACATATACATGGAAGAAATAGTGTAAAAGGAGACTGTAACCACCTGGACCCATTTAGCCTTGACACTTTTTAGGCAAGAACACCTATCTATCTAATCAGTCCATCAGTGGTATAAACTAGGGAGCAAAAACTAAGTTTGGGCAACTCTAGCCTTTCAACTAGTTGTAATATGAAGTCTGGTAATGCCCTGTTGGACTTGTATAGAACCACCAGCTGGGTTGGATTTGAGGATTCCAATACCTAATACTTAGTGAAAGAAGCCTCCAGTCAAGTTTCTGAGAAGGAATCACTGGGACAGGTGTGTGTGTGGGTCTTAAAAACTACTCTCTTTTGAGAGAGTAGTTTAGGAACATATATAATATAAGTGGAAGGCAAATTCAGAGTGAAAGCACTAATGGGAGAGGTGAGGGAGGATTTTCTGAAAAAAGAAAAGGATTTGATCTGAATCTTAAAGGGAGTCAGGGAACTGAAGAGTCAGAAGTGAGGAGGGAAAACATTCTAGGTTTGGGGGGTAAAGGTGGGGGTCAGGGGACAAGCAGTGCAAATGCTTAGAAGAGGGAATATAGTATGATGAACAGCAAGTAGGCCAATGTAGCTGAATCACAGAACTCATGAAAGGAAATACAGCTTAAGACAGAAAACACAGGAAGGATCTGTATTGTAAAAGCCTTTAAGTGTCCAAGGATTTCATATTTGCTCCTAGAGGTAATAAGGAACCACTAGAATTTATTGAATATGAGGGGTCATAAAGCTATGCTTTAGGAAAATCACTTTGGCAGCTCAGTAGAAAGAAGACAGATTGGAGTGAGAATGGGCTCGAGGCTTGGAGACCAATTAGAAGACTACTGTAAGTAAGAGGTGATGAGAATCTCTAATCCTATTATTTATCATATTACTATTTAATTTGTCTACCAGTTTTTATTAGGTAATAAATTCCTTCCCTAGTGTTCTGTGAATTGTTTAAACAGTAGTCTAGCATTTTGTGGGTTATATAATCTGTTTTCCATCAAATTATTTTTCTGTTTTATGTATAGTGTGAAGTACCATCTCTGAGACATTTGCCCAGCTTACACTTTCAGATCTTTGTCCCCCCCAACACCAATTACCTCAAGTTACTCTGTAAGTTGCTGTTGCTAGAACTATATATAGTCCTACAATCATCCTCAGATGGATTTAGTTCTGATGGCTAGTTTCTGGGAAGCAAAAGCATTTGGTGAAATGGCATAAGATGAATAGTAGAAATGGAACATTTCTCCCTACAAACTTCGTCTGGGAGGTAAGTCACTGTCCCACAAATAAACACAGAGTCACTGGTTAACCCCATTATCTGCTCCTATCTTATTTCCTAGGATTTTGGATAGCATCACCCCAGCATGTTCTTTCACTATCTCGCATCCTGAAAATTCTTGACTAAGTTCAAGTCAAGTGAAGTTTTCTTCTTCACTTGGTAACTTTTCTATCTTTGAGGTTCATTCAATCCATATTTATCCCTTAATCAAGATTCTGGTAGCTGTTATCTACTGACCCGTGGGACAAGTTCCTTCCTTCCTCAATGAGTTCAGTATCTCACTCACTGTTTTTCTCTCCATGCTAAATCATGTCTCCATGTTAAAGAACTTCAACATACATATTGACTTCCACTCTCCAGTTCTTCAATATACTCATGTCCCATGATCTGCCCCTACACTCACCTCAGGTGCATACTGAGGCGATCATGTCCTTGACCTTGCCATCATTTACAACATTCTATATTCGTGAACTCTGAAATGTCTCTCTGATTGCATGATCATTTCACAGTTTCCTGCCCCCACCCCTTCAATTCCCTACAACAGGGATTCATCTTCCATAAAGGGCAACACATAAGATAAATGACTTAATCTTACTTCTTATAAACTTCTGTGGTCAACCCTGATGTGTCTATTTGCAAATGTTCATTAGTTTGAAGCTTGAGTGTGTAGGGGACAGCTCTGGGAGTAACACAGGAAACAGTTACTCTTTCTAACACATAAACTAGGAGTATAATCATGATCCATTCATATATTTCATAACTAAATACCTAAGGGCAGAAGTAATATGAACTTAGATCTCTCCTCCAGTCTTCTCCCATGAGACCATACAGCTAATCTTTTGTTTTGCCATGCAATTTGTGTGTCTCAGAGAGAGCAGCCAGGTCCCATAGCGAGATAGCAATACTTAGTGTTATATGAATGTTATTAGTGATATATTGAAATGTTGCCATGATATGCAGTTGAATATTCAACCCATAGAACTGTTCCATCAATATGTACATTTTTTATTTTTGTGGTTTTTCAAACAAGCATTTATTATCTTTCTCCACTGCTTTGTCCATTGAAGAATAAAAACTCTCATAAAATATGCAAAATCTAGCATAACAAATTCTCACAGTGACCATATCTAAAAATATTCTTCATTCTGCCTTTTAATCCATCACCTCAATACATATATTTTCAATAGATACTATAAATAGACAATAAGATGAACGCAGAATTGAACTGATAGAGGAAAGTGGATTAGGATTCTCTTCAGGAAAGTTCACAATGATGTCATCTTTTTCCCTGAAATAAAGACCCATCTTTTTTAAAAGACAATAATTGTTTCCCCTCCCCCACCCCAACTTTAAAAAAAATTTTTGGATGCCATTGATTTTCCCACCAGTCATTTCCAGACATAACCAATATACCCTTTACTCTGAGGCAAAAAAATCCATATGTACAACAAAACAATAACAACAACAACAAAACCCACAGAAAGCCCCAAAACAGGTAAAACTAGTTGATGCAATAACTATGTCTGATTGTATAAAACATTCTACATCCATAGTCCTCCACCTCTCTATCATAAAGGAAGTGCTTCATCTTCTCTTCAAGGCCAAGATTAGTCATTACAATTATTTAGTGCTCAGCATTATTTTAGTTTACGTAATTATATTCATTATGCAGGTTGTTTTCCTGGTTCTACTTATTCACTTTATCACTTCTTGCCAGTCTTTCTATATTCTCTGAATTCCTTATATTTGTTTATTCCCATGGAATAATAATATACCATTCATTTGTTTATCCATTGCCAAATTGTTGTGTACTTACTCGGTTTTTTCTGGGTTTTTGCTACCACATATATAAAAAAATTAAGTAACAAATGTTTTTGTACATACAGGACTTTTCTTGTCTTTGGGTATATGTCCAGTAATGAGATCTCTGCATCAAAAGGTAGGAACAGTTTAGCTATTTTCCCTTCATAATTCTAAACTGTTCTCCAGAATGGTTGGACTAGCTAGTAGCTATACCAATAGTGAATTTAGAGTACCTGTCTGCCCACCACCCTTTAAGCCAGCGGTTCTCAAACTGTGGTTTATGTTCTATTTGTAACAATGAAAATAAATCCTGCATATCAGATATTTACATTACGATTCATAACAGTAACAAAATTACAGTTATGAAGTAGCAACAAAAATAATTTTATAGTTGGGGGTCACCACAACGTGAGGAACTGTATTAAAGGGTTGTTGCATTAGGAAGGTTGAGAACTACTGCTTTAAGCAATAACTCTTTATATCTTTTGTCATCTTTGCTAATTTCTGCTCTAGAATTGATTTAATATGAATTTTCTTTTATTAATAGTAATTTAGAGTAATTTAGGTTCTTAATAGTTTGAAATTTTTCTTTTGAAAACTGTTGATATCCTTTGATTACTTACCTATTGGGGAGTGGGTGTTGGTCTTATTTAATTGTGTTAATTCTCTATGTATCTTAGACTCTAGACTTTTATAAGTGACATTTGATATATTCCTCCTGTTTTCCCCCTTTCCATTAAGAATTTTCTTTCTCATTCTAGATTAATTGATTTTGTTCATGCAGAATCTTTTAAATTTTATGTAGGTGATGAAATGATCTACTTTCTCTTTTAAGATCTTTTCTACCAGGAGAAAATTGTTTGCAAAAACAGCCGTAGTGTGTGATAACTGACTTTGATATAGTTAGCCCTTCTCAGAAATGCAAAGACCTAAAACAATTCCAAAGGCCTCGTGACGGTAAATGCCATCCATATCCAGAGAAAGAACTATGGAGTCAGAATGCAGAACGAATCAGACTATTTTCTTTTTGTTTTGTTTTTTCTTTCTCATGGTCTCTCCCATTAGTTATAATTCTTCTATGCAACATGACTAATTGAAAATGTGCTTAATAGGAACATATGGGTATGGGTAGAATCGTATCATATTGCATGACATCTTGGGGAGTGAGGGGGAAAAGAGAAGGGGAAATTTAAAACTTATGAAAGTGAATGCTGAAAACTAAAAAATAAATAAATTAATAATTTTTTTAAAAGATCTTTTCTATCACTTGCTAAGTTAAGGATTTCCCTTCTAATCTAAGCTATAAAAGATACCTCTTTTCACTCTTCTCTTTCTGATGATGATGATGTGACCTTTTATATTTAGGTTAGGTATCCTTTTAGGACTATAGTCTTCTGGGGATACTATATGACTTAAAGTCATGGAATAACACAGTCTCCAATCAATTAAAATTATAGGTCACTCAAAGAACAATGGAGAAAGTACATGGTAAATGTCAGCAAGTTGAAACATGTTATGAATGATTAATTATACTAGAGAAATGGGACATCAAAAGAGAGATATGTGAACAAAAAAGATGAGTCAGTTAAATATTGAAAGGGAGGTATTACTGATGGATAGCTCCTAAACTCTATTTCTACTTAAGAGATAAAAGAGATTCAGAGGAAGGGCCCATACATGTTGAATGGACTCTGAAAATTTATGTGAGGACACAAACAACAGTAGTAAAGGATAGGCAAGCACAAATCAGTTGCAATTTGCATCACTGCAGGAAGTACATTGATGACATCATAGATCAATGAAAATTTTGAAGTAACACAAATGGATTTTATCTAATGATTTTTTTACAACATGTACTTCTCATGTATTTAACTAAATATGATGAGTACAGGAAACCATATGAAGAAGCAGCATGAAATAGAGGATAGTGATGAACTTGGGGTCAGGAAAAGTTGTGCTCATTAGCCATCTCTGAAATGTATTAGCTGTATGGCCATAGGCAAGTTAATTTATCTCTTAACCTCTATGAATTTCAGATGAATATCTGACTATAAATTATTGAGGAGTTATAATCTGTGTTGATGTTGACAAAGTCATTGGTTCTTCTTGTATTGACATATTTAAATCAGAAGATAAATCAATCCACATTTATTGAGTGCCAACTATATGCCAGGCACTGATTACAGAATTAAAATTTTAAGGGATCTTTGGAATTAGCAAACCAAAACCCACAGTTTACAGATAAGGAAACCAGAGCACTTAAATGCATGCCCCAAGGTTATCACACAGGCATAGAGTGCAAAGTGTGGGATTCAAACCAATACCTTCTGATCCAAAACCAGTACCCTTACCATGGCACCATGCTTTTTTTTTAACAATTCATTATACTGATTGTTTTTTCTAGCATTGAACTATATTTGCATTTTTATACTGATGCTACTTGATCATAATAAATTTATGAATGAATGCAATATACTGTTAACATTTTGTTTATTATTTCATACTTTGTGAGTATATATCTCTCTACATTTTATATAAACATATTTCAATATAATTTGTTACATTTTAAGTCTAGGAAGGGGACTGGATCTTTAATTACATCAATGTTGGATGCTCCTAGGAAGGAGCTTTCTCTGCCAATATAAGTCAGCACATTCTTTGTTTTTTACATTTTTAGAGTTTACAAGAACACTGAAAGGTGAAATATTTGCACAGAGACAGACAGTCAATCTGTGGCAGAGGTAGGATTTGAAGCTTAGTCTTCTTGGATCCCAGACCAGCTCTCTCTCTACTATGTTAAGTTTTGTCTCCATGACATAAATTATTTTATAATATGGTGATGGTCATTAAAGATATTGGTCTATACTTCTCTGCTTTATCTTTATGAAGTTTGGGGTTTGGGGCCAAATCTGCCCCATAGAAAGAATTAGGTGGAATACTGTAATTTTTTTTTTTTTACTTATGAAAGTGGTTGGGGAAGAATACTAATGCATTGTTGGTGGAGTAGTGAACTGATTCAACCATTTTTGGAGAGTAATTTGGAACTATGCACAAAGGACTATAACACTGTGCATACCCTTTGACGTAGCAACACCACTTCTAGGTCTATATCCCAAAGATATCATAAAAAATGGGAAAAGGACCCAAATGTACAAAAATATTTATAGCAGCACTTTTTGTGGTGACCAAGAATTGGAAATTGAGGGGATGTCCATCAGTTGGGGAATGGCTGAACAAGTTGTGGTATATGAATGCAATGAAATACTATTGTGCTATAAGAAATGAGGAGCAAACAGACTTCAGAAAAACCTGGAAAGACATGAACTGATGCTAAGTGAGGTGTGCAGAGCCAGGAGAACATTATATATAGCAACAGTCACATTATATGATGACTGACTTTGATAGACTTATCTCTTCTTAGCAATGCAAGGATCTAAGACAACTCCAAGATGGAAAATGCTGTCCATATCCAGAAAAAGAACTATGGAATCTGAAGGCAGACTGAAGCATGTTATTGGCTCTCTCTCTTTTTTCCCTGTGTGTGTGTGTGTGTGTGTGTGTGTGTGTGTGTGTTTCTATTTTCTTGTGTTTTCTCCCACTGATTCCCACTTATGTACAACATGACTAATATGAAAATAGGTTTAATATGAATGTACATATTGAGTCTATAGCAATTTATACACTGTCTTGGGGTGGGGAGGAGTTGAGAGATGGAAGAAAATGTGGAACTCAAAATCTTATGGAAGTGAATGCTGAAAACTAAAAATAAATAAATTAAAGAAAAAAAGAAAAAAGATTTCTATTTAAAAAAATAAGTCAGGGAGGGAATGTTGGGAAGATGTTGGAATGAGACAGGAAATTACTTGGTTCTTCCAAGTTACCCCCAAATAAGTTATAGTAGCATCTCCAAGAAAATTTTAGAATGGCAGAAATAATTAAGAGTTGTGGGTAAAGCAGTAGTTTAGTGTAAGACAACTTGGGAGGAAAGATCTGACCTCCTGGAGTTGTGGTCAGGTCAGAGCAAAGCAGCAAACCCTGGGGGCATCTATATCATTGGTAACCTTAGTTTCAGTGCCTTTTTGCCTACTGACATTGGTCAGTCCCCACTGACACTGATCCAGCAGCTGATCAGGGAAAGACTGTGGGGCTCTCTGCTGGCACTATCCAGATGGGGTCTAAGACTATGGTTTTGGTGAGAAGTAAGCCTGGCAAAGAACAAGCACATGCCAGTGAGGGCTGTCATAGAGGGGGAGGGACTCTGCTGATTGTGGTCCTTTTAGGAGAGCAGAGTTCCTGGTTTTAGTTCCAAGGCAGAGGGACAGGATAAAGTTAGCAGCCATCTGAGGGATTGCAGGGAGCAAGAGCGTTTGCAGTGGTAGCAGTCCTAAGACCTGCTACTCAGGTAAGGGGAGGAATACCTGAGGTCACTTATAGACCAAGACATGAGCCTTAGTAACAGCTAGCCTTGGATTACAGAACATGAAAAGAACCAAAAAGTCAAAGAACCCAAGAGCTCAGAAAACAACAGCACAGAAAAGTTGAAGGCTGAGATATCATCCCCCAAATCCCATGAACAGAGTCTAACCCTAACATAAAGTTAATAGCCAAGAAATAGCCATTAAACATTAGTAAACAACGGAGAAAGAACTCAACTATGGATAGCTATTATGGTGATAGAGACAATCAGGGTTCAAACTCAGAAGAAAAAATGAAGCAAAAATAGCTACTTTTAAAACTTCAAATAAAAATGTAAAATAGTCCACAAATCCAAAGACAATTCATAGAAGAGCTTAAAAAAGGTTCTTACTTTCAGGTATTCTTGAGGAAAACAGCAGAACTGAACAGAAAATTTGATGTACAAGAATCAGGGGAAACATAAGAATGTAAACACGTAAACACAAAAACCTTAATAAGGTTAAGTTGTTTACTTCTATATGGGAAAATTATATTTGTAAAATTTAAGAACGTTATAATTACTAGGATAGTTAACTTAAGAATCTTAAAAAAGTTTCTTAAAAATCAAATAAGAGGAGTTAGGAAAAATTGGGAAAAGGAATGAGTAATGCAAGAAAATTAAGAAAATTATGAAAAGAAAGTCAATAAATTCTTAAAAGAGTCCCAAAAATTTATAGAAGAAAACAAATCTTTAAAATTTAAAATTGAGCAAGGGAGGCTAATTTTCATAAGAAAAAAAACACCCAAAATCAAAAGAATGAAAATCTAGAAGAAAATGTGTAACAACTCATCAGAAAAACAACTGACCTGGAAAACAGATTGAGGAGAGATAATATAAGAATTGTTGGACTACATGAAAATTACAATTAAAAAAAGAGGCTAGACACTGTATTTCAAGAAATTATTAAGGAAAATTTCCCAGAAGCTTCAGAACTAGAGAGTAAAATAGGAATTGAAAAAAATCTACCACCACTGCCTGAAAATGATCCCCAAATTAAAACTCAGAAATATTATAGCTAAGTTTCAAAGCTCCCAGGTTAAGGAAAAAAATATTACAAGCAACTAGAAAGAAATAATTTAAATACTGTAAAGCTACAGTCAGGATAGCATAAGATTTAGCAACTTCCACATTAAAAGCCTTAAAGGAGCAGAACATGATATTCCAAAGAATAAAGGAGCTGGGTTTGCAACCACGAATAACCTACCCAGCAAGCTGAGTGTAATCCAGCAAAAGAAAAACAATAGATACTTAATGAATTAAAGGCATTCTTCAGGAAAAGACCAGAACTGAACAGAAAATTTGATTTACAAGAATCAGGGAAACATAAGAATATAAACACAAAAGACTGATTATAAGGGATTTTAATAAGGTTAAGCTGTTAACTTCATATATGGGAAAATTATATTTGTAAATTTTAAGAATGTTATCATTACTAGGGTTGTTCAAAAGAGTCTACATAGATAGAAGGTTTGGGGTTGAGGTCATTAAAATGGGCTTATCCTAAAAATAAAATTGTGTAAGGAGAGGTAAAATGGAGCAAATTATCTCATACAAAATAGGCATGAATGGAAGGGAAGCATAAGGTGAAGGGCAGGTAGTGTAGGTATCCTATTCTTAGTGGGACTGGGTTAAAGAAGGAATAATATATACATCTTGTAGGATATAAAAGTCTTCTTAAGTTACAGAGAAATTAGATGTCAAGGGAATAGGATAATGGAAGCACTCCTTGAAAGGTGTGTGGTTTAGGGAGGCAGCAGCCAAAAGTAAGTTAGAGTTCTGAGGAGGGATAGAAGAGAGAGGGAGAGAGAGATTGAGAGGGAGAGAGGGATTGAGAGAGAGACAGACAGACAGACAGAGACAGAGAGACAGAGAGAGAGACAGAGACAGAGAGAGAGATTGAGAGAAGATAAAAAGCATGGAAAAATGTAATGGAGAAAAATATACAACTAGTAACTATAACTCTGAATGCGAATGAGACGAAGTCATCCACAAAACAGAAATAAATAGCAGAATGGATCAAAACCCAGAATCCAGCAATTTGCTATTTACAAAAAACACATTTTAAAATGAGAGACATATTTAGAGTAAAAATAAAGGGCTGAAAAAAAATAAAGGGCTGGAGCAGCATTTGCTATGCTTTTACTGATGTTAAAAAAAGAGCAGCCATAGCAATTGTGATCTCAGACAAAGTTAAAGCTAAAATAAATTTAATTAAAAGAGGTAAGCAGGGAAACTACATCATGTTAAAAGGTACCATAGATAATGAAGTAATATCAAGTGTAAATATATTTACACTAAATGTTATAGAATCTGAAATTTTAAAGGAAAAGGTAAATACATTCTAGGAGTAAAAAGAAGTAAAACTAAAATATTAGGGGATTTCAACTTTTGCCTTTCAGAACTAAATAAATCTAACTAAAAGGCAAATAAGAAAGAAGTCAAGGAGATGAATAGAATCTTAGATAAGCTGGATATATTAGACATCTAGGGAGAACTAAATGAGAATAGAAAGGAATTTACCTTTTTCTTAGCAGTATATGTCACTTTTATAAAAACAGACCATATATTAAGGCATAAAAACTTCATAGTTAAGTGCACAAAAGCAGAAATATTAAATAAATCATTTTCATATCATAATGCAAAAATTTACATTTAACAAAGGAACATGGAAATATAGATTAAAAATTAATCAGAGACTAAATAATCAAATCTTAAAGAATGAAAGAGTTAAAGAACAAGTCATAGAAACAATAAGTAATTTTATTAAAGAGAATGATGAGACAACATACCAAAACTTATGGGATGCAACAAAAGCAGTTATCAGAGGAAATTTTGTATTTCTAAATGCTTACATCAATAAAACAGAGAAACAACATATCAATCAGCTGAGTATGCAATTTTTAAAAACTGAAAAAGAACATATTAAAAGTTCCCAATGAAACATCAATGTGGAAATCCTGAAAATTAAAGATGAGACTAATAAAATTGAATGTAAGAAAAATATTGAATTGTCAAATAAAATTAGGAGTTGGTTTTCTTTTTTTTAAATTTTAATTTATTTTCTTGGTTACATCATTCATTTCCACGAGGTTTTGAGTTACAAATTTTCTCCCCTTTTTGCCCCTACCCCCCCAGCCCAGAACATTGATCCCATTGTAAGGCCCCTCCCACAGTGTGTTCCCTTTTATGCCCTCCTCCAACACCCCTCTAGCTTTCTAGCAGGGCAGGGAGAGGAGTTGGTTTTCTTTTAAAAAACATTAAAATAAAGAAATCATTGTTTCTTATGATTTTGAAAAAGAGAGAAGAAATCCAAATTACTAGTATTAAAAGAAAAAAGGGCAAAAATATACCACTAATGAAGATGAAATTAAATTGATTATTAGGAGTTATTTTGCCCAATTTTATGCCAATAAATTTAACAATTTAAGTGAAATGGAAGGACATTTACAAGAACATAAACTGCCTAGATAAACAGAAGAGGAAATAGAATATCCAAATAAACCTATTTTAGAAAAAGAAACTGAATAGGTCATAAATAAGAAAAAAAGCATCAGGATGAAATGAATTTTACCAAACATTTAAAGATCAACTAATTTCGAGAATAAATAATTTGGAATACAGTTATCACTTCCACATTGTGACTTTTCCCATCACTGTTTCAACATATCATGGGTTGGCATAAGAAATTAAATGGGAAATCTTTTGGAGTTTTGTGAAAGGTGTAGATGACACATGAAAGCTAACACACAACACAAAGCCTATGAACAAATACTCAACCCACATTTTACAATAAGGTACTGTAAATATCTCATAAAGAAAAAGAAAAAATTCAGACATTCTCTGGCATGAAGGAAGGGCCAAAAATTTTTACACACATTTTCCAGATCATAGGGGCACTGGTTCTAAACCCTATGATGTGGTAGGGATAACTGTAATGCTCAAAGGAACAGGCATATCACTCTCCTTTTATAAAACAAATATGGTGCTGATACCTAAACCATGAAGACCAAAAATGGAGAGTTTCCCTAATGAATATTCATAATTACATAGCTATAAAAGTTTTTTTTTTTTTTTTTAGAAAAAGGCCTGTTCCCTCCTCTCCCTTTTAAAATCTCTTTGGGATACAGGTCTAGTAAGTAGTATTGCTGGGGCAAAGAGCATGCACAGTTTTACAGCTCTTTGTGTGTAGTTTCAAATTGTTCTCCAGAATGGTTGGACCAGTTCACAGTTCCACCAACAATGCTTTAGTGTCCCAATTTTCCCATCTGCCCTTCAACATTTGACACTTTCCTTTTCTGTCATATTAGTCAATCTGATGGGTATGAGGTTGTAACTCAAAGTTATTTTAATTTATATTTCTTTAATCATGATTTAGAGCATTTTATACGATTGTAGAAAGCTTTGATTTCATCTGAAAACTGCCTGTTCATAGCCTTTGCTCATTTAACAATTGGAGAATGATTTGTATTCTTACAAATCTAAGTTCTCTATATTTTGAGAAATGAGGTCTTTATCAGATACTTGCTATAACCTCCTCCCCCCAGCTTTCTGCTTTTCTTCTAATCTTGATTGTATTGGTTTTGTATGTGCAAAACTTTTAAAATTTAATATGACTAAAATCCATTTTATGTTTTGTAATGCTCTCTATCTCATTTGGTCCCCAAATTTCCCTTATATATAAGCTTGACAGGTAAACTATTCCATGCTCTCCTCATTTGCTTATAGTACCACCCTTTATTTCTAAATTATATACCCATATTAACTTTATCTTGGTATATGGTGTAAGATATTGGGTTACACCTAGCTTCTGCCATAGTGTTTTCCAGTTTTCCTACCAGTTTTTGCAAAACTTGTTTTGTTCCAAAGGCCTGGATCTGTGGATTTATCAAACACTATATTACTATGGTAATTTATCACTATGTATTGTACCTATCTCTTCCACTGATCCACCATTTTAATTCTTCGCTAGTTCCAGATTGTTTTGATGATCACCACTTAATTATACAGTTTCAGATCTGTTATGGCTAGGCTGCCTTCTTTCATGCTTTTTCCATTGATTCCCTGGATATTCTTGACTTTTTACTTTTCCAAATGAATTTTATTATTTTTTGTAGCTCACTAAAAATAATTTTTGATGGTTTGATTGATATGGCACTGAATAAGTAATTTAGGTAGAATTGTCATTTTTATGATATTGACACAGCCTTTCCATGAGCAATTAATATTTTTCTGATTGAATTATGTGAAGTGTTTTGTAATTGTGTTCATATAGTCCCTGGGTTTATCTTGGCAGGTAGACTTCCATGTATTTATTTTAAATGGTTGCTGGACTTTGTTGATAATAAATAGAAATGCTGATGATTTATGTGAGTTTATTTTATATCTTACAACTTTGCTAAAGCTGTTAATTATTTCAGCTAGCTTTTTAGTTGATCCTCTAAGTATATCATCACGTCATCTGCAAAGAATGATAGTTTGGTTTCCTCATTGCCTACTCATTCCTTCAATTTCTTTTTCTTCTTATTGCTACTGCTAGCATTTCTAGTACAATATTGAATAAAAGTGTTGGTAATGGGGGTGGCTAGGTGGCACAGTGAATAGAGCACCATCCCTGGAGTCAGGAGGACCTGAGTTCAAATCCAGCCTCAGACACTTAACACACAAAACTAACCATGTGGCCTTGGGCAAGTCAGGACCAAATGAATTTAACCCTGTCTGTCCTACCTTCCCCCCTCCAAAAAAAGCAAAATAAAATAAAACATTAAAATAAAAAAGGAGTGGTGGTAATGGTCATCCTTGCTTCATTCCTAATCTTACTGGGAAGGTTTTTAGATTATCCTCATGGAAGATAATGCTTGTTGATGGCTTAAGGTAGATGCTTCTTACCATTCTAAGTAAAAATCCATTTATTCCTATGGTCTCTAGTGTTTTTAATAAGAATGGGTGTTGTATTTTGTCAAAGGCTTTTTCTGCATCTATTGAGGTAATCCTATGATTACTATTGGTTTTGTTACTTATATGGCAAATTATGCTGATAGTTTTTCTTAACACTGAACCAACTCTGCATCCCTTGTATAAATTCTACCTGGTATATGTTGGTATATATTGTTATAATCTTGCCAGTATTTTATTTAAATTTCTTTGCTTCAATATTCATGAGAGAAACTGGCTTTTTCACCCCATTTTTGGTCTACTTAGTTTAGGTATCAGCATTACATTTGTGTTGTAAAACGAACTTGGAAGGACTCCTTTTCCTATTTTTCTAATAGTTTATATAGCATTGGGATTAATTGTTCTTTAAATATTTGATAGAATTCATTTGTGAATTCTTCTAGCCCTGGGATTTTTTTTTCCCCAGGGAATTCAATGATGGCTTATTTATATTTTTTCCCTAAGATGAGTTGGAAAACTTTTTTTTCCAAATGATTTTGAAAAATTTCTTTTAAATGATCAGTCTGATGGCAAATAGGCATGTAATACTTTCTTTAATCTTTCTTAATTATCTTTTCTTTCTTATTTGCAACATTTGCTTTTCCTCTCTACTTCCTTTAATTATTTATCAATTTTATTGGTAATCAAAAAAAATCCTAATTCAGTTAATTTTTCTATTTTTGCTAATTATCTTTAATTCAGGTGTTTTTTGCTTTTGTTAGGCTATTTTTTTTCAAACTGAGATTTCACTTTTAAATATAAGCATTCAAAGATGCAAATTTTCTTCAAGTGCTTCTTTGGCCACTTTTATGCGTTACATAAATTTTAATGTAATACATTTATATTATAATTGTTAATATGATCTATATTATTTCTATAATTTAATCCACAGCTATTACTTAGCTAATCTTTTTTTAGTTACTCCAGAATGTGAATTACTTGAGTACAGGGACTGCTTTACATTCTTATTTATATCTCCAGCACTTAGCACTGGTTTTTTTTGTTGATGTTTTTTTTTTTTTTGCATATAGTGAACACATATCAAGGGCAGCTAGACTGCTCATTGAATGCAATTGAATGAAATACTGGGCCTGGAATCAGGAAGGTCTGAGTTAAAATTTGGTCTCAGACACTTACTAGCTGTGTGACCCTAGGCAAGTCACTTGACCTCTGTTTGCCTTAATCTAGGAAAGAAGGAAAGGACAAATCATTCCAAAATCTTTGCCAAGAAAACCACATAGACGATATTGGCATACTATGGTTCACAGGGTTGGACACAATTTAACAACAACAAAAGCATTTATTATGACAACTGCTCATTCATTCATTCATTCAAGCCTGGGGACTATTAAAAGACTTAGCCTAGAAAAAGGACTATAGCATGTTGGATTGAGAATTTATAGGTGAATATTGCACAGCGGATAAGAAAACATTCATAGATTATGATCTGTATGCTTGGAGGTAATATTCACATTGATGCAATCACAGATCCAGTGGTGGTGGTAGTTGACCTTTGTTCTCTAAGAGGACCAAAATGACATCACTATGCTGGAGTCAAGGTACAATGAGTCTGATTTTGGCTGATCAGACCAACATGAGCTTGAAAGGCTCTAGCACAATTCAGGTACAAATAGTCCACATGAATATCTAAAGCAGTGGTTCTCAACCTGTAGGTCATGACCCCTTTGGGGGTTGAACAGGGTCACCTAAGACCATTGAAAAACACATATTTACGATGGTCTTAGGGACCAAGACACTGCTCTTCTGTCCATCTTCAGGTGGGTCCGTCCACATGCAGATATGCCCATAAACAAGTATTAAAGGTTTGTGGCATTAGGAAGGTTGAGAACCACTGATCTAGAGCAAAGATTTCTTTTGAGCTACTGCAATTGTGTTTTGCTCATAGAGCACAGTGACTTCTTTGATGTGGGCATGTCATAGTAAGTAGTGCTTTGCCATTGTCACCCATGTCTCACACTTGATCCCAAAGTTCTTTAGAGACACCTTGAGAGTGTCCTTGTATCACTTCGTTTGACCTCCATGTGAGTGCTTGCCTTTTGTGAGTTCTCCATTAAAATCTTTTAGTAAACTTATGTTTGGCATTTGAACAATGTGGACAGCCCATTGGAGTTGTGCTCTCTACAACACAATTTGAATGCTTGTCAGCTTAACTCATGAAAGGATCTCAGTGTCCAGTACCTTATCTTGCCAGAAGATCTTCAGAATCTTCCTAAGATAATTCAAATGAAAGTGGTTCAGTTTCTTGGCATGGCACTGGTAGACTGTCCAGATTTCACAGGCATACAACAATGAGTTTAGCATAATAGCTCTGTAGACTTTCAGTTTGGTAGGCAATCTAATACCTTTTTCCTTCAGAGTCTCCCAAATCTGGAGCTGACTGCCAATGCTGGATCAATGTGTATATATCCCTGGAAAGCATACTTCCAAGGTAGGTGAACTTATCCACAGTACTCAAAATTTCTCCATTTGTTGTAACTGGATGGTTCCTCATATGGATGGTGTGATGCTGGCTGCAGAACTTGTATTTTCTTGGTATTAACTGTTATGCCAAAATTAGCACAACCAGCAGTGATTCTATCCATACTTGGCCTCTGGGTTGCACTGGGTGCCCAATTATGTCAGCCAAAAATTATGCACTAATTCTCCATTTTATTTCTTGGTTTGTAGCCTTTTAAACTTAAATAATTTACTGTCAGTGTGGTAGCTGACCTTGATGCTGTTTTCATCCTCATTGAAGGAATGACATGAAAACAGGGCTGAAAATAGTATGCTAAAAAGCAGAGGAGTAAGTACACAGTCCTCTTTCATTCCATTGGTGACTGAGAAGTTCAAGAGCATTGTCTGTTATCCAGAACCCATGCAAGAATGCTGTCAATTCATATAAAATACCGATGAACTTCTCTGGAAAACCAAATTTTGCCATGACCTTCCACAAGCCCTCACAAATGACAGTATCAAAAGCCTTGGTCACACTGATGAACACTGTGTACAGACCTTGGTTATACACCTGGCATTCAGAGTTGTTGGGGAACAAATACCATATCAACCATTTCTCAGCCCTTTCTGAAACCACATTGGCTCTTGGGTAGCTGACCATCCTCCAAGTGAGGGATCAGCCTATCAATGAGGACTTTGGCAAGAATCTTGCCAGTAATGACTAAGAGATTCTTCTGTGATTGTCACAGGATAATCTATTTCCTTTACCTTTGTAGAGATGGACAATGAATTTCTTGAACTCCTTGGGGATAACTTCCTCTTGCCATATAACTTGAAAAATTTTAGTCTTTTGTATGAGGAGAGACCCTCTGCCTTGTAAATCTCAGCTGGAATCCAGTCAGCAGCAGGTATTTTGCCACATGAGAGGAGCTTGATGGCATTTAAAACTTCTTTTTTAGGGGTGGCTAGGTGATGCAGTGAACAGAGCACTGGTCCTGGAGTCAGGAGGACCTGAATTCAAATCTGGCCTCAGACACTTAACACTTACTATCCGTTTGACCTTGGGCAAGCCACTTAACTCTGCTTTCCCCCCTCTGAAAAGCAAAAACAAACAAACAAACAAACAAAATCCTCTTCTTCAGTTGAAAATTCAGCTATAGAGGGACTGACTTCAACCTGAGGTATACAGTCAATGGCTTCAGCATTGATTGATATCAGTCTGTTAAGAACATTATGGAAGTGTTCAGCTGATCTCTCCAGGACCATGCCTTTATCACTAATCAATGTGGTTTCATCAGTACTAAGTAGTTTATAGGTAAATATATTATAAGTCTTTGGCCAGTAAATAGCTTTCAGGGCCTCAAAAAAATGCTTTGGATTGTCATCATCAGCATAAAACTGAATTTTTTCTGCCTTTTTACTGAGCCAAGAATCCTGCATCTCTGAAAGTTTTGCTTGTACTTTACTCTTGATGGGAGTTAAATGCTGCTTTCTTAAAGATGACTATCCTGCTGGTAAATTCTGTGTTCTCATTATTTTTATCAGCTTCTGGATTTATCCATAATTTTTGTTAAACTAGTCTTAATGTTTACAAGTATTTGGGCTCAGATGAGTAAATGCAGTGCTCTTCACTAAATCTGTGAAAGCTGCCCTCTACTTTTCTGCTTCACTACTGCCAACTGTGTATTGGTTCAACTTTCCTTTCAAGTTAGCAACAAACTTTCTGCTCAGAGAAGCTCTAATCTGTTGACATTAATTCTTCTTGTAGTCATCTTGTCATGGGATTGTCCTTTTTGTTGAATGTGAATGTTTAGCTTGGAGAGGATGTCTATGACCAGTCCAGCACTGTGAGCCACACATCACCTTTATGTTTTCTGTGAGTGTATCCATGAAGTTTTATATTTAGGTAAATGGAAGACAGTAATGTTGACGAGGTCATAAGATGTACAAGTCTTTAGTATTAAGTGACTGTTGGTGTTTCCAACTCTATTCCTCCCACGGACTCTACTCCTCCCATGTCTGGTATTCCATGTCTACTCTCGCCTTATAGTCACCCAGAATGCTAAGTTTGTCCTCTTTCAGCACATTAATGGTGAGGGACTCCAGGTCTTCATAAAATTTTTCTTTGAACTGTTGTCAAGGTGGGCTCATATACATTGATGATGGCAGCTAGGTGGTGTAAATGGGTAGAGTGCTGGGCCTGAAGTCAGGGAGACTCATCTTCCTGAGTTCATATTTGACCTCAGACACTTACTTGGCCATGTCACCCTGTGCAAGTCACTTACCCATTTGTCTTAGTTCCTCATTGTAACATGTGCTGGAGAAGGAAATGGCAAACCACTCCAATGGTATCATGGAGAGTCATGTGGCTGAAATGATTGAACAACAGCTTCTTGACTCCAGGTCCAGTATTCTCATCCACTGAGCCACCTAACTGCCTCTTAAACTTCTTATACTCTATTCAAATAACAAGTAAGCTCTGATTTTTAAAGCACTTTCATAATACCTTTCTGATTAGGGAATCCCAGTTAAAAATGGTTCCCAAATTTCCTAAAAAAAAAAAAAACTACTTCCAAACCATATCTTTCATGAAAATGTGAATTTTAAGTGCTAATTTACACACAACAAGAAAGTTCAGCGCTTATTCTTACTGTGTCTGGAAGATGATGTTATTGTTTTGCCATTTTTCAGTCATGTTCAACTTTTTGTGACCCTGTTTGAGGTTTTTTTGGCAAATATGCACTGGAGTGGTTTACTATTTCCTTCTCCAGCTCATTTTATAGATGAGGAACCTTGAGGCAAAGAGGGTTAAGTGACTTGCTCAGGGTTACATAGCTAGCAAATAGTGGAGGCTGGATTTGAATACAGGTCTTCCGGACTCCAGGCCCAGCTCTATCCACTGTGCCACCTAGCTGGGAGATGGTGGGGATAGGATAACAAGATCAGATGGGGTGCTGTCTGAAGGCACTCCAGGCGCTATAGAGGTGACCACTGTGACCAAATGTGCTGATTGTGCTGTAACACTAATTTTGCAGTTAACTCCTGAAAACTCATGCAGTTGCTTGCTGAGTCTATAACCAATCTGTAGCTGGTCCTCCTGTGAGATGGGAGAAATGGTGTCCATAGTGCCCATAGTACCAATACCAATGTTATTATAATCATAAAATGTGCCGAGGTTGATAAGAGTCACAGTTATATTAATAATGCTAAAACTACCATTTTTATAGTGCTTTTATGTTCACAAAGCACTTTTACATGTTAATTCATTTAATTTTTACAACAACTAGAGAAATGTTGCTCTTATTATCACTATCCTTACAGACAAGAAAACTGAAGCTGGAAGAGGTTAAAGTGATTTATTTAGGGTCATACAGCTAATAAGAGTCTGAGGCAGGGGTAAAACTATCTTAGTTTCCTTTATTTTCCAAATAGTTCCTTTTACTACTAAGGGAACAAGCCTAGAGGTAAGCTCCTAGATGGAGCACAATGATTTTTAAGAAAAATTTACACATTTTTTCTTGACATTCTTGACATATGGATTCTAACCTAAATGTAGTCTGTATATTTCAGTGGAAAAATATATTAATATTGGAGAAAAAAGGCCTCAATTTATGATTACTACTGCATACAAATGTATGCTTGTCTGTGTTCTCATAAATTCTCCAAAGAAGGTCCATCCTAAATGCTGGGCTATTCTTCTGGATATCTTGATATTTCATGGATACCAACAGGATACAAGGGCTATCCACATTGGTCTTCAATGTTGCTAAATGACCAGACCACTTTCTTTTTTCATCATATATCTTTCTGAGGATGTTCTTCATAATGCTTTTCCTATTCAGTTATTTCTTATTTGAAGGAATACTTGAACTATTAAACCCAGTACGTATGTTTTTGTTCATCTTGGGGTGATTTACAACTTCAATTATTTGGAGATTGTGGTATTTCCTGATTCAGCCATATAGCATAACCAGAAAAATATTGATGTGCAGGGTTATGAAAAACACTGCTCAGTTACCCAAAGATAATCAAGCCTTTTCTCCCCATCTTATTTAATTCTGTGTCCTAATGATATAAGAGTCCTTCAAAGGCATAATAATATGTACAACTTTGTTTAGTGACCTCATTATTATCTAATGATGTATAAAACAAGGAATTGTATGCTTATCAAAGTTCTTTGCCACGTGTAGGATGAATGATTTTGGGCAAATATGTTATCCAATTTTCTGGCCTCTCAATATATTCATTTATAACAGTTGACTTCAGAGACCCCTTCTAGCTCTTTGTACGTACAATAGAGAATCCAAATGAAATGCGGTATCCTTATATGAGTTGTTTGATATTTGTTTACAGTTGACATTGTGCTGATTGCATGGAGTTCTGGAACAATGAATAGCTTCCTCAGTAATATCCATAATTACTCAAAAAAAAATTCAGACTATCTACACTAGAAAAACCAAGTGACTGAAGAATTCCAGACAATGCATGTTTTGTCTAGACAAGGGTTGGGTATCTGAGGCTTCAAGGTCACATGTAGCCCTCTAGGTCTTCAAGTGTGGTCCTTTGACTGAATCCAAACTTCACAGAACAAATTCCCTTAAGAAAAGGATTTGTTCTGTAAAACTTAGACTCAGTAAGAAGGTTGCACCTAAGGACCTAGAAGGCCACACGTGGCCTGGAGGTTGCAGGTTCTCCACCCTGGTCTAAACTCTGATGTGCTGATGTACAGAGAATTCATAGGGCTTATCTTAGATAAGATATATCTTGGATAATGTAGATGAGCAATGAACTTTTAAAATCCTTCTGAGCTCCAAATGATTATTTCACCAGAACTTCATTAAGAGGAACCTTCCATTTCTTCCTAGTTGACTTTCAGAATCTCAACACGTTATCATATCTATCTTTTCCTTTAAATTTCTAAAACTTGGAGCATACATTCAGCTATAATTCTCATTTATCATTAACTACAGATGGGTGTCCAGTGTGTGGTCAGGAAGATGCGAGTTCAAATCAGACCTCAAACACTAGCTTGAGAAGGAAATGGATTCCAGTATCTTTGACAAAAACTTTCCATGGACAGTACTGACATGGTATATTTCACCGTGTCAAGAAGAGTCGAATGTAACTGAACAACAAAGGAGGGAGGCATAGGGGGACTTAAAATTCTAGGAGCTTTTTTCTAATTAAGCTATTTATGAGGAGGTAACATGGTACAGTGGAATAATTTTAGATCCAGAATATCTGAATTCAAAAGCTGGATTATCACCTTGGGCAAGGTACTGAACCAGTCTGGGTCTCAGTTTCTCTTCTGTATAATAAGGGGGGACTAGAGTAAATGACTTCTAAGGTCCTGTTCAGCTCTAAATCTGAGATTCATCCATCTTTTTCCATTAACAGAATCAATGCTTTGCAAAGTTTAAACACTTGCAAACTCCAGCAGGATGTACTGTTGCCTCATCTCCATAAGACTTTTGTCTACCATGCCAGACATTTCTTCACCCTGGATTACGCTGAAGTACCCTCAGCCCTCTGTCACTCTGACTGGTTCCTCTCTGAACCTCTTTTTTAGGGAGGAGTCCCAGGCTAATCATATCTTTATTGTTCTCTAGGCTGCTCTCCTGTCTCTTCACAGGACTATGTCCTGTGTACCCCAGGGTACTTTCATTCACTTCATTCCCTTTTCAACTTCCTTTTATGTATTCTCCCTTTTAGAGGGACAGCTAGGTGGCACAATGGATAGGGTGCTGGGCCTGAAGTCAGGATGATTCATCTTACTGAGTTCAAATCTGGCCACACACACTTACTAGCTGTGTGACCATAGCCAAGTCACTTAATCTGCTCTGCCTTAGTTCCTCATCTGTAAAATGAACTGGAGAAGGAAACCGCCAAGAAAGCCCCCCAAAGTTAGACAGGCCTTTTAGAATTTAAATTCCTCATCTTTCTACTTGAATTTGTATTCCCAACACTTAGCACAGCACCTGGCCCGTATTAATTATGTAATAAATACTGGACGACTTCATTCTTGAAGCCCCTATAGGAAAAAACAAAACATTTCTTTCTAGGCTTTACTGCAATATAGACGAAGGGTTGTCTTATCTGTAGCACTGGAGATTCCCAATCTTTTGCTCGCTGCCTCCTCCTCCTCCTTTGGCCCCTATGTACCATCCTGCAAGAGAGTTGGGTTGCAACTTGGGCACTGTTTGGAGGGAGTAACGTCTTCCTGGCATCCAGCGGGTCTTTAGGAGCTGTGACATTAGGGTCTTAGTGACAAAGAGCTTATAGATTATTATTAAAGGTCCCTCCTCCCTCTGGCCCAAGCCCTTAGCATCCTGCAAGCCGACACTTCCCAAAACGCAGCTCCAGCTGCCCAGAGGCCAAGCAGTGGCTGGTGTTTTCCAAACCGCGACGAATACAGCTGACCGCCAGAGAGAGCAGCTATGTCCATAGGGGACTACTGCACTTGTGCCAGGCCTTGCTCTCCTGGTTCCAGCTGCTCCAGACACTCCCATCCACCCCTGGCGCTAGAAATTGGTGAGCATATGCCTCCATTCATAAAGAGCAGCTCCACCAGGTACCAAGTTCTGGAAGAAGCGCATGCGCCCAGCCCCTCACTTCCCCAGGTAGGAAAGAGACGCGATGCGTCCAGCCTCTCCCGCGCTCCAAGCCTTCGTCGGCGCGTGACGTCACCGGGGAAGAGGCTGGTAGGGAGGGACCCGAGTTCTCATTGGAGACCTCCTCGAGGCGTGCGCGTGCGGGTGACGCGCCAGTTCCTACCTCGGGGAGGGAGGCGGGGGGGAGGGGGGGAAAGAAGGGGAAAGGGACGGGAGGGGTAGGAGGAGGAGGAAGAGGCGGCGGCGGGACTGGGGGGGGGCAGCCGGAACATGGCGGATCAGATCCCGCTGTACCCGGTGCGCAGCGCAGTTGTGGCGGCAGTAGCCGCCAACCGCAAACGAGCGGCCTACTACAGAGCCGCGGGGTCCGGGCCCGGGGGCGAGCGGCATAACAGGTAACCGCGAGGGCGAGGTCAGACGCCCCCTTTTCCCTTCCCCTCTCTCCACCCCCGCCCGCCGCTCCTCTAGTGGCCCCCTCTCTCCCTAGCTTTCAGCCTCCGGCCGGTGATGTCCGCTCTCAGGCAGGCTGCGGCGACTCCTGGGCGCCCCGCCCGCCGCCCCGGAGTGGTGGCGGGAGCGGGAGCAGGCTCTCCCCTGGCCCAGCCAGAGCATCCCCTGGGCGTGGCCTCCCGGCCCGACCCCTGCTGGGAGGCCCGCCCTTGACCGCCGCCCTAGACCTTGTGCTGCTCTTGTGGCTTTCCCCACTCCGCCTCACCCCCCACCCCCCGACTGCCGGGACAGCTAGGCCTCAGTTGGGTTTTGCTTCTAAAGCCCGGAGTTGCGAGGTGAAGGCGGCAGGGGTGATGCTGCCGGCGATGATTGCTTCATTTTACTCTGGGGCAGGGACTGGCATGGCGGGATTAAGTCCTTGGCCCTTGTTGCTGTGTACCTAGAGCCAGGCCGCGTAAAGTTGATAGGCTGTACGTTGTGTAAATTCTTAAGATTTCTCTCCGGGATATCCGATGTGGAGGGTCCTGGAAACACCGAATGCGTTCAGAAATTTATGTATTGGTGGATCCAGTCCTGACCTTACTATCCCTTGGGTAATTTCGGAAAGGCAAAGGGGCGAGTGTAGAGAGTAGACGGCCCTCCTTGGCTGACCTTACAAACATTTGTCATGAAGCTGAAATAAAGTAATTGGTGAAAGCTAAACACATACTACTTCTATGAGTTTTCACCTAATATATATTAGGAGGAAGAAGTACTACTCTTAATTTTAGAAATACCCAGTCCATCATAAAGTCATTGAAGACCTTGTGGTTTCGCATCTTTTGTCAAGTGTAACGCCGGCAGTAACTCAGCTTTTATAAGGAGACATTCTTTTCATTTTTCAACTTATAAAGTGCTTTCAACAAGGTGGATTATGAGAATCATATTCTTAGCAAACTGACGACTTACAGTCAACAGTGGTTACTTGGCAGAATTTTGCTACTCCTCCCTCCCAAGAGAATTCTAGCCTTTGAAGGGAACTTAGAAAGCCGATTCTTCATTTTACGGTTAAGGAAAATGAGACTTTAACAAGTTAAATGACATGCCTGAGTCATATAACTAGTTAATGAGGTCTGGGACTAGAATCTAATCTGATTCTTAATCCCTTAAGTGTTTTTTTTTCCTTTTTGCTGTCTTCTGCCCCTATTACATCATTCATATCTGATACCTTTTAAACCTTTTTTTCTTTTTGGTAGGTGAAACTAGATAAACTGAACTAAATTAGATAAGAAACGTTTAAAAAGAAAAAAAAATGCATTTGGAGTCCTTGAAATTTTTACTTCATGAATTTCTAATCTTCCTGTACATAGTTCAGTTTACTACAAATCTTGACAGACTTAATTTTTGTCCCCTTTTCTTGGCTGGTGTTTGAACATATAATGGAACTGGAGTCTATGATTTTGTTCACCAGTGATTTTTCTAGTGATGTTATCTTCCACTTATGAGAAAGGGTAGGGAGAAGCTAGGGATAGAATGGAAAAACTTCTTGGCCTTAGCTAATCTACTTAAGCTAGATTATTTTTTTATACCCATTTTTCAATTTGTTAATGCATAATCATAATTTTTGTTATAATGAGCTATCTTATTGTTGTGGTGGGGGCTCTGCCCACCCAAAAACTGTTGTGGTTTCATGATGTGTTGTGGTGGAACTGTCTCAGAGGATTCAGTCAGACCACCTCTAATCCAAGTATAGGTATTTATTGAGATTGATGCCTTTCATGAGGGCTACATTCCAAGAGGAGCCAGCAACTTCAGAGAAAACAAGATAAATTTTTATAGGGTAAAGATGCTGACTACACAATCAAAATTTACATATAATATATGAATATGGTTAATATTAAAAAGGCAGGAGAAGTTTGTTAAGGGATTATGTAATAGAGGAGGGGGTCCCATGTATGATTGTGTGGTTAAACATTCTGGTTGTGCTGCCTTCCAATTGAGTAGGTATTGTGGTCCTGTCAGGTCAAGATAGATAGCTAGTTAGGTATTGTGGTCCTGTCTTGGCCTAGAGGGATGATATGATTGTGGTTGAGTCCAAGAATTTACCTGGGGGCAGTGACTAGGTAGAGGTACTAGCTGGGTTCCCATCACATGGACACACCTGCTCTGTCTGTGGAAACTTAAGAGTTCTGGGATACCTTGAAGAAAGATCAGAATTTGGCTGGAAGGAGGGTATGAACAAAAACTGATTTTTGGGGATCATGCTCAAGATTATTGGGGAAAATTGTGTAGTGAAGTGTGTGAGAGAGAAGAGGCAAGATGGTTATAATAGAAAGAAGAGAGGATTTAAATCAAAGGACCTGGCTTCAAATCCCAACTCTGCTTCTTATTAGTTGTGTGAACTTGGGCAAACCACCTCTTTGTATTAAAGACCAATAAAGAAGTTGACGATGTGGAGCTGCTACTCCATCAGGTGAAACGGGCATATACATAGACCATGTAGCTGGAATTAGTTTTCTCATCTAAAAATGAGGAGACTGAATTAGGTGATCTGTAACATCTTTTTCATTCAGAAAAGTAAGTAAACTAGAATTTGTTGTTGCTGTTGTTCAGTTGTGTCCAACTCTTCGTAACTGAGAATGGGGTTTTCTTGGCAAAGATATTGGAGTGGTTTGCCATTTCCTTCTCCAGTTAAACAGAGGTTGAGTGATTTACCTAGGGTCACCCAGCTAGTGAGTATGTGAGGAAGGATTTGAACTCAAGTCTTCCTCACTCCAGGCCTAGTATGCTCTCCACTGAACCACCTACTTGCTTCCTATAAGCTAGAATAGTTACTTTTAATTCTTTCTTTATCATTTAGTCCATATCTGCATCATCCACAGGGCATAGATTGAATTAGATAGATGATTTTTTAAAATCTTTAATTAATTAATTTTTAGTTTTCAACATTCATTTCCACAAAATTTTGAGTTATGTTTTTTTCTCCCTGTCTTTTCCCTGCTGCCCCTACCCCAAAATAGCAAGTCTACTGAATACTCTTTCCCTCAGTCTATTCTCTCTTATATCCTTCCCCATCACCTCGCTCTCCTAACTTTCTAGTAGGGCAGGATGGATTTCTATACCCCAGTACCTGTATATCTTATTTCCCAGTTGCATGTAAAAGACAAATTTTTTTAAATAAACATTTGTTTTTAAACCTTTGAGTTCCAGATTTTTTCCCTTCTTCCCACCTCATCCACCCCTACTGGGAAGATAAGCAATTCAGTATAGGTTGTACATGTGTAGTTACCCAAATCATTTCCATAATTGTTATATTTTGAAAGACCGACTATATTTCCCTCCATTCTGTCATGCCCCCACTAATTCTAATTTTCTCCTTTGACCCTATCCATTTTCAAAAATGTTAGCTTCTAACTACCCTCTCCTCCAATCTGCCCTCTCTTCTATCATCTCCCCTCTTATTCCCTAGCCTCCCTATTTTCCTATAGGGTAAGATACCCAATTGAGTGTGCATGTTATTCCTTCTTTAAGCCTAATTCAATGGGAGTAAGGTGGTCCCATTCCCTTTCACTTTCCTTCTCTTCTCCTCCATTGTAACAGTTTTGCCTGTTTAATATATTTTAAGATTTTATATATCTTAAATTTATATATA
>CM053594.1:152642271-152670080 GCA_028646575.1 Pseudocheirus occidentalis
TTTTTTTTTTTTTTTTACATCAAGAATGTTTGAAAATACTCATTTCATTGAATGACCATATTTTCCCCTGAAGCATTGTACTCGGTTTTGCTGGGTAGGTGATTCTTGGTTTTAGTCCTAGCTCCTTTGACCTCTGGAATATCATTCCAAGCCCTTCTATCACTTAATGTAGAAGCTGCTAGGTCTTGTGTTATTCTGATTGTGTTTCCACAATACTCAAATTGTTTCTTCTTGACTGCTTGCATTATTTTCACCTTGACCTGGAAACTCTGGAATTTTGCTATAATATTCCTAAAAGTTTTCTTTTTGGGATCTTTTTCAAGAGGTGATCAGTGAATTCTTTGAATTTCTATTTTGTCCTCTGGTTCTAGAATATCAGGGAAGTTTTGCTTAATAATTTCTTGCAAGATGGTATCTAGGCTCTTTTTTTGATCATGGCTTTCAGGTAGTTCAATAATTTTTAAATTCTCTCTCCTGGATCTATTTTCCAGGTCAGTAGTTTTTCCAATGAGATATTTCACAGTCTTCTATTTTTTCGTTTGTTTGGATCTGTTTAATAGTATCTTGATTTCTCATGAAGTCATTAGCTTCCAGTTGCTCCAGTCTCATTTTGAAGGAGTTATTCTCTTCAGTGAATTTTTGAAATTTCTTTTCCATCTGGCAAATTTGACTTTTTAAGGCATTCTTCTCCTCATTGGCTTTTTGGGCCTCTTTTGCCGTTTGTCTAGCTTTTAAGGTGTTATTTTCTTGAGTGTATTTTTGGGTCTCCTTTAGCAGGCTGTTGACTTGCTTTTCATGATTTTCCTGACCATTCACGTTTCTCTTCCCAGTTTTTCCTCCACTTCTCTTAATTGATTTTCAAAATCCTTCTTGAGATCCTCCACGGCCTGTAACCCATTCATATTTTTCTTGGAGGGTTTTGATGCAGGAGTTCTGACTTTGCTGTCTTCCTCCCACTCCATGTCTTGATCCTTTTTGTCCCCCAAAAAGGATTATATGATCTGTTTGTACTTCCTGTGCTTGCTCATATTGGTAGCCAATTACTTGACCCTTGAGCTCTTTGCCAGGGAAGAACTCTGCTTCCAGAATGGAGAGAGCTTTGTCCCAAATTGCTGGGGTTTTCTCAGCTGCTGGAGCTATTAGCAGGCATCGTTTCTACAGCCCCCACAAGCAGTGGCTCATTGGTCACACACCCCAGGACTACCACCCAAAATCAGGATCCAAATCCAAGCAGGTTAAAGCAAGAGCAATTACTTTCTAAATGGTCTCTTGGTCCCCCTACAATCTGCAAGCCAGGAGCTCCTGAGTCAGGCACCTCCCGCACCTCTGCCTGCTTCTTGCCCCCGGGGCAGCAGTCAGATTACACTCTTCTGTTCTTTCCTGCCCTGCTCCCCCTCGCCCCCACCTTCCAACAGAGTTACACACTGACCTTTTACCTTGTCTTTGGCGTTTATGAGTTGAGAAGTCTATTCACTCTCCTGAAGTCTGCTCTGGCTGCTGCTGATCAGGGCCTCCCTGGGGCGGAGCTGCACTTGCTGTGATAGACGTTTCCCATTGGCCTGCCGGGGACAGCAGGAGATTTGTTTCTCTCTGTCACTTTGTGGGTTCTGTAGCATTAAAATTTGTTTAGAGTCATTTTTTTTTTACAGGTATAGGAATGGTTTGGAGCCAGAACCCACACCAAGTTTGGGTTTCTACTCTGCCATCTTGGCTCCATCCCTTAGATGATTTTTGAAATTCTGTCCTGAGATGAGAAGTGGTGTCAGATGCTTTGTGGCTTCTACAGTTATAATGATTACAATTTTCTTTCTTTCCTGAATATTTATTAACTTAAGTTTCAAAGGGTAAATATTCTGACATTATTTTCAGAATCTTTTTTTTTGAAAATTTTCAAAAAGAAATATCTTTTGTAATCTCTATGGTTGCTTCCTCAATTAAAAAAAAATGAAAACAGGATCTTTTTTGCAATTTCCAGAAGGGTGATTCATTCACAGAACCAGTCTGGACTGCATTCTATTAAATGGGGCCAAGAAATTTGACTCTGGAGACAAGTGCTGTCATTGGTGTGGAGTAGCAAATGAAATTCTTTCACATGTCCTTTGCCTTCAAATGAGTGTGGCTGTTATCTCATGGTCTTCAGCTGAGTGGGGCTGTTATCTGATGGCATGTTACTATTCTAAATAGATTAGTTGAAGCTATCAGAAGTGCCAAAAAAAACCAGATTTAGGTAAATTTAACAGTACTATGAATGGGAGAAGACTTAAAATTGAATTTTGTATTCTTGAACAATAAGAACTATTACAGATTTTACTGTGGATTTTGAAAATAGATATTCTGCCTTCCAATTAGCCACAGGTAGCAAAATTGAGAAATACAATATAGTTTGTAAGCATCTGGCCCAAGGAGGCTATAGACTACTGCAACTCTCCAGTCAGTAGTGGAGCTTGTAGGAGAATAAGATCCAGCTAAGGACTTTGTACTGTGTGAATTAAAGATCAGTTTGTGGTAAGCTAGCTTAAAGAAGTTGATATGATGGAGCTTCTACTCCATTAGGAGGAACAGGGGCATATACATAGACCATAAATTGGAGTTAGGCAGTATGCAGAATGAACTCTTGGGAAGAAATACAATAACTGTGTTTTCTTATTAATTTTTATATAGTATTCTATGATGTTGCCTTATGATCTGTTTTGTGATTGAAATGTGCATATGTAATATTTCCTCCTTAGATTTTATATTGTACTTATACTGTTATCCGATATTTGATTTTTTAACCCCATAAAATGTAATATATAATTGAAATACTTGCAAACCTCTTCACTTAAGCATTAATTGAATAAAGTAAAAATATCATTACCTTTGTTCACCACAAATATTGTAAAATGCTATATTTTCCATTCACTATTCCTTATTGATTCTGATTGTTTTACTGTTTGTTAACACAGATGTACTATCAATAGGATCATAGGTTTCTTAATTTTTTCTGTTGTTTATAAAAATTATTTTTATTTTCATTTTCTATTTTTCTCTCTTACTCCTTTCCATTGAGAAGGCAAGAAATATGATACCTGTTATACATATGAAATCATACAAAACATTTCCATATTAGCCATGTTCTGCACAAAAGAAAAAGAAAGGAAAAAATATGTTCCTGTTTGCATTCTGAATCTTTCTGGTTTCTATTTGAATGTGGATAATGTTTTTCATTGAGTCCTTTGGAGTTGTGGATCTTTGTCTTGATCAGGGTTACTAAGTCTTTGACAATTGATTATCTCTAAAGTATTGCTGTTACTATATAGATTGTTCTGGTTCTGCTCAGATCAGTTTGCATCAGTTCATATAAATCTTCCCAGGTTTTTGTGAAACCATTCCATTTGTTGTTAATTATAGCACAGTAGTTTTCCATCACATTCATATACCATGGCTTGCTTGGCCATTTTCCATTTGGTGGGCATGCCCTCAGAAAAGTAATGATACAGATATTTTTGTACATACGTGTCCTTTTCCTTTTTCTTTGATAGAATTGTAGAACTGGAAAGGAACTATATGCCATCTAATTCAGTCTTCATTTTGTTTATTTTTATTTTTAATTCTCTTTAAAAAGTGTTTTGTAATTGAATTGCTATATTTTCAGTGTATTTTGGTAGGCTCTTTTCTAGGTGTTCATTCTATTTTTCTTTTCTGTTAGTCCTAAATTTTACTATTGTTTTATAGAAATCAATCATCAGTTTACTAATATGTTTGTGCTAGGTACTAGAATGTTTATTATTTCTATGTTAATTTATTTTGGGTCCTATTTTACTGGAGCAATTTTGTCTTCCCTTTTTCTCTGCTTTCTTCTCCTTCCAAGTATCTAGGATTTTCTAGACAAATTATGATGTTTTCAGTATCTAAGGATGATTTAGTTCTTTTCTGATGTTTATGCCTTTAATTTATTTCTTTTATTGCTATAACTAGTACATCTAGAACTGTGTCCTATAAGAGTGGAGTAAATGAAGCATCCTTGTATTTCTCCTATTTTGCTTGGGAGTGCTTCTATTATATTCCCATTGAATGTGATTCTGGCTTTACAGTTACAATGATCAGTCTTTTTCAATGCTTTTTAGGTTTTTAAGCAATCAATGCATGTTGTGCTTCATAAAAACTTTTTTTCTTTATTTTTTTGATATATGGATTGGAGTTTTTAAGAATGCAGTTATGTTAATTGATTTCCTAATGTTGAATCATCTGTCCTTTATATTTTTGGTATAAATTCACCTTGGTCATAATAAATGTATTTTTTGGTATTTGTGGGATTTTTTGGATATGATTTTATTTAGAAGTTTTATATCACTGTTCTTAAGTGATGTTGGCCTGTAGTTCTTTTTTCTTTGCTTTCACCTTCCCTGGCTTAGATTTTGGAACTCTCTTTGTCTAATAAAATAAATTTGGTACAGTGTTTTCTTATTCACTTTTTCAGAATATTTTTTGTGGTATATTGCATTTTAGGTGTTTGATAGGATTTCTCAAACAGTGCATTTGGAGTAGGATTCCTCTTTTCTCCCCTTTTTGGGTAGTGCTTTGTATTTTGTTTGGTTTCATTTTCTGAGATTTATGTTATTGAAGATCTCAGTTTCGTGTTCTGTTAATTTGGGTATTCTTTCTTTTTTCTAGGTAAACCATCATTTAAAAATTTTTGGCTTTGTTTCAAAGTAATTATGTGTATTAAGTTTTGTTAATTTTTTATTTCTTTTTTGTTATAGTTTTACTTTCATTTTTTATTTTGGTAATTTGATTTTCTTTTTTTAAGAAATTAAAATAGCTAAAACTATATCAATTTTGCTAATCTTGTCAAAGAACCAGATTTTAATTGATAATTTCTGCAGTTTTTGTTTTACCTTTTATGTATTTTCCTGATTTTCAAGATTTACTTTTTTTTTTGCTTTTTGGAGGGCAGTTGGGGTTAAGTGACTTGCCCAAGGTCACACGGCTAGTTTTTTGTGTTAAGTGTCTGAGGCCGGATTTGAACTCAGGTACTCCTGACTCCAGGGCCGGTGCTCTATTCACTGCGCCACCTAGCCGCCCCCTCAAGATTTATTTTTAATGTGCATATTTTGGGTTTATTGATTTTCTAGTTTTAAGATTGCATAATCACTTTATTAGTCGTCTTCCACACCTCTCCCCCCATTTTGTTAATGTAGAATTTCAGCGGTAATCTCTGAGGACAACTTTAGTATATACCAGGAATTATAATATGTTGTATCATCATTTTTGTTCTTTTACATATCTGCTGTTTGTGTCTTTTTAGGTTTAAAGCATTAAGTTAGTTTAGGTAGTATTTTCTTTTTATCACATTGGCAGAGTAGCTATGGCCAATAAGTATCTCGGTTATTTTCACCTTTTATGAAGGTAAATAGTGCTTTGTGGTCATGATCACATAAATATTAATTCAGTCTTGGTTAATTTACATATGTTTTGTTGATTTTCTTTTAGTTAATTTTTTATTGGAATTTTTCTTATCTTTTTTATTCTTTGTAGAAATATTAAAGATTTTTGTGGATTTATATTGTATATTTGCTACCTTGCTGAAGCAATTAGTTTGCTTAATTCTTAAATTTTCTGGGATTTTCTAAGTGCTGTGTGCACCCCAGAACTGGGTGCAGCAGAGATCCTTACCCAAATGATACTGAGAGGCTTCTCAAGGTAGGAAGCAGAAAACAATGGTTTATTATGATCTTGAAAAGGGGCAACCCCCCCTCGCCCCCCTTCTGATGAATAGTTAGGGAGGAGAAGCAATTTACAAAAGGAAATGGCAAAGTTATAAAGCCCTAATGTGGAGATCTCCCTCAAACCCCTTCTGACTCTTTTCTTCTATTGGTTGGGATATAGGTACACTATCTGAGTGGGGCAATCTACCTCACCTACCGGAATAAGGAAACAATAGACCACCCAGTGCACATTTGAGAAAGCACTTCTGTCCTTGTTTGTCGTGCTGAGCTGTCACTGAGAAGAGCAGTGACTCCCTACTTACCGCTCTGAGTTTTGGGTCCTTGTAAATCATGTGATTTCCGGCGAAAAGGGATACTTCTTACAAAAAGCCTTACTAGATTTTAGAGTATAGTCTGAGAAGTTTTCATTTCTTTCACTCAGTGCCCATAGTATTATCTGCAAGGAGTGGTAATTTTGTTAATTCTTTGCTAATATTTGGTTATAATTCTTATTTTTTTCTCATATTGCTAATTTCTTTGTTTTAACTCCCCTTACTAGATTTTAGAGTATAGTCTGAGAAGTTTTCATTTCTTTCACTCAGTGCCCATAGTATTATTTGCAAGGAGTGGTAATTTTGTTAATTCTTTGCTAATATTTGGTTATAATTCTTACTTTTTTCTCATATTGCTAATTTCTTTGTTTTAACTCACAAGGAACCCGAGGCTTAGAGCGGTTGTGACTAATATAAAAGCCACACAAGGTGACTTTGCAAGTGGCAGAGGCAGGATTTGAACATAGAATCTTTGTTTCCAAATAAGAGTTTGGTGGAAAAGTTTGGTTAAAACTAATAGTGCCAAGTAACCTTTTGTTTTCTTGTGTGTTTTGATGAGAATTTCTCATTTCTGTGGATAAGGAGTTTAGATGCATTTTTAAAAAGTTGCTTAATAATTTCTTTTGCTATAGAAAATGGGCATTATAAAAACCACGTTATATTTGTCTATTAAGCTGTGAAACATTTTGAGCTAGAATTTATCGTGTTACAACTGTGGGGCACATAAAACTTATTTTCCCTTACTGAGTAGTTTTAGTTGTATTGATTTTCAGGATTTTAGTTGTGTTGCCTGTTGTCCTGCATATAACATTTCTGTGCTTATACATATGCAGTCAAGAAAAATGTTTATTTATTTATTTTTGGGCAAGTATGATGCAAAATTGAAACTTAATGTTCCCTTTTAATATGAACTGGTTGGTCAGACATGTTAAAGCTGTCAACATTTAAACAGTTTTAAAGGCAGGTTAATTAGAGCCAAAGTGAATTTAAAACAGTTGTGCTTCATTTATATCTATGTAAATTATAGTCCTTAATATAGCACCTGATTTTCTTTTTGAAAGTTGTTAAATATTATTATTACTATATTACCCTAGGCAGCCATGTTTTAGTCAAGATTTCTTCCTTTAGTGGCACTCTTGCTGTGAGTTTTGATATCTTCTTTGTTCACATTGTTTTCACTGCCTTTTTTTAAAGTTTCTAGAATTACACTTAATTGCTTGAAACCTTGATTTTCCCATGAGTGACAAACCAATTAAGTGTGTGACATCAAGCAACAAAGAAACTAAGATTTTATCCTCATTCTAGCTATTAAAAATCCATTATTCATTATCTTATTGTTTTTAAATACTGAGGTAAAATTTTATAACACAATGGGAAAATTGCTTTTGAAATAGAGTAAATTGCTTGCCAGTTCAGAGGCTGCATTTCCGAAGTCAAGGTTACTAAACAAGATCCTAGTAGTCATTATCTTTACTCAGTGCACTTCATTTTTAACAGTGAACTTGTTAAAATTGTAACTCTTGATAGGACACAGTCTATGCAAAAACTTTATGAAAAAGTTCACTGTGTGTATTGCATATTGTAATTATACTAATATATTACCATTACATATAATTATACTACTACAGATGCTACTATCATTAAACATACTACGTTGAGAAGTGGAGTTTTAGTTTTACTTTTAAAATTTTATATATTTTCAAATTCAAACTTGATTGTATTGAACTTAAGTTTAAATGTCTCCTTATAATTATTATCCATTGGTCTTCCTTCAATGTATAAGCCATAAAGAATAAGCTCAAACCTGCTTCCAAAGAACATTTCATAGAGATTAAGTCAGCTGTTCTTTGATCCCGATTGTTTTTCTTCCTTTCTCTTCAGAACATTGTTCTTTCAGCTGTCACTTCTTTCATATATATATATATATATGTATGTATATATATGCATTTTTTTCAGTCAATAAAAATCCATTCTCTCATTCAGTAAATATGTATTAAGTGCTTAGTGTGAGCCAAGCTTTGTGCTAAGCACTGAGGATACAAATATAAAAAAGGAAAAATAGTCCCTACCCTAAAGGAATTTATATTGCAATGGTGGAGGGAGGGCAAGGCCATGATGAAGTCCAGAGGAGTGAAACTGGGTGGGAAATAAAGAAGTTACTGGCCCAAGTGTCCTTAAATGGGGTCTTTGGGAGGAATTCTTCACTTAGCTCTCCAATCAGAAAAGTTCTAGGGCAGAGGGTACTGAGGGAGATTGAGCACCAAGACTTATGTGTAAGTCTTGTAGGATGATGGCATTGGGGTTGATGAACTGGGATTCCTGGGGACAGAATGGAGAAGTCTATAGGAGTACATCTGAGTGGGAAACCGAGAGGTTGTTGGCTTGAATGCCCTCCCTCCTCTCATCCCCAAAGAGAGAATGAAAGAAAAATAAAGCCCTTACTATAAACATGTATAGTGAAGCAAAATTATCTTATTACTTATGTCCTTTAAAAAATATAGCTCATTCTGCCTCCTTCACCTCTTATCAAGAGATGGGTAACATATTTCATCATTAGTTCTCTGGAATAATGTTGGTTATTTTTCTAATTAGAGTCACTAATTCTTTCAAAGTTGTTTGTCTTTACCATATGGTTGGTGTTGTATAACTTGTTCTTATTTTGTTCACTTCACTGAACATAAATTTATACAAGTCTCTTTGAAGCATACCATTTATTATTTCTTAGAGCGCAACAGTATCCCACAATATTTATATACTATGACTTGTTTAGCTGTTCCAAAGTAGACGAGCAGTTTCTCAGATTCCTCTTCTTTGCCACCTGAAGAAGAGCCATATATATTTTTATAAATCTGTAGAATTTTTGCTCTTCTTTGCCACCTCAAATGTGTCCTTAGAATTTGTTTGGCTTAGAACTAATCCCTTCCTTAATCTATTTTCCTTCTAATTTCCCCTGCTCCTTTTCCCCTTCTATTTCCCTGTTGGGTCAAATGTATTTCTGTACCCAAATCTGTACCCCAAAATTGTGTGTGTGTGTGTGTGTGTGTGTGTGTGTGTATGTATGTGTGTGTGTGCACGCATGAGCATGTGCATGTGTGCATGCGCTCTTTTCTGCTTTGACCAGTTCATATGAGAGTGGGGTTCAAGTATCAGGTATTCTTACTCATCTCCTTTTCCTTGCTTATATAGTTGTGTGCTTGAGCACTTGGATTATATAAGATAATTTTCCCTAATTTTCTTGTCCATTTACCTTTCCCTCCTCTTCCCCTCTCATTCTTAAGATCAGGACGTGATAGAACTATCCCTAGACCTTCTGTCTAATTAGACTCCTTCTATGACCCCTAATGATGATCGGTTCAGAGGAGATGACACATGTATCATTTTCCCATATTAAAATATACATAGTTAATCTTGTTTTTTCTATCATCATTCATTGTTATCTTTTTATATTTCTCTTAAACTTTGTGTTTGCAGTCTGAAGTTTTTATATAATTCTGGTCTTCAGGAATGTTTGGAAGTCTTCTATTTCATTAAAGATCTATTTTTTTTTCTGTTATAGGATTATTCGGTTTTGCTGGGTAAATTATTCTTGGCTGTAAGCCTATATATTCTTTGCCTTCTGGGAATATTTATTACAAACTCTTTGACCTGTTATAATGACTGCTGAATCTAGTGTGATTCTTTGGTTGAATTCTTCTTCCTGGTTTCTTATGATATTTTTTTTCTTTTACCTAGAATTTCTGAATTTTGACTATAATGTTTCTGGGAGTTTTCATTTTGGAGTTTCTTTCAGCAAGTACCTAATGGATTCTAGTTCTATTTTGCCTTCTGGCTCTAAGATATCTAGGCAGTTTAAAATTTTTTTGAAATATGATGTCTTTGCTTATTTTTTGAACATGGTGTTAAGGTAGTCCAATGATTCTTCGATTTTTTTTCCCTCTTTGATCTGTTTTCCAGGTCAGTTATGTTTTTCCTACTAAATACCTTGCTCTTTTTTTCCCCAATTATTTTTTCTGTGGTTTCACTTTGTCTTGGTTTGAGTTTGAGAGAGTTTGTTGGTTGGGCAAAGATTTTATACTTACACCAAACTATTCATTTCCTTTCCCTCCTTTCTTCCGTAGCTCTCGTTTCTTTTCCAACCTCCTCCTTCCCCCCAGCATTCTGATTTCATACAGTACCTAAAGCCTGTGATTGCTCCTTAACACCTGTGAGTGCTCCTTACCCTAAAATGCCTCCATAGGCACAGGTGTCCTTACTCTGCTCTGGAACTCTGTCTGGGGACTGGCTACAGAATTATCACTTGGCACCCATTCTGATCTTGGTGTCCTTATATAGATCTGGGACCTCTTCTTGCCCAGATGTACAGCTTTCCCTTTTTGAGTGCTCATTGTGGCACATTCAAGACCCTGAGCTGGTGTCCATAGACTTTGCTCTCTATTTCCTGTCAACCAGGCACACCTCCAGAAGACTTGAGTAGTAACTTATTTTATTACAAGAGAAGGTGGAAACATGCATACTGGATCTCCTCTTGTACAAAGTACACTGAAAGCCAATAATCTAGGCAAAGCTTTGAGCATGGGAGGAATGGAGGGCATCCCCCTCATAATTGGGAGTGGTATGGGAGGAGGAAGGGAGCAGTAGGGGAAGAGGAGTGAGAAGAAGCAGAAGGGCTTGAGAACTGCTGGGCAATAGAGGGAGGATGTTCTACTTATCTGAAAGGGTACAAAGCTTATTATTCTGTGTTAGATTGGCTGGAGCCAGGGTTGTAGGTGACTTGAGTGCAAGGGCACACTGAGAGTTTAATAGAATTCAGTTGTGCCCTCTCCCCTTGCCCCGCCCCCCCCCACAGTTTGGGGAAAGGAGGGGTGCATCTCTGGAAAATAGGGAAACTCAAGAAAACAAATTCAGGGAGGGGTTCCTTCACACTCCCATGCTGAACTGGAGGAAAGATTGATTCACTATGACTTTTCCTTGAATTTCCCCATCAGGATTCAGTCTAATATGTTTTCTAAATCTTTTTGGAGGAGTTTTTCAGAAGTTGTTGAAATTCTTTCTGTTACTTTATCATCTTGGTTTTTCTGCTGTATTTTAATGTGATTTGGATTCCTTTCTTCATTTTGGTAACCTCATTTTAGATGATTTCTAGTTTGTAATGTCCTTATCATATGGAATCTGAGATTGAAATATTACTACAAATGTGTTGTGGTTATTGAATGATATATTTGGCACGTCTTCTTTGTTCTGGATTTCATCCTAGATGTTCATTGTATTTGCATAGTTTGGGTAGTTACATCACACCATTGACTCAGTTATCTGAAACATATCTTTTCACAAGAATTACTTTCTAACCATTCTCCTTCATAATGCAACTATAATTAAAAAAATCCTCAGTGTAAGACTTTGAACATTTCCCTGTTAAATCTCATCTTGCTATATTTGCCCAATGTTCTAGGTAGTTGAGATCCTCCTGGATTTTTGTATGTTATCCTACAAATTTTCCTTAACATCATTATATCATCTGTGGATTTTATAAGCATGACATCACTCATTTTTTAAATCATTGAATAAGAAAACAATACTGTGTCTTGTCAGAGTAAGAGTTAGGGTTAATTGAGTCAGTCAGATTACTTGGCTCACTTACAGTAAATGATAAAATGCTAATGCCTTTGTCAAGTGAGAACAATAAGTCAAAGATATATTAACTATCAGTAAATAGGGCCTCAATATCAATCTGTCAGTCATAGTGTGTAGTCTAAGTGTGAGTAGTCCTTGAAAGGCATTAAATGAAATGAAACCACTTAGGAAATCTGTTCAGATTGATTGAGGAAACTTGGTCATGCCTTGTGGGTCATCTATAAATAGTAGTCTGGTTGAGAACCGAAGGATTTAATTCTCTGGTAATTTAGAGTGGAACCCTTTCATATAAGCTTTTAAAAAGGAATTTCTTGGGGGAGAAAAGAGGAGCCTCCAGCCTTGGTCTTGGTTTCCTTTTTTTCTTTTCCCCCCATTCCCAGGAACTTGTGAAAAGTAGGAAGATTTGAACTTCTTCATTGATATTCTAACACTGTCCTGAGCTAGTAATGACTGATGGCAGTGTCTGTTTTGGGAGCTAAAGACTCCTAAGCAATAAACACTAAATGCCTACTCTGCCAGGCACTGTGCTAAGTGCTAGGGATACAAGAGGAGGCAAAATACAATCTCTACCCTCAAGGAACTCACAGTCTAATGGAGTAGACAATATGCAAACAAATATACAGAGACACGTGTCATGTGGAGGATAAATAGAAAATAATTGACAGAATGAAGATAGTAGAAAAAATTTTAATTGAGACTTAAAGGAAACCACTGATGTAAGCAGAAATGGAGAACATTCCGGGCATGGGGGACAGCCAGAAAAAATGCCCAGAGCTGAGAGATGAAGTGTCTTGTTCATGGAATAGCTAGGAGGCCGAGCTCACTGGATCAAAGAGGATGTAGTGGTGAGGAAGCTGTAAGAAGAAAGAAAAGGTAAGAGGGAACTAGGTTATGAATGACTTTGGATGCTAAACAGAGGATTTTGCATTTGATCCTGGAGGTAATAGGAGCTATTGGAGTTATTGGGAAGTGGATGGGGGAGATGAGGGGTGGTGTGATTTGCTTGAACCTTCACTGTAGGCACTGAAAGGAAGGGGGATTGGAGTGGGAAGAGAGTTGAGGCAGGCAGACCCACCAGCAGGCTATTAAAATTGTCTAGGCATGAGGTGTTGTGAACCTGCCTTTTATTGCTAATATTTAATATTGCAATGGAAGTTATTCTTTCTAAGCCTATTGCCTAACACAAAGACTGGCACATAGTAACTGTTAGGATTGAATAGTATTAAAAAAGATAACATATATACATTTCTTTAAAGATTAAAGGGCTATATAAATACTAGGCATGATGATATTCTTAATAAATAATTGTTGATTGAAGGACCTTACATTCTAATGGACTGTGTCAACTGTATATTTGTTAGGTATGTCCTATAGGCCTCTATCTAAGTTGCTGATAAAAATGTGAAGCAGTACAGGTCCAGCGATAGATTCTGGGGGCTCTAATAATCACTTCCCTTCAAATTGACATGGATGAATTGATAACTTCATTTTAGGTACAGTCTTAGTCCTCTCTGATGTTCTATAGTGCTGTCAAATAAGGTTCAGTCCTCTTAGCATGGCATTTAAAGCTCTCTGAAAGAAAGTGAATGGATAACATTTCAGGAATAGATGAAGGTGTGGAGAGAGGAGGGACTTAGATTTGGCTCTTTTCAGTGGCACTTAGTAGCTATATGACCTTGGGCACCTCACTTACCCTCTCTGAGACTCCTCATCTGCAAAAGTGTATGCAGTAATGACCTCAATCAACCAACAAACAGTTATTGCCTGTTATGTATTAGGTATGGTCCTGGGGATACAAATACAAAAGTAAGACAAAGATTGTATGAGGATAAAAAAAGATACTGTTGTAAAACCTCGCAGACCTTAAAGTTCTTTCGCTGCCAGATTTTACTGTTATTCTGTGCAGTAAAGTATCAGTATAACTATCCAGCCTTTTCTCTTTACTCATTTATAAAACATTCTACATTCTAGCCAAACTACTCAGATTTCCTACCAAAATGTTTGCCTGAATGGAAACAGACCACCCACTCCCTATTTACTTAGGCAAAAACTAGAAGCTATTACCAGACCTAATAATGATCTAGAAATGAGAAACTATAGCAAGTTATTTCTACTACTCCATAATTCCACAAAAAGGCATAGGCAGGGACTAGGTGGCACAGTAAGGAAGACCTGGGTTCAAGTTTGGTCTCGGACATTTAACATATGTACTAGCTGTGTGACCTTGGGCAAGTCACTTAACCCCAATTGCCCTGCCTTCCCCCCTCAGAAAAGCAAAAAAAAAAAAAAGAAAACCCAACCCCCAAAACCAAAACATAGGTAGTACCAGTACAGGGAAACAAGTCTGTAACTACTGAGCACAAACAAAGGCATATATCCTTCCAGGCTCTCTGTCTGGTAATAGCAAGAGCTGAAGACTCCCTTGAGAAAGCCCCAGAGCTGACAGAAACTTATTGGAAGCCAACTGGAGGGGCAGTGACCTGTGTCATGTGGCAATGTTCAGACAGTTTATGTGCTCAGGGGCTCTGAGGTCCCTAGCACTCTTTCCTGAGATACTATGGAGGGCCCTGAAGATATAGCACTTTGAACTTCCAGGTTACAGTAGAGCCTGAATCCTAGATGGTAAAGATTGGCATGGAAAACCAGGGGATTGGAGCTGAGACCAAGCAGGACTGACTACCCTACCCAAAAGTTTAGGAGGGGGCAGACCCTGTCCTTGGCACAAAGTATCAGTTAAGATACCAAAGCTGGATAGATGAGCAAAACAAAGAAGAAACCGAACAGAGTAACAATTATTGTAGATCTTGAAATATCTCAAAATTAAGATTAGAAGGATGAAGTAACACTGACAGTTTTAAACAGACTCAGTGGGGAAAAAAAAAGGATTTTATAAGTATTGCAAGAATACCTAGAACAAATGTTTTTAACTGAGGTCCATGAATTTTACTCCTTTGATATTTGCAGTATTATTGCAATATTACTATTTCAATGTTAATGCTTTCCTATGTATTTGTAATCAGTACCATGCATTTAGAAACATTCTGAGAAGTCCATAGGCTTCATTAGACTGCCAGTGTGATTCATGATATAAAAAAGATTAAGAACCCCTGATAGAAGAAATGAAGTAGGAGATAAAAAGTGAGATAAAATCTCTCAAGGAGCAAATTGGAAAGAGAATAAATAGCTTAAATAAGAAAGGGGTAACTTTATTCAACTAATGTATTCCCTCAAAACTGGAATCGACCAAATAAAAATCAATCACTTCATGAATCAGTAAGAAATTAATAATAACTAACAAAATTGAAAGTTGGGAAAAATAGCAGGAAACATAAAGTGCTTGATACTTTTAAAAAGTGACCTGAAAAACAAGATAAGGAGAGATAGTTTAAGAATTATTTGGTGTGCTGAAAGCCATTAAAAAAAAAAAGCTTACATGTCATATTTAAAGAAATCAGATGAAGACTTTTCAGATCTGTTAGACCCAGAGGGCAAGGAGAGGGTAAAAAGAATCCACGCTGATCATCTTCTGAAAAAACCTTCAGAAGGATAAATCCTAGGAATGTCATAGCAAAAATCCAGTCTTTCCACATTAAGTTAAAAAATACTGCAGGAATCTGGAAGGAATTTTAAGAAGTAAGGAACTGTAGGATCACATAGGACTTGACAGCTTCTTCTACAAATCAGAGGAGATCTTGGAAAAACAAAATTCTCAGTGGCTAAATATAATGGCTTGCAACCCAGAATAACTTAACCTGTGAAGCTGAATATAATCCTCTTGGGGAAAATTGACTTTTAATGGAATAGAAGACTTTCAAGCATTTTTAATGTAAAGATCAAAGATGAGTTTGAGCTTTGAAATACAAATTAAGAATTAAGAAAAACCTAGAAAGTTAAATTTCTGTGAGCAATTGGAAGGGCATCTACAAAGGTATAATGCTAACATTTTAGTAGAGAGAAGAAAGAAATGATACTTTAGAACTTTAACGTCCTCAATGACTATTGGGGGAATAATAGAAAAAGAATACCTTAGGTAGATTGATTCTTTTTTTTTTCTGAAAATACTAGGTTTTATTCACACCCCAGTGGTAAACAATAATCTTAATAGGATGACTAAGTTTCTTTGTAGATCACTATGTCACATTAAAACACAAAAATCCATAAACAAGTAGACAGTTAATGAACATTCGATGTGGTCTTACTGGAAATTCTTAACTGTGTACTGCTCTCTTCTCAAATCAAATTATAGATTGATTCTGTTACCAAAAGTTTTAAGAGGGGAAAGAGAAGGGAGAGTAAAAGGAATCCTCAAGTATAAAAAGGAATAAGAAGGGTGAAATTGACTATTTTTCGTAATTGGAGTGCCTGAAAAGACTTAACCTGAGAGTAGGTCTTACTGGTATTCAGTAAACACTGAGGAAGGAGTACTGTGGGAATAAGTATCAGATGAACATCGTTTTTATCCAAAACAGAGAAAGGAGGGTTGAACACACGTATATTTTGGTATAGTAATATGTCAGATTCAACAGGAAGTCAATTAGGGTGAGGGAAGGGGAATTGAAAATAAGGGAATAGCTTTTAATACCATATTAAAAAATTCTATCGTTCAAGATTTACCTCAGTGCTTCTACCTACATCTTTTATGCTTTTCCATATTCCTATTCTGTATGTGGGAGATCTCTACTTTTCATGGGCAGTTCTCTTTCACCTTTGAAACCCTCATTATAGTTTATATGTCTGTCTTGATGTGTTTTTTTAAATACTTATTTTATTCCCATGATAAATTAAGAATTTCTTGAGGACACAGCCTGTTTTTTTTTAATTCCCCAAATATGTTATTTGTTGATAGTAGGCATTCAATAAATTGAGTATCAGTGAAAGACAAAGATGAGATGATCTTGACCTCAAGAAGCTTACGTTCTTATAAATGTCAGATAGAAGTACCAAAGCTCAGTTAGGGGAGTGGGACTGCAAAGAAGTTTGTTTTTGTTTATTTTTTAACATTCATTTTTATAAGATTTTGAGTTTCAAATTTTGATTCCTTCTGTCCTCCCTCCCCAAGACAGCACACAATCTGATTTAGGTTATACTTGTCCAATCATATTAATCATGTTTTCACATTAGTCATGTTGGAAAAGAAGAATTAGAACAAAAGGAAAAACCATGAAAAAGAAAAACATAACAACAAAAAAATCTGCATTCACACTCCATAGTTATTTCTCAGGATTTTCCATCATGAGTCCTCTGAAATTGTCTTGGATGATTCATTATATTACTGAGAAGAGCTAAGTCTATCATAGTTGATAATCACACAATGTTGCTGTTGCTGTGTACAATGTTCTTCTGGTTCTGCTTCCCTCACCCAGCATAAGTTTGTATCTAAGTCTTCCCAGATTTCTCTGAAGTTTGCCTTTTCATCATTTATTATAGTGCAGTGGTATTCCATTACATTCATATACCCCAGCTTGTTTAGCCATTCCCCAATTGATGGGCATCCCCTTGATTCCCAGGTCTTGGCCACCACAAAAAGAGCTGCTATAAATATTTTTGTACAGTCCTTTCCCCTTTCTTATGATCCCTTTGTGACAGAACTGTAGTAGTGCTATTGCTGGATCAAACCCTATGCACTTTTTAATAGTTCTTTTGGCATAGTTACATATTGCTCTCCAGAATGGTTGGATCAGTTCAAAACCACCAACAATGCATTAGTGTTCCGATTTAACTGCATTTTCTCCAGCATTTACCATTTTCCTTTTCTGTCATATTAGCCAATCTGATAGGCCTGAGGTGGTGCTTCAGAGTTGTTCTAATTTGCATTTCTTTAATCAATAGTGATTTAGAACATTTTATTTTCATATGACTATAGGTAGCTTTAATTTCTTCATCTTACAACTACCTGTTCATATCCTTTGACCATTTATCAATTGGGGAATGACTTGTATTCTTATGAATTCAACTCAGTTCTCTATATATTTGAGAAATGAGGCCTTAATAAACACCAATTTCAAAAATTGTTTGCCAACTTTTTGATTTCCTTCTAATTTTGGTTGTATTGGCCTTGTGCAAAACTTTTAAAGTTTAATTTGGTCAAAATTATCCATTTTGTATTTCATAATGTTTTTTCCATCTTGTTTGGTCATAAATCTTTCCCTTCTCTGTAGATCTGACAGATAAACTATTTCTTGCTTTCCTAATTTGTTTATGGTGTAACGCTTTATGTCTAAATCATATACCCATTTTAATCTCATCTTGGTATAGGGTGTTAGATGTTGGTCTTTGCCTAGTTTCTGCCGTATTATTTTCCAGTTTCCCCAGCAGTTTTTGTCAAATAGTGAGTTTTTAATCCCAGAACCTAGAGTCTTTAGATTTTTCGTAGATTACTATAGGCATTCACTATTATATTGCAAAGGACCTTTTAGTCTAGGTTGTCATGGGGATTGTGAGTGAAATCATAGAGCTGTAGAGTGACATATACTTTTGCAATAGCAGCAGCAGTAGTAATGATTTAATTATTTCTCTCAGAGTAAGAATAGGAGATAGGAGGTCAAGTTCTCAGAATAAGATCAAATGGTGAGACAGTGTAGTATGGAATAGGAAGGGGAAAAAATTCTAGTCTAGGTTTGCCTACTGATTTTTTGGCAAGTTACTTAGTTTCTGAGGTTCCTCTTTAAAGTCAAGTGGTTGAACTAAATAATTTATAATCTCTTTCAATTCTAAAATTTTATAAATTTATGAGATAGGTGAGAAAAAGTAAAGCAATAAGAATGATTTGTTAATAGCTCATGGGTGTCTTGTGCAGTTATTTTTTCTTGAGACCTTAAAATAAGGTACATCTCCTTTTGATGATATCTTAATAAATTTTGTAGACATTTGATAAACAGCATTAGTTCAAAATCATGGGTAGTAGAGCATGTTAGATTTGCCAAGGATACGGAAAGGTGTCAGGATCCTCCGGGGGAAATAAGCTCTCTGATCTTCCAGCCAAGGATAAAGCAAGCTTTTCTGTGAGGATAGGAGAGCTATTGAGAGCCTTTCCCCCAAATTTCTGCCTGCAATAATCAGTCAATCAGTAAGCATTTATTAAGCTGCTACCATGTGCCTAGTATTGTACCTAGGCACTAGGGGTTCAGATTCAGTGAATGAAAGAAGTCCTATTTGTAAGGACCTTGAATTCTAACAGAGGAGACAACAGGTACATATAATAAAAATAAATCATGAAACCATGCTTACTGGATCCACTACAGATTTATGTTATATAATACCAACTGGGCCCTCACTAAGACAAGGCATTTCTTTCATACTAATCTAATTTTTAAAAAAAATATTTCATTTGCTACAGGTGCTTTTCCAAAACTTTTCATTGCTCCTCAGACTTCCCATGGTATCCTCTATTCCCGCCTTTAACATCTGAAGGCCATCCCTCCTTTTTCTCTGAAAAAAATTGAAGTCATTTGCTAAAAGTGCCCTCTTCTTCCATCCCCTTCTCATCTAACATCTATCAGATGCCTTCTGCCACTATCTCCACCTTTACCATTGTCTCACAAGAAAAGGTGGTTCTTCTCCTTGCCAAGTAGAACCCAATTACAAGCCCAAGTAATCCTATTTTATCCTGTCTTCTCCAGAAGATAGTCCTCTACATTATTCCCACTCTGACTTATCTTCAATTTCTCCCTATTTACTCATTTGCTTCCCTTTTACCTAAAAACACACCTTTGTCTTTCCTATCCTTAAAAAAATTCTTATTTGATCCATTCATCTGTGCCAGCTGTTGTCCTGTATTTCCTTCCTTCTGTGACTAAACTCTTTGAGAAGGCCATCTACAATTGATGCCCATACTTCCTTTCCTTCATTCTGGCTCCTGACCATCATTAAACCAAAATTACCCCCTCAGAAGTTGCTAACAGTATCTTAATGACTAATTAAGTACTAATTAATCTAATGACCTGTGCTCAATCCTCATCTTTGACTTCTGCAGTTTTTGATACAGTTGAGCAGCTGCTTCTCCTTGGTGCTCAATACTCTCTAATCTGTTTTCACGACACTACTGTCTTTTGGTTCTCTTTCTGACTGTTAATTCTCAGGCTCCTTTGCTGGATCCTGTATCCAGGTTACATCTGATAATAATAAGTATCACCTGGATCCTTTTCTCCCTCTTTACTGTTTTACTTGGTGTTCTCAGATCTATTTTTCCATCTTTAAACACTCTCCTGACATCCAGTCTTGAATCTTCAGTTGCTTATTGCTTATCTCAAATAGGAAATCCTGTAGATCAGAGGTTCTCAGCCTGTGGGTCACAACCCTTTTGGGGGTTTCACAGGCGTCACAGGGGTTGCCTAAGACCATTGGAAAGCACATTTCCGATGGTCTTAGGAACCGAGACACCACTCCTCTATCCATCTCCAGGCAGATATGCCCACATGCAGACACACCCACACAGGAGTATTAAAGGGTCGCGACATTAGGAAGGTTGAGAACCGCTGTTGTAGATATATTAAACTCAACATGTCCATATTGAACTCATTATCATTCTGCCCAAACCTTCACTTCTTCCTAACTTCTCTATTACTGAGTAGGGTACTACCATTCTTCAAGTAAGCCAGGCCTTTCAACCTCTGCTCTTCATTTTTTCTTATTTCTTGGTCTCCATGTCCAAGCAATTGCCAAATCTAGTTGTTTCCGCCTTTGTAACATTTCTCAAATAAGTCCTCTTCTCTCCTCTGATACTGCCTCTACCCTGGGACTGATCCTTATTACCCCATGCCTGGACTATTACAGGGGACTGCTGTTTGGTCTTTCTAACTCAAGTTTCTCTACTTCAGTTCATCCTCACTCAGCTGTTAAGTAGATCTGATCACATCACCCTACTATTTACTATACTCTAGTGGCTTCCTATTGTCTCCAGGATCAAATACAAAATTGTCTGTTTGGCTTTTAAATCTATCTTAATGTAGCTTCTTTTTACCTTTCTAGTCTTTTTATACTTCATTCTCCTCCAAGCACTTTGATCCACTGATATTGGCTTCCTTGCTGTTGTTCCTTGCACAATGTCTTGCTCATACCCTTCATACTATACCATTTTGTATTTTCCCTGGCTATTTCCCTTGCCTGGAACTTTCTCCCTCCACTTGTCCACTTTTTGCCTTTTCTGACTTCTTTCTGCCTTCTACAAGAAGCCTTTCTTAGTCCTCCTTAATCTTAATGGGAGAGAAGGAAGGGAATGAGCATTTGTATAGTTCCTTCTATGTGCCAGGCACTGTGTAAGAGCTTTTTACACATATTATCTCATTTGATCCTCTTAACAACCTGGGAGGTAGATGTAATTATTTTCCCTATTTTACAATTGAGGAAATTCAGGCAAACAGAGCTCAAGTGACTTGCCCAAGAACACACAGGTAGTCATTATTTGAGGCCAGATTTGGACTCCAGACCCAGTACTCTATCTATTGCACCATTATTTGTGGTACCTTCCCTTAGAGATTATTTCCAACTTACTGTGTGTATATCTTGTTTGTACATATTTGCTTGCTTGACGTCTCTTCTCTTAGACTGTGAGCTTGAGAGCTGGGATCATATTTTGTCTTTCTTTGAATCCCTAGTGTTTAGTTTAATGTTTTGTACCTTTTTGTTATTGAGTTGTTTCAGTTGTGCCTGATTCTTCATGACCTGTTTGGGGTTTTCTTGGCAAAGATATTGGAGTGGTTTGCCATGTATTTCTCTAGTCCATTTTGCAAATGAGGAACTGAAGCAAACAGTTTTAAGTGACTTGCCCAGGGTCACACAGCTAGTAAGTGTCTCAGACCAGATTTGAACTCATGAAGATGAGTCTCCCTGATTCCAAGCCTAGTCACTGTACCACTTAGTGGTCCTAAAAAGAAGACATCTTTTTGTTGTTTTTCCAGTTGTGTTTCACTCTTTGGGACCCCAAGTGGGGTTATCTTGGCAAAGATATTGGGAGTGTTTTGCCATTTCCTTCTCCGGCTCATTTTATAGATGAGGAAACTGAGATAAAGAGTGTTAAGTGATTTGTGGGTCACACAGCTGAGCTCACCAGATGTGAACAGATTTTGAGAACTCTAGACCCAGCACTCTCTACTATGCCTCCTAGCTGCCTGCCTTGTAGGTGCTTAATAAACTTTTCTTGATTTGACAAACATTGTTGTTTCCATTTCACAGGAGAAACTTAAGTCCAGAAAAGTTAAGTGCTATTACTTGTCCATGGTCATACAATTAATGAGTGTCAGAAGCAGAATACAAACCTAGGTTTCTACCTTTGTTTCAGCTGCTTCCAATCTAAAACTCTTTCCATTATAATAACAATAGCCCAGAGATTTGGAAGATCTATCAATAATTTAACATATATAGCTGTGATCTAATTCTGAAAACTCTGAAACAAAAGAATGATAGGGGAATAAAAGAGAAGATGTTTAATGGAATAGACAGCATGTTCAGCCTCTGTGTTAAAAGCTCTTTTCATGTCATGATAATTATAGTTATATATGAATTTCATTGGTTTAGAAAATAGTTTTTTGTTAACCTTTATATTACTTTTTTTCACCAGTATTCATTTACTTAATGTTAGGCATATAATTCTTGATCATCAAAAGAAATGACCTTTTCAACCTTATAGTCATCCCCCTTTCCAAACTCTTTATTCTAGCCAAATTAGCCTTTTTATGTTTCTTATACATGGTACCCTTTTCTCATCTGTATACTTATGTACTGGCTATCCCCAAACCTGGGATGTTCTCTGTCCTCACTGCCACCTCCTAAAATCTATATTTCCTTCAAAACTACTCATACCATTTACTTCCTGAATCTTTTCTTGGTTATTTCTACCTACTAGTGCTTCCTTCCCATCCTTCAGCTTGATTATATGCATGCATACACACACACACACACACACACACACGTATTAACATTTAGTGAGTTTTTACTGTACTTTGGGAGCTTGTTCAATTCCTTCCCCCAACCCCCAGTTGTGTTATTTAAATCCTGTATGTCTTGTCCTGTTAATCTGGACATTTTGTATTTTTATAAATATTCATCTTATTACATTTAGGTTCTTAGTTTTATTGCCATATAATTGGGCAAAATAATTTCTAATAATTTCTCTTATTCGTTTGCTGTGAATTTAAAAATTTGTATCAGTAATTTGTTTAAGAATAGCTGAGGAAAATAAAACAAAGAGAAGTTAAGTGACTTGCCTAGGGTCATATAGCTAATTAAGTGTTCAAGGCTGGGTTTGAATTCAGGTCTTCCTGACTTCAGGCACAACACTTTATCCACTGTTCTGTCAGCTGCTTCTGATGGAAAGGTGAGAAAGAAAGGGAATATGTAACATAGAGCTTATAGTTGTCACTGAAATGAGGTTAGATTTACTCTGAACATTTGACATCTTTCTAAAAGTCAACTAAGTAAGATTGAGAGATCCTACTATTTCTTAAATATCACTAAGTCAGGACAGTTTTAAAATTCCAATAACTCTAAATTGTTTTATGTGAAATATGAATGCTTTTCTATGGATAATAGCTAGCATTTATATAGCACTTTAAGGTTTGTAAAATGCTTTACAAATATGTCATTTTATCCTCAAAACAAACATAGGAGGTAGGTGCTAATACTACCATCACTTTATAGATAAGGAAATGGAAGCTGACAGGTTAAGTCACTTGCCCAGCTATTAAATGTCTGAAAATGTTGTGCAGAGAATAAGATTTGGGTTCAAGATAAATTTAGGTGTGAGTTTATTGATCAAGTGCACGACTACCCAGAGGTAAACTCAAATTGGGTAGTAATTTTTTGGAATTACAGGCTTGACTATAAAGGCTAAAACCACAAAAACCACAATTAGGGAGGGGAGCTAGCAGAAGCCATGACATACAGAAGCAAAGAACAACCATTAGTTGGATCCATAGCTCAGGGCTAATTTGAGAATATGGCGCAAGGGTACAAAGGTGCAACTTTCCTGTGACATGGGGTCCCTTCTGGAACAGGGTGGAGGGCACAGGGTGGAGGGTTGTAGTGAGTGCTTTCCAGAGCAGGGTGGAGGGACATAGGGTAGGGGGGACCGTAATGGGTCATGTTCTGGGCAAAGAGGGTGGGAGCCCTGTTTGGTCAGGGGGACCAGACAGGGTGGTCCCTAGATAAGATCCTTTCACCATAATGAACCTTATACACTATAATGATTGAAGGAGAATATAAAATGCTGATTGGGGAAGGAGGGGTTAGGGAACTATGCCTTGAGCAATATGCCCAGACATGCCTTAAGCAGTTTCAAACTAAAATATAAAACAGGGAGAAAAACAGAAATACAAGAGGAGCTTAATGGTGGGCCACAAGTCAGGTGATATATAGTGTCAGGTGGTGTATAGTGACCTGGGATTTGGGTTTGGGTACAACAAAACCAGATTTGAACTTAGGTCTTCCTAGCTTTATATACTATGCTCTCTCCTTGTTGCCACCTAGTCATCTTTATAATCCCATTTACTAATCAGTAGAGGCCTATCCTATCTAACTTTTTAAAAGTATCTTTTTCCATTGATCCTAAGTTTGTCCTCTGAAGTTTGGTAAAACGATATCTAATCTTCCACAGGAAACTCCTTCAAATATTTGAAAACAATTTTTGTGCCCCACATTTATAGTGTCCTTTTGAATATTGCCTTAAAGAAGTATTAAGATGCTTTTCACTTTTTTTAGGGGCACTGTATCAGTATTAACAAAACTTCCTAATGTACTACCTTCCTACAAATATATTGCTCTTCTTAGTCACATTTTAACATCACAATTTCTGTGTTATCTGTTAGCTGGTCTTGGAATCTTTAAAATTAGATTACAGGAAGAAGCAGTGAAAGCTAGGGAGAGGTATTTTTTAAACTGAAAGTATCAAAAGAGGCTATAAACTAGAGAATAAAGCAGCATTTTAATGTCAAGTATTCCTCATTCCTTCTTGTTTTGTTTTTCTCAAGTGTTTTAATTCTGGATTTCCCCTCACCCCCACCGCCTCCCCTCCATTCAGTCAAATTGTCTATATTTGCTTAGGTTCAGTTTCTCTTTATCTCTATTGCTGATATCTATTTTTAATTTTTTAATTTTTTTATTATTTTTTTATTATTTTTTGCTGATATCTATATAATAATAATTATTATTTTTTTACTATTGTATCCTCATTGTATGCATTGTCTTTTAATTTTCAGTCATGTACCATCTCTTTCTGAATGCCTTGCTTTTTAAATTAAAGTTTTTTGGTATCTTGTGTTTTTATAACACTTTCATTTCTGAATCTATCCCTGCTTGCTTTCTTGTCCAGCTAACCATCACTTCTAACACAAATTTTAAAAGAGGAGGAAAAAGAAATCAATGCTATCATTCAGCCCCTCTACCCTCTAACTCCTCACCTCTTGAGAGATATCACTAGGTAATAACTTTAGATCTGGAAATGATCTTAGGGACCATATGGTCCCATTTCATTATTTTATAGATGTGGACCTGAGGCCTGAGAAGTGAAATTACTTGTTCAAGATCACAGGTAGTATTAAAGTCAGAATTTGAACATGGATCCTTTTAGGCTAACTAGCCCTTTGTCCTCTGCACCATACCTCTCTAATGTAATACCCAAATAATGCTTATATCAGATTACCATTTATTTGTCCACTTCATGAAGGTCACTGGGGAGTGTGTGCAAAGGGTGGTAATGGTGCAGGTGGTGGTACAAAGAGATTCTTTCACATGCTTTGCCTTTGGGAGGTTTTGACAATCTAATTGGATCATACTGTATTGGCAAAGAAAGCCCAGGTTGGAAAGGTCAGAAGTTCTACCATTGGAAACATGAGGACCAGGAAGACAAGAAATTTCCCTAATTTCAGTCTGAAAATAAGAGAATTATGTTAATTATGTCTTTGTCTCATCTTGCTATGAAAGTGACCTTAGATTCATAAGTGGTGAGTGATGTGTCTGTTATGTATAAGGAGAAAACTTGCTAGCTTGGGAAGACCACATCAGATTGGCCATGAGATGATACTTTTTTTTTTTTTAAAGTCCTGACAACTCATAGAACACCTCTTTTGGTATATGGAGGGCTTTAGTCAGTGTCAAGGGACTATCTACTCAGACAAATCATAAGTCTCGGAAAACATAGGAAGAAACCTGACTATTCAAGCTGTCTAAAAGTGAGTAGGCTGTCTTTGAGGTGGAGTTCCTCATTACTAGGTGTCTTTAAAACCGAAGTCAATTGCATAATTGCTTGTGGAGGATGTTCTTCAAGGGAATCCTGTTCAGATATTGGTTGAACTGAATAACTTATAAGGTTCCTTCCAGTTTGGAAATCCTAGGAATCAGTCTCTGGCCCCTTACCATAACCAGGCTTCCAGGCTAGTAAGCTGTTGGGGGGAGGTTATATAGGATCATAAATGTAGAGCAGCAAAGGATCTCAGAAGCTATCTAATCCAAAACCCTTGTTTTATAGATAAGGAAATTGAGGGACAGGGAGCTTTAATGACTTACCCAAAGATATTTTCTCAGCTTCTTTTAAGAGCTATATTTGGATGTCATACACATACAACTCCCTTGCCTCCCTTTTGCCTTTCCTCCTTCCCATTTTTCATTAAACCATTATAACTGGATGTGAATGGGATTAATTTACTCATAAAATGGAAGAAGATAGCAGATTTCAATAATGTATCATTTACATGAGTTCTTACTATTTAATTGCTTCTTTTTTTAACCTTTGTTTTAGTTTACATTACTCATTTCCATGAGTTTTTGATTTACAGATTTTCTTTCTGTCTTTCCCCTACCACCACCCCAAAACAGCAATCCCATTGTATACCCCCTCCCCAAATCACTTCTCTCCTATATCCTTCCCCATCACCCCTCTGACTTTCCAGTAGGGCAAGATGGATCTCCCCACCCCAGTACCTGTATATTTCCCTCCTTCCTATTCGACTTCCTACTTGTTCTATTCTCTACTTTGTCCCTGTCCCTTTACAAAAGTCTGTGCTTCTAACAAGCCTCCCCCTCCATCCTCTCCCCTCTCATCCCCTTCTCCCCTACTCTCCTGTAGGCCAAGATATCCAATTTAGAGTGTATATCATTCCTTCCCTAAGCCAAATTCAATGAGAGTAAGGTTGACCCATTCCCTTTTGCCTTCTTGTTTTTCCCCTCCATTGTAACAATTATCCTTTGCTTCTTCTATATGAGAGGATTAACCCTGTTCTTTCTTGTCCTGTCTCCTCTCATACTATTCCTCTCCCACCTTTCAATTTCACCTTTTAAAATATTATCCCATCCTGTTCAATTGATCCTCTGCCCTCTGTCTGTACACATATATACACACACTCACACTCACATATGTAATCATATGCGTATATACCTCCTATATAGACTGTGTGTACACACACACACACACACACACACACACACACATATATGCACATTTATATTCCCTTCAACTATCCTCATACTGAGAAAAGTTTCATAAGTTATAATTATCATTTTTCCATGTTGGCGTGTAAATAGTTCAACTTCAATAAGTTCCTTATGAATTCTTTTCCATGTTTACCTTCTCATGCTTCTTGTATTTGAATGTCAAATTTTCTATTCAGTTATGTTTTGTTTTCATCAAGAATGCTTGGAAGTCTACTACCTCATTTAATGACCGTATTTTCCCTTGGAACATTATACTCAATTTTGCTGGGTAAGTGATTCTTGCTTTTAATCTTAGCTCCCTTGATCTCCAGAATATCATATTCCAGGCCCTTCAATCCCTTAATGTAGAAGTTACTAGATCCTGAGTTATCCTGATCGTGTTTCCACAGTATTCCAATTGTTTCTTCTTGGCAGCTTGTAATATTTTCTCCTTGATCTGGGAACTCCGGAACCTGGCTATAACATTCCTAGGAGTTTTCTTTTTGGGATCTTTTTCAAGAGGTGATAGGTAAATTCTTTCAAGTTTTATGTTGCCCTCTGGATCTAAAATATCAGGGCAATTGTCCTTTAGAATTTCTTGAAGGATGCTTTCTAGGGTCTTTTTTTGATCATGGCTTTCAGGTGGTGCAATGTTACTGGTTTTTTATTCAGGTGAGGGTTATCTTTTTGGGTCAGGATGTATAGTGCTTACCTATACCCACCTCAACAGGCCTTGGGCATCCCCGGCTCCCGTCCACTC
>CM053594.1:152670580-152708107 GCA_028646575.1 Pseudocheirus occidentalis
GACTCTCTTTTCATGATTTTCTCACATTGTTCTCATTTCTCTTCCCAATTTTTCCTCCACTTCTCTTATTTGGTTTTCAAAGTCCTTTTTCAGTTTATCTATAGCTTCTAGGCATTCTTCAAGTGTCTTGGAAGCATTTGGTGTGGGAGTTCTGACTGTGTTGTCTTCCTCCCATTCCATGCTTTGATCCTTTTTGTCCACAAGAAAGGATTCTAGAGTTTTATTGCTGTTCTTATTTTGCTTCCTTTTCCTCATGTTGGCCAGTCAATTAATTTAGCTTTGTGGAACCCTGCTTCCAGGGGGGAAAGCTCTGTTCCAAATCACTGGGGTTTTCCCAGCTGCCAGAGCTATTAGGAGGGCATTGCAAGTCCACCCAGCTTTGGCTTGCTGAAAGTGCACCCCAGGACCACCACCCAAGACCATGATCTGGATCCGGGCTGCTCAATGCAAGAGCACTTTGCCCTGATCAATCGACTCAGCTCTGCTGCGGAGTTCGCAGGCCAGGGGCTCTGAAGCAGTCCAGTGGGGGCAGCCACTGGTTAGAGCAGTTCCTGCCCTTCCCCCACTGCTTCCTTGCCCTGGGGGCAGATTGGCCAAACTGCTTTTCCTCCTCTGAAATTAGCTTGAAAGCTTCACTCATTTTCACTGACCTTTCTTAATCCTTATTCTTCCTGCTTTAACAGACATGAAGATGTTTCCAGGTGCTGTAGATTTGTTCTGTGGGGTAGACTCACACTGTGGCTTGGGAGGCTTGGTTCCTCCCCACCGCCCTGGGGCCTGGCCTTGTTTGGTTTCAGGCTGGGCTGGTCTCGGCTCTGAGCTTGGCGCGCTGAGCCCCTTCTGCTGAGCTGCCTTCAGCGAGAGATGTGTTTTCTGTATTTTTGTGAGTTTGAGAGCCCTAGAATTTGTCTGGGGTCATATTTTATGGGTATTTAGGGTGGCTGTGTGGGAGCTGCAGAACCTTGCTGCTTCTACACAGCCATCTTGGCTCCTCCGCCTCCCAATTACATTTTAATTTGGGTTCCAGGTGGTACTTATGAGTTTTGCCAGTCACTTATGGTCCATAAATCATGAATTTACATTTTTTGTTTAATAACACAGCTATGCTACCATTTTAAGTGATGAGAATTTGTCTTAAGTTTGGTATGTGCAGAGCTATGCAGCTCTCTGGACTCTAAGGAATTTCTCCCACTCCAGACAAAGGAGGCAATAAAGAACAAAGCAGTCAAGCCTCTAAGGGATTTTGCCTCTGTCAAGCTATAGATGGTATTAAGGAGCAAGGCAGACAAGCCCCAGACAGATCTGCAAACTACAGAAGATTTTAGCCTCCAATCAAATTAATTCCTGAGCAGCTACAGAGCCTATATGTCTTAAGTTAGCTGTCCAGCAGTATATGACACTAAAAATCAAGACAGACAAGTGAAACAATCTCTTCTCTTCACTTAAAGCAAAAAATTTTCCTTACGTCCAATTATTTCCCAGAATTGAAATTATTCTCTGTTTAGCTCCCAGAGAGCAAAGTCTGTCTTTCCCACTTTTGACTCAGAAGGGGAAAGGGTGATAGTGTGTGTGGGGTGGGAGTGGGAGGTTCTAACCTAGACTCTAACAAAGTCTAACGTGTCTATTTTCAGTACACCTGTTTTTCTCTTCCTCTACCTTGGTCTCAGTTTTTCTTACTCTGTTTTCTATGCTTCTGTCTTCTGGGTGTAGCTTCCTTGTCTCATCTTCTCAGCTGGTCCCTCCACCTCAGCTGGCTTCTAGTCATCTCAGTCACCTTCTACTTACTCTGCTGCTTCAAATCAGTGCCTCCCAGCCTGAAGTGACTCACTTCTACTTTATGATGAGAAATCTAATATTCACATTTCTTTCTGATATGATACAGTTAGTATACAATAGTTCCAAATCCCCAAAATAATTCATTGATGCACAGTTTCCCTTCAATAAATTCCAAAGTCCTAAAAACAGTCACGTTCAAAATAGTTGCTGTGAAACAATACATTTCATCTATCTTTACTTCAGGCTCTTACCTCTGAGGTGCTTTCTTTCTTTTTGGAGGGGGGAAGGGCAGGGAAATCAGGGTTGAGTAACTTGCCCAAGGTCACATGGATAGTAAGTGTTAAGTGTCTGAGGCTGAATTTGAACTCAGGTTCAAATCCTGACTCCAGGACTGGTGCTCTATTCACTGTGCCACCTTGCCACCCCCTCTGAGGTGCTTTCAATAGTCTTCTCAGTTTATCTGAGTTTTTTTTTCTCTTAGGTCTTCAAAACTGTCTCAAGTTGCTTTTCTCACACAAATGTCCTTTTTCTGCCTCTTTCAGCAAATGAAATATCTATATAAGAAAGGGATAGTATGTCTTGCTTAGAATAAGGGAGAGCGGGGGAAGAGAGGGAAAGGGTTGAAGCTATAAGAAATGATGTACGTGGACCAGTTAGGTGGCGCAGTGAATAGAGTACTGGCCCTGGAGTCAGGAAGACCTGAGTTCAAATCTCACCTCAGACACTTGACACACTTACTAGCTGTGTGACCTTGGGCAAGTCACTTAACCCCAGTTGCCCTCCCCAAAAAACGTAAAAAAAAAAAAGATTCAACAGGATTCAAATGGAGAGATATGAAAAGACACTCCCATTCTACCCCTTCATGGAGGTGGGTGGGCCACAGATATTACACATGGCTTGTGTTTTCAGACTTTTTAAATGTATCAGTTGTACTGACTTTTTTTTCTCTCCAAAAAATACTATTTGTCATGTGGAATGGTTCTTGGGGAACAGGAGGTGGAGCGATATATAGGATATTATGATAATGTAGGAAAAATATTGATAACATTTTTATTTTTAAAAAAGATAAGGGAAGGGTCTAGTATGGACTTTGAATCTCAAGCAACCTGATATCTTTTCACATATTTTAAAGCCATGCTGTTGTTGATGACAATTTGTTACTCAAAACTTGTAAAGTTATTGATACAAATCAAATTAGTAAGTCCGAATTTTGATATTTTCCCAGAAATTTTCTGCTAAAAATAAATTGGTTACCTTACCTTCCCTCCCTTCCTCTGGTCCTTTGGTGTTCACTTTCAAAATTGTCTTTATGAAAAATGGAATGCTTAGAGCTTCAAGAGCAGCTTCTAATTAAATTACCAGGATTTCCAGGGGGGATTAACTACAAAGTGGGCTGTTTTCTTTTTGATGTGAAATAAGCAGTAGTCAGTGGGAAATATTTTGAAACTGTTGCAGCCTGGATGGCAATGTGTAACATATGGGCCTTTTAAATATTTCTGTGCAGCATCCATAGTCCCAGAAGAACATCGCTAAAGAAGCCCAACAAAAGTGAGGTATGCTACAATGGCAGCAATTCAGTCAAATATGAAATTTTATGAAATAATAGATTTGTGTACTTTTGTTTGAACTGCATCTGTTACTTTAATGCTTATAGCATTGTTGCTGCAGTACTTGCTTCAGTAATTTAGAACATTTCTGATTTTTGACAGAGTAGAAATACTAAATCCTTCATATGATATAATATCTGGTGTCTAGTAAACTTTTATTCAAGTGGAAACTGCATGTTCTTTGTCTTATTTTTTAAACAATGCGTTTCATAGAACCAAAGTTACACTATTAATGAATTTATTGTGGTTGTCATTTTTTTCAGTTTTGTCTGAGTCTTCATGGTTTCATTTGGGGTTTTCTTGGCAAAGAAACTGGAGTGGCACCACTAGAGTGGCTTGCCATTTCCTTCTCCAGCTCATTTTAGAGATGAGGAAACTGAGGCAAACAGTTACATAACTTGCCCAGAGTCACACAGCTAGTAAGTGTCTGAGGCAAGATTTGAACTCAGTAAAATTACTCTTCTTCACTCTAGGCCCAGCTATCTGTTCTCTGTACTACCTAGCTGACCCATTAATAAGGAATAGAAGGGAGGAAAAACAAAACATCATGAGAATAAGATAGCATCAGTTCAGCTGAAACCAGGATATTTTAAATAGGCCAATACATTAATCAAAGTGCAAATGGATTAAATTTAAGATCACCTTGATGAGGTTTGCAAAGTAAGATACTTCAAATACATACTGAGGGCCCTCAAATGCTGCAGTAGGAACTTTGAGGTATCAAGGGTTAGTAAAAAGAGCACTGAATTTGGAGTCAGGAAAACTTGGGTTCAAATACTGCTTCAGATGTATTAGCTGTGTGATCCTGGGCAAATTATGTAAACTCTCTGGGCTTCAGCTTTCTCATCTGTAAAATTAGTTCACAGAGCTTGATTACTTCTAAGTTCAGTTCTAAATCTATAGTCATACATTACATATTTTAAATAACAGATGTAGAGATTGCTCATTTGTATTGGCACAGGGATTCAACTCCAGCCAATAGCTAATGCTGCTAAAATACAGGGCTGAGAAAGGTGGTCCAAGTGGTCACCAGTTTAAATTATATTTAAGTTAAAAGTTTTTGTGCCCAGAAAGTGGAAGTCTAAGGCTGAATTATATACATACATATATATATATATATATATATATATCACCAGTGATATACACTGATGGGTGATTAATAACCCCCAAGGAAAAAAATACTAAAAGAAGCAATAGCTCCATAGAACTAACTAAAGAACATGAGAGGTCTGTGTGCACTGGCACCTGTGTCTGTGAAAGGGAGACTGATGCTCCCAGGATGTTGTAATATTTGAAAGAAAGTATTCCCGTATAATGGAAAGAGTACCAAGCATCAAGTCAGGAGACCTGGGTTCAAATCTGAGTTCTGGTGCTTCCTGGTCAAATGAGTTCTGACAATTGATTTTATCATCAGAGTCTCCGTTCCAAAGGATGATATGTACACACCTGGGAGAAGTGGTCCAAAGGAAATCTCCTTCCTTAGGATATTCTTAGAATATTGTTTATTTGAGGATAAAACATACCCTTTCTTCTGGTCACACATCCCTAACAGTCCTGTTCAGTTATTCATCTGCTCCTGTTTCCTAAAGGGAGTAAACTGGGGAACAACTGGAATGACTTTGGCAGGCCCTGAACCACTAAAATATAGATCCTTTGGGACAGAGATGTTCTGGAATTCAGCATCCTTTTTTAAGGAATCAGTGAGAGTGAATGGATTAATTCCCAACATTAGAAGGCTGTGACCAAGAAATTCAGAGGTGCCCACTATATTATGCCCACTATACTTCTTCAATAAGGCAAAAATGCTTTAAAAGGAGAAATTTCCTGTTTTGCGACTTAGTATAAGAACAGAGACTGCTGATAGTCAGCTATTTAGTGGATTTGGGGAAAAATTCCCAAGCACTCTTGTAAAGACACCAAGCAATTCTTGTGGAGAGTTATGCCAAAAGAAGACTCCCTAGAGACCTAACCAGATCGAGCAATGAATGGAAGAAGTTGAAAAGACTGGACCAATTAATTATCTCTTGCAGTCAGAGACTTTTGAAATTGAAAGGGACTTCAGATACCATTTTGTTCAACCCAGAGATGAACAAGAATCTCCTCTCCAACCTACCCAACAAACATCCTCTTTTTGAAGACCCCCAAGGAGGATTCCTCCCAAGACTGTTCATTGCACTTTTGGATCAATCAATCCATTAACACATATTTACTAATGATCTACTCTATGCCAAGAACTTTGCTAGGTGCTAAGGACACAAAATCTAAATTAAACAGTTTTCCTGCCCTCAAGAAGCATAATATTGGGAGAGATAGTATGTATATAACTAACATTTGCTCTAAGACACTTATCCTAACTCACATTCGCACCGATAAATAAAGTATGGTTTCTATATCTTTTCAGGGGTCTAGGAGTACCGTTGAGGGATTGAAAGATGCATTTACTTCTAATATAGGTTCAAGCACCATTATGGTGTGCTTTCCCCAAGATTATCATTTGCTTGTCAATTTAATCAACCCATTTTGAGTAGCTTTTAGAAAGAGTAATTTACTAAAGTGATAGAAAAAAAAACACCTTCTTACAAATACATGCAAAGTCCAGAGGAAAGTGAGCTCAAGCTTAGAGAGTCCATGTGGGGTTTGCCACATGTGCTTTCATGGCTCCTGGTTGTTGGAAATACTTTTCTCCCCTTTGTGAGGTGCTCTAGCAGCTCCACATAGGCATAGAGTGGCTTCTTTGCTGATCCATTCATCTAGTATGTCTTTGGCTCCCCATTCAGAAACTACCATCAACTAATCCAGGAACTCCACGCCTCCCTCCACACACACACACCAGAATTCCAATGGAAAGTCCAAAGTCCTCCAGATCCTTTGAAGCTCTGAAAGTTTTCCTCTGGTGAAGAGGGGTGGGGAGTTGTAAAGGTAATTAATTTAGTAACTAAGGGCTATGTACTAGAAGGTATGAACTGGGTCTCCTGTTGCTGACATAACAGGAAGGGATTGGCTGAGACAGGAAGCCTATGAATGTGTGTGTGTGTGTGTGTGTGTGTGTGTGTGTGTGTGTGTGTGTGTGTGTGTGTATAAGAAGAACCTGAGAGAGAGGCAGGCAGAATCAAGAATTTTCCTCCTGGTAGAGGGAGCAGAATTTTCACAGCATCTGGAAGCTGGGCTGCTGGACTAAGAACTGAGTTGGAGTTTTCTATAAGACCAGAATCTGGTGAAGGCTGAAGTTGCTGCCAGAAGGCCACCTGGAAGGCTAAGATTTCTTCTGGGTCCTAGGGCCAGCTGAACTTCTGGAGGACTGAAGAAGCATGACCAGGATAAGACTTTGTTTGTTTGTGGCTTGGTTGATCCTTGAGTTCCTGGCGACAGAAGTGGTGAAGGTTTTGAGATGTGCTGGGCCCTGTGAACTTCAGTGTGTACCAGGAACTGCCTGGAGGCCTGGACGAGAACCTAGGAGATGTCTGCCTTTGAATCCATGTGACTGTTTGGTGGATTCAGGTAGGAGCTGGGACCATGGAAGGGGATCCAGGGAATCTCAGAGACCACCCTGAGTCAAAATGAAAAAAAAAGACCTCTCCTTGGATAATGAAGGCATGATGAAATTGAAGCTTACTAGACACCAAGAGGTAGAGGGTTTGTGTAATTTTCTAATGATTGTATTTAGTGATTAATGATACTTAGTGACTGATTTCTAGATAAGTGACTGATTAAGTTAACCTATGATTGCCCCACAAGTGGAAGAGACTTGAATTGTGAAATGAGTGAATGATTAAGTAAGGAGGGTTTCCCCCTTAGGGGTACCAGATGATTGTTCTTTTGTTCTTTGTTCTAAATACTGTGGCTACTTTGGTGAAAACTATGGGGCCATTCTAATGTTAAGCTGTTGTGAACACTATATTGTGATTTTCTGTGGCAAGATGTAATGTTGTGAATATTATACTGTACCTTGATTTTCTGAGAAAGTTTGCTTTGATTTGTTATGGAATAAATAGAGTGTTCACTATACTGTTCAATAAGAACCTTATACGCTGTTCACAGTAGCATTCTTTTGGGAAGCTGCTTGTGCATGGCGTTACAGGAGGGGAGGTAGGAAATCTAGACTAAAGTCAAAACAGAATCATCTTGTGTTCAACACATCTTCCCATGGAAGTTGTGTTCCTTCTCTGGAGTTTTATTGGAATACCCACAATTACTTCAATCTCTGGAAAAATTTTAGTTCTAAACAAGCTTGAAATTTAATAAACAAGTCCTAAGGAATAACCAAGTTTTGTCAGCCAATCTAAACACAATTTCTGTGCAGTCACTCCCAGTTCCAAGGACTTCTTGTACTTAGTCTAAATCGTATGATTAAAATTGATTTATTGATTGATAGAAACTTGTTCTCTCACCTCATCAAAATATCAAGACATCTTATCATGTACTGTAAGTGGAGAAGGATAACTTGATTGATTTAGTCAATCAACATCCCATCTTTATACATAGTTATATACATATACACGTGTGTATATATGTATATATGTGATTATGTCTAAATGCTGTATATAAATACAAACATACACATTTCTATTACATGATAATATGCTGGATATAGTCCCAGAAGGGGGTATAAAAGCTGAGAAGCTGAGATAGTTGGATAGCTCATTTGGGATGTGTTTCTTCACATAAAACCTAAACTTGTTTCTTTGTAACTTTTAAATTTTTTCCCTGATTCTCCTTCTAGGGCCATGAAGAACAAATTGAATTGTTCATTCAAGCAAGAGCCCTTCAAATACTTGACGACAGCTATCATCTCTGACCTCTTCCCACCCCCCACCCCCTCACCCCCCGCCGTCTCCAAGGTGTAGGTTATCTTGACTTGCTTTTCCTTTCCTTCTCTTGTCTTACCTTGTCTTGCATTTCCTTCTTTTGTCTTGTCTTGCTTTGCCTTCTTTTATCTTGTCTTTTCTTCTGTTCTCTTCTCTTCCTTTCTCATATCTGTCTCTCGAGAGATGTAGGATCCAGAGTCAGGCCTTCCATATATTCTGGACTAGAATATTTTGCTAAAGAAGCTATACCAGACTGGTGCTAATTGATGGATGATGAACTCAGCTTTACCCCCAAGGACTGCAAATAGAATTGAGAAATGTTCACTGTGGGATTCTGAGGGATTTTAGTGTAAGGTGCTAATTATTCACTTACTGGTATTAAAACTTCCTTTCTGGTACATTGTGGGCAGAAGTAGCTTGGTGGGACAGAAAATAGAGTGCTAGATTTGTAATTAGAATGGTATGAGTTTGAATCCTGTCTCCAACACTGACAAGTCATATGACTTTAGTTTTGAAATTGTCATTTTTCAGACATATTTAACATTCTGTGACCCCAATTGGGATTTTCTTTGTGGAGATACTAGAGTGTTTTGCCATTTCTTTCTCCAGAGAAGGAAACTGAGGCAAACAGGGTTAAGTGACTTGCCCAGGGTCACAAACCTACTGAGTGTCTGAGGACAGATTTGAGCTCAAGTCCATGAGTCTTTCTGCCTCTTATCCATTGCACCACCTAGCTGCTCTGTGTGATTCTAGACAATTCCCTTAGTTCCTCCTAGCCTCAGTTTTTTCATCTATAAAAAGGAATAATAATGGAACATCACTCATAGATCTCTTGTGAGAATCTAATGAGATCACATATGTAAATATATGTAAAGTACTTTGCAAACCCTGAAGTGTTACATAAAAGTTACCTATTATTATTACTACTTATAAAAGGCAGAAACTCCTTTGGATGTCTAGAACAGAAATTTCCCCAAGTTTCTAAGTTGGGGCTGGAGTTTACCACGAAAAGGTAAACCAACCTTTTGTACCACTGAGAGAACTATGAGACAGCTGTTTTGCTAAAGCAAAACATTATCTACTAAGATTGATCAGTACAACTATGACTTCCTCCATGCCCCCTCCTCTGAGCTCTACCAGCTGGTTGTCATTTTAACTCATCTGATGTCATAACACCTCTATTGTAATGATCCAATAGTAACTATATATACTCACGGGATCATTGGATCCTAGATTTTGAGCTACAAGTACCTAAAGGATCGTCTAGTCCAATCTCTACATTTTATAAATAAGGAAGCTGACCCCCAAAGAGGGAAAGTAACTTGCCCAAGGTCACACAAATGGCACACGACCTTTGACTACAAATCTAATGCTCTTTCCATTACACAAGACAGCCTACACTGATAATATCCAATTTATATTATATATACAGATGGCATGCATATATCTATCTCCCCTTTGCAGATTACAAATTGCTTGAAGGGCAAAAAACTCTCTTATCTTCATAATATATAATGGGTTCTTAATGAGAATGAATGAGTTAAAACTGACATGATTTGATGAAAAAAATATAGAAAAATAAAAAACAATATTATACAAAACAAAGGAATTACAACACTGGATATATGAATAAAGAACTAGTGTATTTTTTAAAAACGTGTTTATTTTATAATCTAGGCCATCCCTAAAATTATAGTTCCACATGCTAGCTCTTCACTCACCCACAAGGTTACAAGCTACCCTTTTGTGACATCTGCCTTCTTTTGCCCTTTTATATACCCCTCTTCATGACGCTCATTTTAAATAGGTTTCCCATGGGTAAAAATGTTTTGAGTAGGTACACAACACAGTGTGATTTTTTTTCCCCTCTGCCCTTATATACATCTAAGATTTAACCTCCTAGACAGGACCATTTAGATCCAATAGTAACAAGGTGGTCTGCCTCTCTCTCTCTCTCTCTCTCTCTCTCTCTCTCTCTGTCTCTCTGTCTCTCTCTCTCTCTCTCTCTCTCTCTCTCTCTCTCTCTCTCTCTCACACACACACACACACACACACACACACATTAAGAATGAAAACAAAGACAAGGAATGACTGTGAAAGACATGGGAAGACTAAGTGATTGGTCCACCAGGGTGTGCTCCCAGGAAGGAACTTCAGAAGATCCTGATTTCCAAGGTTTGAGTTTTGGCCTCTATTTTGGTCCATGCTGCCTCTGACTGACAGAGCAATCACTTATACGTTTCAGTGGACAGAGTCAAAGGCTGCGCTGAATCTATTCCAGGCAATTTCATCTTCTGTTTTTCTTTATTCATGAGTATTAAAATTCTTTAATGAGGGTAGGGTTTTTTATGAGGTTTTTTTTTAGGAGGTGCCAATTCTTCTTTTCCTTCCCACAAATACCATGTGTTAATGAACAACTCTCTCTAAAGCAATGACATGCACCCTGAATATGTAATGTAGCCTTTTAGTAAAGAGAGAGGAGAAAGTTTAGTGCATGTACTGTTTGTGAATATTATAAAAATCACCATAAATCTAAGGCAACCATAATATATCAATAACACTAAATCACTCTAATTTGTTGACATTTATTACTGACACATAAGTCATACCTTTTGGAAGTCTTGATCTGTGTCATAGTTCTTAACAAGCTAATTATCTGGGCTAAATTAATCTTGGGATGGGGGGGCAGAGTGAAAGAGATGAAGCTAAAGAACAGAATTAGAAAAAAAGTATGTACTTCATCTTTCTCCTAGGGCATCAAGAACACTTATGTTTTCCCAGATGCCATGTCTTGCATCTGGTTTCCATGGTGGAAAAACTGGTGCAAAAAAAATGATAAAGGGGTTAAAGGAGAAAGACAAATATGAATAAAGAAGCAAAACAATGACAATAATTACAATCATGATGAGAGGAATGATTTCTCTATTGTAATGATACTTTATAATAGCAGAATGAACAGTTATCATGAGAACCTCTGATCATTTTGATGAGCCCCAATTAATTTGATGAAATTACAAGGCATGACTCTTTGTTGAAAGGCAGAACCTAACATGAAGTTCAGTATGCACCTAGACTGTTGCTGAGAGGGCATAAGGAACATCTAATTAGTCCCCAGCGACTGGCTGCTTTCTTATGATTAATTGACCAAAGCTCAGGAGAAAAAGTTCTTATTGGAAGAGCTGCTCCCTCTATGGACTATATGAATGAGCTGTGAAATGGCGCCATTCCTCTCCCCCCTTTTCTCCCTGGACTTCCAGATCAGAGTGCAGCAGGGGAAAAGGTTATAATGAACTATTTGAGTGTTTTTATATTTCCTGAATTTGTTCAAAATTGCTAAAACAGAATCAGAATCAAAGGCATATATGATAAGAATCTGATAAATCCAAGATGGCAAAACATTTTAAAAAGTGAAAAATGAGATTAGATCCACATCTTACAGCACACATTACTGTATATTACAAGGGGATTGATGGTCTAAATATTTTTTAAATCATTTTTTAAAAGAAGTAAAATAAATTATATATTTACATCACAGATATGAAGAGGAGAAAGACTTATCTAATAAAATGTTATGGGAGACAAAACTAGAGCATCTAATCATGTAAAAACCATTTTTATCCAACAAAAAATAATTTTTCCAAAAGGAAAAATGTAAACCCTGATTTATGTTCTCACTAAATATATCTGATAAAAGTTTTAAGAAATAAAGTATATAAGAAACTGACACAAATTTATGATATTAGGTTCCATTTCTTGATAGGAATGTGGACATGAAGGAATAAATGCAAATTTTGATAACTACCTGAAAAACTGTTTAAAAGTTTCTAATAATCAAAGGAATACAGAAAAGTCAATACTTAAACACCATCTTATACCCATTATATTGGCAAAGAGAGTTTAAAATTATAAACTTCAGTGTCTGGTCTATGGAAAGGCATGAACACATATTACTATAAATTGTTGGAATCCTTTTGGAAAGCAGTATGGAAACATATGGTAATATGCAATAGTTGTGAAAATAATCATAGCCTTTCATCTAGTGATGAAAATTTTAGAATAATGCCTTTAGATTGCCATTAAAAGAAAATAAAAACCTATCTGTATTGAAATATTAATAGAAAATTAAGTTCTAGCAAAAGAAAAAAATCCAACCCCCAACAACTAGAAATAACTCAAGAGGTCAAACAATTGGTCAATACATCTAATATAATACATCAAAACAAAGGAATATTATTGTTCCAAAAGATATAAAAAATATAAATTATATTAAGAAATATATTAAGAAATAATAGAAATACAATAAAATAAAAAATAAGCATTCATATAACTATTTAAAAATAACAAACCCCCCTAAAATGAAAAGTCACAAAGGGATACAGAACAAGGCACTTTTATTCTTCCTTTAAAATACATGTCTAAACACATTACAAATAGTTTGGAATTTATGGTTCTATGCTGTTTCTAGTTTTAAAGCTTTCATTTATTTGAATATTTGTTGTTGGTTAATATAACTATTAATAGAATTATATATGTTCCACCAGTATTTGTTCTGTCCATATGAGGGGCTAAAGAAAATCTTTAGGCGGGGGCTGAGAAGCAGGAAAACTCCATGGCTCCCCACATAACCACGTCAAATACCGATAAAATATGACTCTAAACAAATTTTAGAGCTACAGAACCCACATACTGACAGAGAGAAACAAATCTCCTGATGAAGGTAGCCTGGAAGCTGGACAGGAAGGGTTCAGATCACACCCTGCCCTCCTCTAGCCTGCAGTTTTAGCCGCAGGGCAGCCTTGACCAGCAGCTGCAATGGATTTAGAGGGAGTGGATCACCAGAAGCAATGGTGGTTTCCAGAATTTCAATCCATAAATGCCAAAGAAAAAATGAGAGGTCCCTGTAGAACTCAGTTGGAACCAGTGGGGGGATAGAAGAATGGGTCCAGCCCCTGCCACCAGAGCTAGAAGTTGCAGTGGTATGGCAACCCTGAAGTTGCCTCCATGTGGCTGTTTCAGAGCTCCTGGCCTGAAGATTGTAAGGGGGCCAAGCAACCATTCAGACGCTAACCACTTTTGCTTTAACTTGTCTGGATCTGGATCACAGTCTTGCATGGTGGTCCTGAGGTGTGTGACCAGTAAGCCAGTCTGTGGGGGCTGCAGAGATGGCACCCTTTTAATAGTCCTGGCAGCTGGGAAAACCCCAGCAATTTGGGACAAAGCTCTCCACTCTGAAAGCAGAGTTCTACTGTGGTGAAGAGCTCAAAAGTCAAGTAATTGAGTGGCAACATGAGCAAGCAAAGGAAGAAAAGCAAGCACAGCAATCCAACTTTAGATTCTTTTTTAGGCGACAAAAAAGGATCAAAGCATGGAATGGGAGGAAGACAACGAAGTCAGAACTCCTACACCAAAAACTTCCAAGAAAAATATGAACTGGTTACAAGCCATGGAGGAACTCAAGAAGGATTTTGAAATCAAGTAAGAGAAGTGAAGGAAAAATTGGGAAAAGAAATGAAAATGATGCAAGAAAATCATGAAAAGAGAGTCAACACCCTGACTGAAGAAAATAACACCTTAAAAATAGATTAACTCAAATGGCAAAAGAGGTCCAAAAAGCCAATGAGGAGAAGAATGCCTTAAAAAGCCACATTTGCCAGAAGGAAAAAGAATTTCAAAAGCTCACTGCAGAGAATAATTGCTTCAGAATTAGACTGGAGCAAATGGAAGCTAATGATTTTATGAGAAATCAAGATACTTTTAAACATATCCAAACAAATGGAAAAATAGAAGGCAATGTGAAATATCTCCTTGAAAAAATTGCTGACCTGGAAAATAGATCCAGGAGAAATAATTTAAAAATTATTGGACTATCTGAAAGCCATCATCAAAAAAAGAACCTAGAAATCATCCTTCAAGAAATTCTCAAGGAAAATTACCTTAATGTTTTAGAACCAGAGAGCAAAATAGAACTTGAAAGAATTCACTGATCACCTCTTGAAAAAGATTACAAAAAGAAAACTCTTTGGAATATTATAGGCAGGTTCCAGAGTTCCCAGATCAAGGAGAAAATATTACAAGTAGCCAAGAAGGAGCAATTTGAATATTGTGGAAACACAATCAGGATAACCCAGGATCTAGCAGCTTCTACATTAAGGGATCAAAGGGCTTGGAATATGATATTCTGGAGGTCAAAGGAGCTAGGATTAAAACCAAGAATCACCTACCCAGCAAAACTGAGTATAATGTTTCAAAGGAAAATATGGTCATTCAATGAAATAGGGAATTTTCAAGCATTCTTGATGAAAAAAACAGAGTCAAATAGAAAATTTGACACTTAAATACAAGAAGCAAGAAAAGCATGAGAAGATAAACAGGGAAAAGAAATCATAAGGAACTTATCAAAGTTGAACTATTTCCGTGCCTACATGGAAAAACAATAATTGTAACTTATGAAACTTATGAAACTTTTCTCAGTATGAGGATAGTTGAAGGGACTATAAATGTGTGTGTACATATATATATGTACATAGGTATGTATGTTTACATACATATATGTCTATATAGGAGGGTATATGTGCACATGAATACATGTGTGAGTTTGTGTCTATATGTGTACAGGTATACATAGACAGAGGGCACAGGATCTATTGAACAGGAAGGGATGATATTTAAAAGGTGAAATTGAGAGATGAGAGAAATATAATGAGAGGCGATGGGGAAAGATAGAATGGGGTAAATTATCTCATATAGAGGAGGCAAGGGATAACTGTCACAATGGAAGGGAAGAACAAGAAGGCAAAAGGGAATGGATCATCTTTATTCTCTTTGAATTTGGCTTAGTGAGGGAATGACAGACACTAAATTGGGTATCTTGCCCTATAGGAGAGTAAGGGGGAAGGGGATGTGAGATGGGATGATGGAGGGGAGGCTAGGTTGGGGGAGAGGGTAGTTAGAAGCACACACTTTTGAAAACGGACAGGGTCAAAGTAGAGAATAGAACAAGTAGGGAGCAGGATAGAGTTGAGGGGAATATAGTCAGTTTTTCACAATATATTCACTATAGAAATGTTTTGCGTAACTACACATACACAATCTATATTGAATTGCTTATCTTCCCAGTAAGGGTGGGTGATGAGGGAGGAAGGGAAGGAATCTGGAATTCAAAATTGTAAAATCAAATGTTTAAAAATGATAATTATTCTTATTATCATTTACATGAAACTGGGAAATAAGATAAACTGGCACTGGGGTATGGAGATCCATTTTGCCCTACCAGAAAGTGGGAGGAGAGATAGGGAAGGATATAGAAGAGAGCAGATTGGGGGAGGGGGTATACAGTGGGATTGCTGTTTTGGGGTGGTGAGTAGGGGAAAGAGGGAGAAAATTTGTAACAAAATCTTGTGGAAATGAATGATGTTAACTAAAAATAAACATAAAATTTAATTTTAAAAAAGAAAAACTTTAGGGTACATGCACATTAAAAAAACACAGGAGCAAGAGATTCTGGATAAAAGAGAATCACAAGAAGAGGTAGGCTACTTGAATGCAATAGAGAAACTGGATAAACTGGCAGCAATGACAAAGGCAGTGACCACCAGGCAAGTAATAAGGATTTCCAGAGCCAAGTTAGAGACGCAAAAATGATAACAATATGGTAGTACCTAATAGAGCGCCATAGAGCCACAGAATTACGAGACTAAGAACTGAGAAATGAGAGGAGGCTGTATACATGGATGCTAAAATGAGAATAAAATGACACTATTAAAAGAAGCAGGCAAGTGGAGAGACACCAATACTGCTCTAAAATAAGGTCCTTAATTACACACTGTAACTACTAAGACATCACCTATTCATATTATGAGTTTCTACATGGGGACTGATTCCAATGATGGAGGGAAGGAAGGAAGAGTCATCACTGGGAGATAAAACATAAATACTTATTTTCTAACTGGGTAGAGTACTAATCTCATCTATATTCTTTATACGCATTTTAAGAAATCTGGACTACATTATACTTTGGTAACCTCAGTTGTTTGTAAGGTGCAAGATCATTTTTTAACTTGAGTCACGTTTTTCCAAAGATGTTCCTAGGGTTACTTCTGCATTGGGGCAAAGCAAACCACTGAGTTATTACTGAGGAGCTTTCAAAATTGAACCCAGTCTAGATGAGCCAAGAGGTTTAGCAATGGACCTTGAGTAATATAACACTAATAAAAAATAACAAAACAGCTCTGCACACACAACTGGCTAAAATGGAAAGCTTTGGCACCATTTAGTTTGGATCTATGTTGTTCTTTTATCTGTCCTTATTTATAAATGGCTTCTCCCTGGTATGTTCTTTCTAAATTTGCAAAGTCCTTTTGTCTTTGTGGGGGTAAAAAAAAAACTCGAGAAAATTAAACAGAGAAAAAAAGCAAATACTTTTGGAAGAACAGAGAACTGGAGAATTGGTAGAATTTGAGTAAGGTTGAGAATCCTGGTCTTGAGATTTTCCTTAAATGTATAATAAATAGCTATGCAAAACACCTATTTATGCCCAACTGAGTCCTCCTTTCAAGTTCAAAAATATGCAGTCTCAGAAGGATGTTATGAAGCTGCTAAAAGTCTAAGAAGGATTTGATTTTTCATATAAAGTTACATACTCAAAATGCAGCTTTTTTGTTGTTTAAGTGAAGTATTTCATTTAAAAAGTGTAAATTACTGAAATGTTCATTCTGAGCAGAAGCTTAATATTTCCCTACACAACTGATTCCTTATGACCACTGATCCTGAAATCAACTTCCAACATTTCTTCCCTTATATTCCTATTCCCTATAATTTACAAGTGTCTCTTCTCTTTACTAGTTCTTGAAGAGTGAAATTATTTATTTATTCATTCATTTATCATTCGTTTGTTTTGCCTCAAGGGGTATTGGAAGTGGTCCAAAGAAGGATTATAGGCACTGGGTTGATTCCCCTATCCAGGGTTCCACTATGACTTTAGGTAAATCCAAGCTATATCTTTGACATCTGTAGGGCCTCAAGTGAGCATTCAGGTTTTAGGTAGTAGGAAAGCACTACATATATTTCAATGCAATGGTTGACTTCAGTCTTTCATGATGGCTTGAATGCAATAAAAGACCAAGTATTTGCTAGTATATAATACAGTTGAGACTATGTATAATTGACATTCTAAAGATAGAAATGGGACCATGCAATAATGTACTATTTCATACATTTGTAATAGCTGCATGTTAGAATAAAGCTTTTTTTCCCCAAACAGATCCACAATTATAGTTATATCATGGAATCAGGCAACATCTGAAATAAGTAAACTCATAATTAATGTCAAGAAACATACAAAAATCTCTTTCCTAACTTTTTAGCATTGAAAAAATTAGGGGCAGAAAAAAAAACCTTTTGTGTTCTGATGGAAAGGAAATTGTTAGTATGTTTACTTATTCACTTACATATATGGAAATGTTATTTAACCCCATACAAACTCACTCAGATAAAAACAAACAAACAATTGCAGAGACTGGAATAAATAATAAGATTGTTGAGTGGGTATAAAAGTAAATAATGACATCAGGATAAACCATAGCCCCAACAGATGCCATCTAAGGCAGAGGGTTTTTAGTAAAGCTGTGTTTCATAAGCAGACATTCAAGACATGGAATTTTTAATACTTGCCAAAGTAACAAATTAATAAATTAATTAACATGAATTATTTTTAATAAGCAAAAGTAATGGTTTCCAGTGAAGTCCTCAGTTTTGTTTTCATGGTAGTACTTAATGTCTTACATGATGGTTAATAGAGAGTCCTCATTTACATCTGGGTAGCATTTAGAACTAGGAAAATTTCAAATCTATCCTCAGATTTTTACTAGCTGTGTGATCCTGTGTAAGTCACTTAAACTCCATCTGCTTCAATATATTTTTATTGTTGTTCAGTCATTTCAGTTGTGTCTGAATCTTCATGACCCCATTTGGGGTTTTCTTGGCAATGATACTGGAGTAGTTTGCCATTTACTTCTCCAGCTCACTTTACAGAGGAAGAAACTGAGGCAAGCAGAATTAAGTGATTTGTCCGGGGAAATGTCTGAGGCTACATTTGAATTCAGATCCTCCTGACTTCAGGCCCATTGCCCTATCTACTGCCCCACTTATCTGCCTCAGTTTCCTCATCTATAAAGTGGGAATAATAATAGCACCCATCTCCCCAGGTCGTTGTGAGGATAAAATGAGAGAATACTGGGAGGGCACTTTGCAAACCTTAAAACACCATATAAATAGTCACTGTTATTATGATGATTATAATTATTATTATTAGCATCTTTTGAGCTATTGTAAAGAATAGAAAGGTGACAGAATCACAAAGAACAAATGTTGCCTTGACTTGGGGAAAGGGAGAAGGTGAATATTTCAATCTACAGAGCAGAGAGCTTTATGTTGATCCTAATCAAAAGTCCAGGACAGATCATTAAGCAGAGAATTTATTAGCACTTTGAAAGGGAAGGATGATACTGCCTTGTTCATTAAGAAAAAAGGTCATATCACACTAATCTAAATTTCCATAAACAGAGAGACTCACTAGTTTCAAAAGTTCAGAAATATTATGGAAAAGTAGCAACACCAGTTTTTTCTCCTGAAAAAGTTTCAAGTCATTTTGAACCCACTTTACTACTGTTCTGTATGCCGAATTAAAATGGTCAAAGACGGATCCTGATTCAGATGCCCGTTGAGCTGGGTTGGGATATGTGGGCTAGCAGCATGTCACTGACTTTGTTTGAATGGCATTTTCTCATGGTACATAGAATATTAACATGATAATCACAGGCACAGTGAAACAGTGTGCAGAATAGATTTCAATTTTCGTGCCTCTTGGCCCAGAATCCCATTAAGACAAATTTCTTCCTGGGTTATCCTGAAAGCTTCTCAAGAGCAAGAGCTATGTTGCCTTGTTACTTCTATGTCATCTCATAATGCTTATTATACACAGTTAATAGGGTTGAGTTGGAGAGATTTCTAATTGAATCTTATTCCTTTTCATTTATTCCATCAGGATATCTGAAGCGGACCATGGCAATACCTCTTTGTTGGCCATCTTTCTGCTTTCTTCTTTCATCCTGCTCAGGACTATTCAGTCTGTGGATGAGGATTACAAGCCTGCAGCCACCAAAAGAGGGAGCATTTTAGAATGGAGCAATGGAAGAGAGAAGACTGAAGAAGTCAGTCCCTCAAGCAGTTTTGGAGTGGATTCTGATACTCTCTGTGCAGGCAGAATCTAGTAGATACCCCTAAAATATACGCATCTTTACAACTTCCATTTAATGTGAATAGCAATTACCCATTAATCCAAAACTCATTCAATCAAATGAGATTATATTTGTATATAGTGCCTAACAGAAAACAAAACAAAAAACCCCACAGTCCCAGCCTTCAAAGAGCTTACATTTTAACAGAAAGAGGGAGACATAAAATATAACCTGAAATAATAATGTTATACTTACTGTTGTTTAGTCATATCTGACTCTTTGTGATCCAGTGAACCATACTATTCAGGGAGTTATCTTGACAAAGATACCAGAGTGATTTCCTGTTTCCTTCTTCAGTGGATTAAGACAAGCAGAGATTTAATTGACTTGCCCAGGGTCATACAGCTAGTAAGCATCTCAGGCTAGGTTTTAACTCATGTCTTCCTGGCTCCAGTGCTCTAACCACTGATCCATCTAGTTGCCTTGTAACATGATCCTTAAACTGATAATATAATTTACATATCTCTACATAAAGGTGAGTCATCTGCCTAGAGACAAGGGTTAAAATCATAAGAGTTGACAAGGTTACCAAGTGAAAGATTGTAGAAAGAGAAGAAAAGAGAATAGGATATAGGACAGAGCCTTAGGAAAAAACCACTGTTAAGGGGTGTGATGCAGATAATGGCAATAAGGTGGTGCAGAAATTAAAGCAGTGGATTTAAGTCAAGAAGAAAGTTCAAATCCTGCCTCAGATGCTTCAACAGATGCATGACTCTGGGTGAGTGACTAAACCTTGCTCCCTCCCCCGCCCAACCCTGGTTTACCCCTCTCAGTTTCCTTACAATGTTTTGCAAAGCTTCTGATGCTTTATAAATGTCACCTATTATTATCATCCAGGAAAAGAGAATGAGGAGTAATCAGTGGAGAACAGAGAGTAATGTCAGAAAAACCTGGAGAGGAGACGGTGTCTGGGAGGAGTGGGTGGTAAAGTGTCAAATACTACAAAGGGATCAGGAAGGAAATATCTGTCTTTACTGGAAAATATGAGTAAATGGTGGAGAGAGGTGTTTCTCCTTTCTGACCTGGAAGGGGTGGTAGATAATGTACTCCTAAGATCAAAGTGGTGGATATAGAAAACTAATGTAACTTTGCAGCAGGAGCATATGGTAACAAGTGACAAGATTTACACTTTGTTTTCTTGATGTTCTACAGCTTGAAAGGCAACCCCCTGAGTTACACCATCAATGTGTATTTCTTGAACAGGCATTCCAGATGGACGATGTCCCAGAATTCACTGGGAAGAGGAGTTTAGGGTGAATACCATTCGTGAAATTACATATTCATTTTAGTGTTTCCAAACTACTCACTGCCACCAAAGCCCATCTTAAAAAAAAAAGTTTTACTTATGCCTTTTGCTTTTATAGCGCATCCCTTTCCAAAGATATTTCTTGCCCAACCCTCTCCAGTAAGCTTTTCCCTATAACAAAGACTTTAAAAATTCAGCAAAACCAACCCTCACACTGTCTGAAAGTCTCTGTATTTTTTTTATTTCTTCAGCAGCAGCCATCCCTTTTAATACCCATATTCTCATAGGAGTGTCATATGACTAAAAACAAGTAAAATAATGGTCATTGAAAGACTCAAATAAGTAATGGTATAACATGTTCCCAATGATGACTCGGATATAAGAATCAACATAAAAGATACTATCAGTGACATGGATGACTAGACAGAAAAGTTGCCCAGTCTTAAGGTGAGAAAGAATAGTCACAAATGGTATACTATTGCACCTAGGATAGTAAGAGAACCAGAGTAAGATTTCCAGCACATTGGATAGATCTCCTATGGAGGATTTATGGAATAAATTTCCAAGAATCACCTAGAACAGTGGTTCTCAACCTTCCTAATGCTGCCACCCTTTAATACTTGTATGTGGGCATATCTGCATATGGGCAGACCTGCCTAGAGATGGATAGAAGAACAGTGTCTTCAGATGGGGAGAGACAACCCATAAAGCAGGAGTGAGAAAGGGGAGAATGCACACAAAAGCATGGAGTGGAAATAGATAGGAAGTGAGGTAAAGACCTGGAACAGGGAAAGATAATGCAAAAAACTCACCTATTAGAATACAAGGTAGTTGTGACTCTTCCTTAATCCTCAACCCTCCTATCCTGTCAGCTGCCAAGAGTCATCAATTCCACTTGCACATTTTTCTCATTCATCACCTTCTTCCCACACATATAAGCATCATTCTAATTCAAGTCCTCATCGCTTCTCTCCTCATTTATTGCAATAGCTTCTAATTGCCCCTCCACCCACTTCCAGTCTTTCTCTCTATGCAACTTCTCTTCCATACAAAGCTAAATTTCTCTTACCTAAAACTCAGATTGAATAATATTCACTTCTCACTCAAAAATCTTCAGTGGCTCCCTATTGTTTCTAGGACAAAAAATAGATATTCCACAAAGAGCCAAATTTTACCACAATCTGGCTCCAATTTATGAAATAGCATGACAGTAGAAAGAGTATTGGAGGAAAAAAAAGGGAGGGTATCGAATTTGGGGTCAAAGAACCTGGGTTTGAATCTGTGCTCAGTCACTATCTATGAGACTTTAAACAATCTGCTTAACATGCCTGCACCTCAGTGTCATCATCTATAAACCAAGGAGGTTAGATTATGTGACCTATGGATTCCTTGCAGCTCCAGTTCTATGACCCTACCTGCCCAGTCTTCTTTCACATTATTTACCTTTACACTTTATTCTAGTCAAACCAGCTATTTACCAAACATGTCACAAATCTTCCTCTACACCTTTGCTTAGTACTGTGGGAGATACTGATCTTCAAAGATATTATAGTACAGAAGGGTGTAAGATATTTAAAGAGCTGAAATAAGGTAAATCAATGAGGAGACTAAGCTTCTATAAAGTCAGGTGTGCCAAATTCTACAGTGAATCCAGCTTCTTAAATATTCTGTTGAGATTTAATGCTCATTCATTTTCAACATATGTACCCTTTCTAGCCTTGGTTAATAGCATGAAATCAAACAAAAAATACAAAATCTTAAATTAAGGGACTAAAAGAAATCCACTAGGTGCAAAAGTCTATCTGATTCAATTCAGATAAATATGTCTCTTTGTGTATCACTATCTCAAAACATGAGCCCATTCCAACGTCTAAGAACCTTGTGATCCAAACTGATTTTGTCTCACTTCTACCTACAATTTAACCATTTGTCCTCTTGTTCTGTCCCTGAATAGACTTCTTTAAAAGAAAGTAGCTACCCCATCATAGAGGTCTTCAAGCATGATACAGATTCTTGTTCAGGGGCATGTTAGACTAAAAACCTTTGAGGTCACTTTGAAGACTGAAATTTTATGATGAAAAGCAAAACTCTTCCTGAGCCAAGTAATTATTTATATAGCTACAGGCAGCAAATTGTCATTTGTGTATATCCTTTATTTGTTTTTTTAAATGGTTTTATTGATATTTTCTGTTTCCTACATCACCAGAGTTTTGTCAAATATCCCTCTCTCCCTACTAAGAGTCATTTTATATAACATATAATGTTTTTAGGAAGAAAAAAAAATCAGCACAATTAACTGATACGCTGAAAAAGTGTGAAAACATGTGCAATATGTAAAACTGTGGGTCTCCCACCTCCATGAAGGAATAGGTTGGGAGTGTTTTTTCATAGCTCTTCATTTCACCCTCACATACATTTTCAGTGGAGTTTGATGTCCCAGTATTGGATGGTGTAGCAGCAAGCACTCTAGCATACCCAGGATGGCTACTAGCACAGGTTTTTTGACCTGCCTTTCTAAAGGAAAGCAACTCAAAAAGGGTTAACAAACTTACTTTAGTCAAACATATATAATTTACCTAGTTCAGGGGGGAAAGTCAGCACTCTGAACTTCAGAGAAAATACAGACAGAAGTTACAAACAGACAAAAATATGGACAGAGAAACAGACCAACAAACAGGGCTTCTAGTTGTCTGACCATCACATCCGTACCTATTCAGTTACCAGAGAAAGAAGCACCAACATCTGGATTTTCAAAGCCGGGGGGCTCAATGGCTGCCCAGGGTCTCATCTGAACAAATCACACAACTCTTCCCAAAGTGAGCCCCAAAGCAAAACTTCACATGAGGTATATATGGCCTTCTCCAGGGTCAGAGAATGTCACAACCATTGTGACCCACTGCCCAATCACAAAGTAACAAGGTGTGGGAATTCCTGAAAAACAAATCTCCCACCACAGGTTCCATGTGACCACATTCATCCTGTTAGGGGGCAGAGTAAATTTTCAAATCAGGGAAGGTCCTCAAATTCACTTAAGCCTATCAAGGGTTAGAGAATATCTTCAAATTCCCATTACCATTACAGATGGAAGATTGCTTCTGGTTTACTCTACCTACAAAAAAATCACAAAAGATCATCACTATGGCACAAAGAAGTTTTGTCAATCTGTGTCAGTGAAGGAAGCACCCACCCAGAAAGAATTCCTGAAACATTCTAAGTAGCTAGGTGATATAGTGGACAAAGCATTAGACTCAAGGTCAGAAAGATCTCAATTCAAATGCAGCTTTAGATACAAACTGTGTGACCCTCAATGTCGCTTAACTGTAGAGGGTATCACTGATAAGAAAAGAAAGGTAAAAACCTTTTATATTTATTAATTTTCTAGTAGTTTGAATTCTATCACATTACTAATTTTTAGTTTTGCGCCACCAATAATAGCTCTTCAATTTCAATTCAATTCAATTAGCAATTATTAAGTGTCTCTGATGTGTGGGGCCATGTAATAAGGATACCACTGATGATACAAAAATAAAAACAAGAAAGTTTCTGTTCTCACAGAACTTATGTTCTACTGATGCAATGTGACACGTACACACAAAGTAAATATGATATGCAGATAAAGATGTATAATTATGAATATAGATATAGATGCTATAGCTACCAGGGAAGGGAGGGAAATTCCTGGACTTATGATTTCATCAGCATAGGGAGCTTCCAACAAAAAAATGCTCTAAACCAATACAGATAGGAAGATAGATTAATTACCTGGGTCACTGAGAGGCTGAGTAACTCCCCCAGATCACATTGTCAGGGTGTGACAAAAAAAGAACCCAGGTTTTCCAAATTCCAAAGGCAGCTGTCTATCCACAATGCTTTGCTGCCATAAATATAAGATGAATGCAAAATACATAAAGTAATTTGTGAGAGGGGTAGCCTTGACAACTAAGGAAATTAATAAAGGTCTCTTTTAGAGGATAGACTTGGACTGAGGTTAGACGGGAACTAGGTGTCCAAAATAAACAGACAGGTGAGAAGAGAGGCTGCGGGGTGGGAGGAAATGGGGAACAGCTTGTGCAAAAGAACAGAGAGGGAAGATGGAACATTATCTATAAGAAACAGCAAATGGGCCACTTTGCTGGAACACAGAGTATCTGAGACAGAGTAATGTGTAATGGTCATAGAGAGTAAGTCTGGAACCTGACTGTAAAGAATTATAAATGCTAAGCAGAAAATTTTGCATCTTATCATAGAGGCCAAAAATGGAGCAACTTAATATTCTTGGACAAAAGAGCAACAGGGTCAGGTGTGTACTTTATGAACATCAATTTGCTATCTGGGTGGAAAAGGAGAAGGGAGAGACTTGAGTTGAGGGTTGCAATTCAGAGACTGACAGTCTAAGCTAAATGGTTGTGATATGTATGAGTGGAGAAAAGAGTAAGGATTCAAGAAATCTTGAGGATAGACAAAACTGACATGACTAATCAATTAATTAGACAGGGAAGGTTAGTCAGAATAAAGAGTAGAGGATAACTCCCAGGGTACTGGTTCCCTCAAAAGAAACATGTAAATTGGGAGAAAAGATGTGTTTAAGGAAAAGATGATGATTTCAGAAATTGACATGAAATGCTTTGAGCGTTGGCCTACTGGTACACTATATATCTGTTTTCTGAGGAATAGCTTCACTGAATTTAGACAGATGCATCACTAGGAACCTGGCCACTGGAAGATATAAATTTTTTTTGTCTCTAATAAATAGCAAAGAATATCCACTATGGCACTAATAAATTTTGTCAATCTGTGCCAGTGAATGACGTACCTATCCAGAAAGAAATCCTGAAATGTTCTAGGTAACTAGGTGATAGAGTGGACAGAGCATTAGACTAAGGGTCAGAAAGATCACAATTCAAATCCAACCTGACAATTACAAACTGTGTGACCCTGGACAAGTCACTTAACCTCTACCTACCTCAGTTTCCTCATCTATAAAATGGGCATAATAATAGCATTTACCTCTTAGGGTTGCTATGAGGATAAAATGAAGCCATAGTTATAAAGAGCTTTGTAAGCCTTAAAACCCTATACAAGGGCTAGCTATTACTGTGAAAGATTCTAAAAGAGAATATCTCACTTTTTTGTGTTACTTCATGCATATATACACAAATATATTTTTGTGCTCTATTTGCAAAACACACATGATCTCATACACATGAGACAGTGACTAAGATAAGACACATAGTGAGCTGTGGATCAGCTATGCAAACAGGTTTGCACAGAAGTCTTGGTAGCTAATCTAAAAAAAAGAGTTGGCCCTTAATGGATACAAATAATTAGGACCTAGATTTTTGCATCCATTATTCAAAGATAATGTCCAATCCTTTTAGTCTCACCTTAAATGAAGTTTTTCACAATATGAAATTTTCATGGAACTGCCTTTGGCATAATCAGTACAAGTAATTCATCTGATAAAAGAATGTCAACAGCAAGTACAGTATAATTTCTGTAGTGACAAATTGTACCCATCCTTCACAGGAAGAAAGAGATGCTGCTGTGCACAGAGTGGATCGAGTTCAGGGTCAAGTATAAGCACTTTTGTTTAATATGCAGCTTCCAGAAACATCACTTTATCCTTTCAAAAGATAGATGCAAATTATACCTAATAAAGTTATTATAAATAATTGCTACTTCTCTCCTGCATATTCAGTGAGTTTGGTGTGGGAGAAGAGGCCGTTATGAATGAGAGACACCTATAAATTATGAATTAGGAGATGTCTGATGTAGTTCTTATTTTCACCAAAGTTGGTGATGTGCTTCCAGAGACTAGTAATATCAGCTATGAATATGGGTTCAGTGTGATCCAACAATTTTCCTAAGTATAAGGATACAAAGAATATAAAGAGAGTTCTGATGATTAAGCTTAAGAGTAGATATACTTAGGAAAGTATCCCTAAGCAATATAATGTGTCCCCAATGTAACTGAAGGAAACAAAACTAAGGTTAAAGACAATGAAAATATTAGTTCTAAATTTTCTGAGTTAAAGCACATATCTTTCTTTTTAGGTAGATTTTTATTTTTTCTTCTTCAGTGACAGTGGGGAAGACGGGGGAAGGGATCAAAAGTGTGATTTCATCAGTAAAGGGAAATCTGGCAAGAAAACTCTCTCCACCAATATAGATCAGTAACTCTTTTGTAATTCATACTCTTAAAGTGTTTCTTGATGCACTAAGAGGTTAAGTGACTTACCTAGGGTTACCTACTTAATATATGACAAGAGCAAGATGAGCTGGGTACATAGTCGGTTCTCTATAAATCCTAGGTAAAAGCATTAGCCTCTGCACCTCCCATCTGGGTGAGAAAGAGAGATTCAGTCTCAAAAACAGAAATAAATGAGGCTTTTAGTAAAGAACAAAATGGGCAGCAGGATGTTGAGGTGAAGGACCACGAAGAGTAAGAGTGAACCAATAAGAATGGGAATAACAATGCAGGTACAACTGGAAAGGCAGTCAGTCAATATAAACATTTATTAAGCACCTTCTATGGGTCAGATACTACTAGGCACTGGGGACACAGAGAAAGGCAAAAGATAGTCTCTTTTCTCAAGGGGCTCACAGTCTAACAGGCGAAAACATGCAAGCAACTTTGCACAAACAAGCTATGTACCGGATACATTGTGAAAAACCAGCAGAAAGAAGACATTAGCATTAAGGGGATCTAGAAAGACTTCCTTTAGAAGGTGGGATTTTAGGCAAAACCTGAGGGAAGCCAGAAGACAGAGATGGGGAGGGGGAGAATTGCAGGCATAGGAGATACCTAGTGAAAAAAGTGCCTAGAGTCTGGAGATGAAATGTTCTGTTTGAGGAAGGGCACTGGTTCAGAGTGGGGTGAGGAGAGTTTAAGTATAAGAAGACTAGAAAGGTTGGGAGGTGCCAAGTTATGAAGAGCTCTGAAGGTCGGACAGAGGATCTTATACTGGATCCAAGGTAATAGGGAGCCAGTGGACTTCGGTCAGTGGGAAGGTGACATGGTCAAACTTGCTGTTAAGGAAAATCAGTTTGGTAACTCAGTAGAGGGATGATGGACTGGAGAAGGAACGGAAGAATCAGGGAGAGCAACCAGAAGGCTGCTGAAAAGGTCCAAAGATGAGGCGATGAGGGCCTGTGTAACATCATGGTGTCAGTGTCAAAAAAAACCTCTCAGCATTAACAGAAATCTGACTTTTCCTTGACAGCACTACAACTCTGCCAAACCTATTCGAAAGGAGCTGCTCCAACATACTTTCTAACCCTGGAAGCAAAGCAAAAAGTCTGGGTTCTTTTTTTTTCTTATTTCCTGTTGCCTTTCTCAGACTACTGCTTTGTTGTCATTACTAAACAACCTCTCCTCCTTCAAAGTCCATGACTACAGAATACATTCTCCCAATCTTATCCCTCATGGAGTCATCTACAGAGATCAAAGATATTTTTCCTCTTTTTTTCAGTGATTTTTAGCACCTGTATATAATATTCTTCTTCTGTACAATAATTCATATCAATCATCCTTACCTAGTAACTATATATATGTATGTATGCATGTGCATATTTATACATATATACACATATATATTTATATACATATATTTACTTCCTCACCTCTGTTTTACATAAAGAGGTAGCCCTTTTTCATGCTAAGAAAAACCTCTGTACATGCATAAGTGATATAATTCCATCCTGTCTTCTTTAGCAGATTCCACCCTCTATGATCTCTACTCTGTCATAAATCTTTACTCTCTATATGTCCACTACTTGCTCCCTCCTTATGGGAAAGATGCGTATCTTCCCCATCCTCTAAAATCCTCAATCGATCCATCCATCCCAGTTAGCTATCAACCAGTATCTATCCTCTTTCTATGGCCAAACTCCTTGAGAAGGCCATTTATACCTGATGCTTCCATTTCTTTTCCTCTCACTATCTTCAGTCTCAGGGACCTTGAAGAGCAGTACTGATTGCAGTCCCAATGAATCAGGGGTTCTTCTGGGGTAAGGACCAAAGTGCAGGCCAGGAGAGCAGTGACCACACATCTCCTCAGTTCATGACACCTTGGAAGCACCAAAAACTTCCAAACCCCTGAACAAGCTCTGAAATTAGCAGTGTGAAAAAATCCAAAGATTGAAATAGTACCTCTGCACCACTTCCATGACAAGAACAGAGCCCAACTTTAACATAAAGTTTAAAATCAAGAAATAAAATGGGGAAATGAGCAAACAACAACAACAAAGACCATAAAACTGCTATGGTGAAAGAAAGATCAAGACACAAACTTAGAAGAAGAGAATTAAGTCAAAACAGCTATAATCAAAGTCTCAAAAGAAAAATGTGAATTGGTCACAAACCCAACAAGAATTTCTTGAAGAGCTAAAAATAGATTGTCAAAATCAAATATGAGAGGAAGAGGAAAAAGTATGTAAAGAAATGGGAACACTGGAAGTAAATGATGAAAAGACAATAAACAACTTGGTAAGAGAGGCACAAAAAATACTGAAGAAAATAATACCTTAAAAAACTGAAAAAAAAATAGAAGAAAATAAAACAACATCAGAAAAATAACTGATACAGAAAAAAGATGAAGGAATGGTAAGAATTATTGGACACCCTGAAAGTCATAATCAAAGAAAGAGCTTCATTTTCTAAGAAATTATCAAGGAATTTTCCCCAACATCCTAGAACCAGAGGCTAAAAAAGAAATTGAAAGAATTCATTGTTTATCAGTTGAAAGAGATCCAAAATGAAAACTGTCAGGAATACTACGGCCAATTTTCAGAGTTTCGGGGTCAGAGAGAAACTACTTCAAGTAGCCTAGAAAGAAATAATTCAAATACTTTGGAGCCAGTCAGGATCACACAAGATTTAGCAGCTACCATGTCAAAGGAGCAAAATATTTAGAATATGATATTCTGGAATGCAAAAGAGCTGGGACTACAACAAAGAATAAACTATCCAGCAAAAACTGAGTAAAATGTTTCAAGGGAAAAATGATCATTTAATGAAATAGAGGATTTTCAAGCAGTCCTAATGATAAGATTAGATCCGAAGAGAAAATTTGGTTTTCAAATCCAAGAATCAAAAGAAGGATAAAAAGGTAAACAGGAAAAGGAAATCATAAGAGACTCAATAAGGTTAAATTGTTTACCTTTCTATACAGGAAGACAATACATGTAACCTCTAATAATTTTGTCATTATTACAGCAGTTAGAAAAAATTGTACATAGAAAAGAGAGTATAGGAATGAGTCTATTATGTTGGGATGATGTTAAAAAAAAGTAAGGCAAGAAAGATGCCCCAGAAGAAGGGGAAAAGAAAAGGAAAGGAAGAATGGGGAAAATTACATCTCATCAAAGAGATTGGACAAGAAAGAACTTTTACAGTGGAGGGGGAAAATGTAGGAGTGGTAGGCAGTGCTTGAATCTCATTCACATCTAAATTGGTTCAAAGAGATAGAAAGGGGGAGAGAGAGAGAGAGAGAGAGAGAGAGAGAGAGAGAGAGAGAGAGAGAATGTATAATCAATAGATAATAAAAATCTGTCTTACCCAATAGGGAAGTAGGAGGAGAAGAGAATAAGAGAATAAGAGAATGGGGGTGAGGGTGAATAAAAGAAGGCAGTGGTCAGAAGCAAAACAGACTTTAGAGAAGGGACACGACAAAAAAGAGAGAAATAAGGATAAATACACAAAAAACAAGATGGAAGGAAATATACAATTAATAATCATAAATTGTTAATGTGAATGGGATGAACTCACCCATAAAACTTGGAGTGGATAGCAGAATGGATGAGAAACCAGAATACAACAATAGGTTATTTACAAGAAACACACTTAAAACAGAAAGACAGATGGTGGGTGGGGGGGAAGGAAGGGGAGGGACACCAAGATGGCAGAGTAAAAGCAGGAACTTGCTTGAGCTCCTACTCCAACCATTTCCAATACCTGTAAAAAAATTACTCTAAACAAATTTTAGAGCTGTAGAATCCACAAAGTGACAGAAAGAAACAAATCTCCCACTGAAGGCAGCCTGGCAGGCCAATAGGCAGGGTCTATTGCACCTAGCTGGGAGTGCAGTGCAGTTCCATGTGAGCCACGCCGGCCCAGACTCACATCACAGACCAGCCAGAGCAGACTTCAGGGGGACTCATTCACCAGCAGCTGTTAACAGTTTCCAGACTTCTCAACCCATAAACATTGTGCAATGACCAACATTGCAGACTTAGCTCTTCTCAGCAATGCAGTGAACTAAGACAATTCTGAAAGACTCATGATGGAAAAAGTTAGCAACATCCAGAGAAAGAATGATAGAGTCTGAATGCAGATTGAAGCATAATGTTTTCTCTTTTTTTCTTTGTTTTTTTCTTTCTCACAGTTTTTCCCTTTGATATTAATTCTTCTTTACAACATGAGTAATATGGAAATATGTTTAATATAATTGTACTCTATCAGACTGCATGCTCTTTAGGGAAGGGGAAGGAGGAGGGGGAAAAATTTAAAACTCAAAATCTTTTAAAAGTGAACATTGAAAATTAAACCAAATAAATAAATATTTTTTAAAAAGATTAACCCATAAACCCATAAACATCAAAGAGAAAGTAAAAAGTGAGTGGGGAACTCTGTTGGAACTAGGTGAGAGAAGAGTAGGGTCAGGCCCCTGTCCCTGGGGTGGCAGAGGTAGCAATGACTGCACCTGCCCCATGTCTGCCTCCCAGAGCTCCAGGCCTACAAATCTAGGGGAACCAAGCGACCATTCAGAGAATAATAGCTTTTGCTTTAACCTGCTTGGATCTGGGTCGCAGTCTTGGGAGGCAGTCCTGGGGTAAGGAGCACTGGCACGGCAGAGCTTGTTGAGGTTGTGGAGAGGGTTTCCTCCTCACAGTTCTGAGGTAAGTGCCTAGAAAAAGCTCTGACAGCAGCTGCACAAAAATTTGGGAAATTTGGGACACAGCTCTCTCCACTCTGGAAGCAGAGTTCTACTGTGGCAAAGAGCTCAAAAATCAAGTAACTGGCCGGCAAGATGAGCAAACAGAGGAAGCGTAATCAAACCAACAAATCATTTTCTGGTGACAAAGACAATCAAAACATAGAACCAGAAGAAGACAATAAAGTCAAAACTCCATCAAAACTGCATCAAAAGACAGACACAGAGTTAAAACAAAGAGCTGGAGCAGAATCCAGTATGTTTCAACTGAAGCAAAAAAGTAAAAAGGCAAAAGTAGAAATCGTGATGTCAGACAAAGCAAGAGCCAAAATTTTTCTTGCTGTTCAGTCATTTCCAGCTCTTCATGACCCTGTCTGGGGTTCTATTAGAAAAGATACTGGAGTGGTATGCCATTTCTTTCTCCAGTTCATTTTATAGATGAGTTCATTTTATAGAAGGAAATAGGGTTAAATGATTTTCCAAAGGTCAAACAGTAGGTGTTTGAGGCCAGATATGAACCCAGTCTTTGTGACTCCAAGATTGGCACTCTATTTGCTGGGCCACATAGCTGCCCCCCAAAGCAAAAATAGACTTAATTTAAAAGGATAAGGAGGGAAACTATATTAAAAGGGACCTTAAACAATGAAGTAATATCAATCTTAAAACATATATGCACCAAATGGCATAGCATTAAATTTCTTAAAGGCAAAGTTAAATTAATTATAAGAGGAAATAAACAGTAAAAGTATACTAATAGGGAACTTCAACTTTCTCCTATGAGAGCTAGATAAATCTAACCATTAAATAAACAAGAAAGAAGTCAAGGAGTTGAACAGAATCTTTAAAAAAGAAAGACAGATTAGACCTCTGAAGAAAACTGAATAGGATAAGAAAGAAATATATCCTTTTCTCATCTATACATGGCACCTTTACAAAAATTGACCATTAATTAGGGCATAAAACTCTCACAACTATAAAAAGAAAAGCAGAAATGAAATGAAATCTTTTTAGACCAAAATACAATAAAAATTACATTCAAGAAAAGACCATGTAAATGGAGTAAAAATGGACTGGAAACTAAATAATTTAATCCTAAAGACTAAATGGAACATCAGTTGCTCATGGGTAGGTTGAGCTAATAAAATACAAATGAGAATTTTACCTAAATTAATTTACTTATTCAGTACCATGCCAATCAAATTATCAAAAATTTATATTGTGGAGCTAGGAAAAATAAAAACAAAATTCATGTGGAAGAACAAAAAGTCAAGAATAACAAGGGAATTAATGAAAAGAAATGCAAGGGAAGATGACCTAGCCATACCAGATCTTAAATTATACTATAAAGCAGCTATCATCAAAACTACTTGGTACTGGCTAAGAAATAGAGTGGTGGATCAGTGGAACAGGTTAGGTACACAAAACACAGTAATCAATGACTATAGTAATCTAATGTTTGATAAATCTAAAGATGCCAGCTTCTAGGATAAGAATTCACTATTTGACAAAACTGTTGGGAAAACTGGAAAATACTATGGCAGAAACCAGGTATAGACCAACTTCTTATACTGTATACCAAGACAAAGTAAAAATGGGCACACAATTTAGACATAAAGGGTTATACTATACACAAACTAAGAGGAATAGTTTACCTGTCATATCAATGGAGAAGGGAAGAATTTATGACCAAACAAGAGGTGGAGAACATTATGAAAATGCAAAATGGACAATTTTGATTACGTTAAATTTAAAAGGTTTTACACAAACAAAGCCAATGCAATCAAGATTAGAAGGGAAGCAGAAAGCTGGGAAACAATTTTTACAGCTAGTATCTCTGATAAAGGTCTAATTTCCAAGATATATAGAGAATTGAGTCAAATTTATAAGACTATAAGTCATTCCCCAATTGACAAATGGTCAAAGGATATGAACAGGCAATTTTCAGGTGAAGAAATCAAAGCTATTTATAGTCAAATTTTTAAAAATGCTCTAAATTACTATTGATTAGAGAAATGCAAATCAAAACAACTCTGAGGTACCATTTCACACCTATCAGAATGGCTAACATGATAAAACAGGAAAATGATAAATGTTGGGAAAGATGTGGGAAAACTAGAACATTAATGCATTGTCAGTTGAGTTGTGAACTAATCCAAACATTCTGGAAAGCAATTTGGAACTATGCCTAAAAGGTTATAAAACTGTACATACCCTTTGATCCAGCAATACCACTTCTAGGTCTGTATCCCAAAGAGATCATGTAAATAGGAAAAGGACCCACGTGTACAAAAATATTTATATCAACTCTTCTTAGTGGTGACCAAGAATTGGATATTGAAGGGATACCCATGAACTGGGGAATGGCTGAACAAGCTGTGGCATATGAAGATAATGGAATACTATTTTTCCATAAGAAATGATGAGCAGATGGTTTTCAGAAAAACCAGGAAAGACGCATGAAATGATGCTGAGTGAAGTGAGCAGAACCAGGAAAACATTTTACACAGTAAGAACAACATTGTGCAATGACCAACATTACAGACTTAGCTCTTCTCAGCAATGCTGTGAACTAAGACAATTCTGAAAGACTCAGATGGAAAAAGCTAGCGACCTCCAGAGAAAGAATGATGGAGTCTGAATGCAAATTGAAGCATGTTGTTTTCTCTTTTTTTCTTTGTTTTTTTTTCTTTCTCACAGTTTTTCCCTTTGGTATTAGTTCTTCTTTACAACATGAGTAATATGGAAATATGTTTAATATAATTGTACTATATCAGATTGCATGCTCTTTAAGGAAGGGGAAGGAGAAGGAGGGGGGAAAATTTAAAACTCAAAATCTTTTAAAAGTGAACATTGAAAATTAAACTAAATAAATAAATATTTTTTAAAAATATTAAGTGAGTCAAAGAACAAATCATAGAAACAATCAATAATTTGGTTAAAGAGAATGGTAACAATAAGACAACCTTCTGGAATTTGTTAGATACTGCCAAAGCAGTACTTAGAGGAGAAATTACATCTCTGAATGTTTATATCAATAAAAAAGAGAAAGAGCAGATCAATAAGTTGGGTATGCAACTAAAAATACCAGAAAAAGAACGAATTAAAAATCTTCAGTTAAATACCTAAATCAAAATCCTGAAAATCAAAAGGGAGATTAATAAAATTGAAAGTAAAACAAAACAAAATAAAATATTGAACTAATAAAACAGAAAACAATAAAAGCAATAATCATTGGTTAATTTTATTTTTTAAAAAAAGAAAGAAGAAAAGCAAATTACCATTACCAAAAGAGAAAATGAAGATGAAATTAAAGCAATTGTTAGAAGTTATTCTGCCCAATTATGTGCCAGTAAAAATGGACAATCTAAGTGAAATAGATAAATATCCTGAGAGGAAATCAAGTGGTTAAATAATTTTAACTCAGAAAAGGAAACTGAAAAAGTCATAAATATTCTTCCTAAGAAAAAAATTCCCAGGAGTAGATGGATTTACAAGTGAATTCCATGAAATATTAGGGAACAATCCCAATATTATATAAATTATTTGAAAATAATAGACAAAAGAGGAGTCCTACAAAATTCCTTTTATAACACATATTGAAAGTAGGGAGAACAAAAATAGGGGGAAAAAACTAGACCACTTTCTTTAATGAATATTGATGCAAAAATTTTTAAATAGAGTACTATCAAGGAAATTATAGCATTATATCACAAAGATCATACACTATGAGCAGATGGGGTTTATACCAGGAATGCAGAGCTGGTTCAATATTAGGAAAACTATCAACATAATTGAATATATCAATAACAAAAAGAATAAAAAAATCATATGATTATATAAAGAGATGTAGGGAAGATCTTTTACACAATATAATAACTTCTTATTTTTTAAAAAACACTATAAAACATAGAAATCAATGGAGCTTTTCCTAAAAAGATAAGTAGTATCTATCTAAATCAAAAGCAAGTATTTTCTGTGTTGGACAAAAACTTGAACCTTCCCAATAACATCAGGGGTAAAGCAAGGATGTCTAATATCACTACTGTTATTCAATATTGTATCAAAAATGCTAGCTATAACAATAAAACAAGAAAAATAAATTGCAGGAATAAGAATAGGCAATGAAAAAACAAAATTATCACTCTTTGTAGGTGATATGATGGTATAATCAGAAAACTCAAGAGCATCAACTAAAAACTAGGTGAAACAGTTAACAACATTAGGAAAGTTGAAGGATATATAATAAACCCACATAAATCATCAGAATTTCTATGTACTAACAACAAAACTCAGTAGGAAGAGATAGAGTTCAATTAAAATAATTTAAAATTTAAAAAACACTATAAAATACTTGGGGACCTACCTGCCAAGACAAACCCAGGGACTATATGAACACAATTCCAAAACTTTTTTCACAGAAATGAAGACAGAACTAAATAATTGGAGAAATATTAATCAATCATGGGTGGATGAAGCCAATATAATAAATGTTACAATTCTACCTAAGATAATTTACTTATTCAATATTTTATAGAGCTAGAAAAAATAACAAAATTCATCTGGAAAACCAAAAGGTCTAGAATATGAAGGAAATCAGTGAAAAGAATATGAAATAAAGTGGCCTAACAGTACTAGATTTCAAACAATATTTTAAAGCAGTAATCTGAAAAACAATTTGGTACTGGCTAAGAAATAGAGTGATGGATCAGTGGAATGTGTGTTCAATTGTTGTTGTTCAGTCAGTTTTTATTTGTGTACAATTCTTCATGAACCTATTTGAAATTTTCTTGGCAGAGATACTAGAGTGGTTTGACACTTTTTTCTTTATCTCATACAGATGAGAAAACTATGGTAATCAGGGTAAACTGATTTGTCTACAGTCTCACAATCAGTAATTATCTGAGGCTGGTAAAGCATTTGGTATAGTGATGACAATGAAATGGAAATTGAGGGGAATATCCATCTGTTGAGGAATGGCTGAACAAGCTGCTGTATATGATTGTGATGGAATATTGAGCAAAAAGAAATGATGAGAGGGTGTAAAGCCAATCAGCAGTAGATTCCTGAGAGAATGCTACTGTGAACAGCTTTTAAGATTCAGATTACACACTATTAGTGAACACTCTGTTTATTCCATTACAAATCAAGATTCAGTACAATATTCACAGTATCAACAATTCACAATATTATATACAATATTTAGAACAAGGAAAGTCTCAATATTATGTCTTATTACAGAAAGTAACAAGGAACAAGAGAAGAATCACCTGGTTTCCTTAAGGGGGAAACCAGCTTCACTTTTAAAGATTTAATCAATCCAGTTAAAGATTAAATCAATCAATTAACAGAAGGAATCACCTAGTTTCCCTAAGAGGGAGTTGATTCAATCAACAATTCACAATATACTGATCTTCCACTCATGGGGCAACCATTAACTTTAGTTTCCAAATAAAGTTCTTAGAAAATCACACCCCTTCCACCCCTTGATTTCCAACAAACCTCAGTTTAGTCCAAGGGGAGGCCTTTTCTTCATTTTGACTCTGGGTAGTCTCTCTGATTCCCTAGATCCCCTTCCCTGGTCCCAGCTCCCTCCTGAGTTTGTCAAACAATCACCTAGATTCAGGAGCAGAAAGCTGGCAGGTTCTCATCCAGTCCTCAAAGGAAAAACAGCTCCCAGGTCTTTGTCCTCAACAAATATCAGTTTAGTCCAAGGGGAGGCCTTTTCTTCATTTTGACTCTGGGTGGTCTCTCTGATTCCCTGGATCCTCTTCCCTGGTCCCAGCTCCCTCCTGAATCTGCCAGACAATCACCTAGATTCAGGAGCTGAAAGCTGCCAGGCTCTTGTCCAATCCTCAGAGATGAAGA
>CM053594.1:152708607-152756343 GCA_028646575.1 Pseudocheirus occidentalis
TTTTTTAGCGTATTTGTGTGGGAGCTGTGGTGCTTTGCTGTTTCTACGCCGCCATCTTGGCTCCGCCCCCCCAACTCTGTCTTGAATGAACTTTTCTTTAGTAATTCTGGTTCGTACACACCTACACAGCTTTAGATGTAAGAATGTAGAGGTATATAGAAATTTTCTATAGGTTTTCCATTCAGCTAGGTACTGAATATTGTAATTTAGACTGCTGTTCTTCATTTTTTTGATTTTCTGAAGATAATTAAGCGAAACTCATTTGAGTGACAATTGGTTTCATTTAGGAGCATTAGCAGTATCTGACTGTAGCAGTGCTTCTTCCTCTCCCTCTTTCTTGTAACCTCAAACCCTATTCTTTGTTTCACCGAGGCCCCCCAGTCTCTTTACCCCTCAAATCTTTCTTAGGCCATCAGTGCTGTGCTAGTCACATTCTCCTCAAATACCCATTTTGAACCTACAGTGGTATAGTTAACCACTACATTGTCTTCTTTTGAGTCCCTTCCCTGATCACTCATCTTGCTCTTCCAAGTCTCAGCCTTCCTTGAATTAACTACCACCATCTGCCGCCTTTGCTCCTGATCATGCTCCTGATGAAGCTGGAGAAAATCACATGGCAGTCTGACTGGGGCTACTTTAAATTTATGGTATATGATCTCAACCGGGCCCCTACTGTGGCAGGGCAATCCATTTATACCTTTTTAATTGATTCATTATCCTACTTACCACAGAGTTTTTCCAGATCTTTTCATCCTTTCTCAAACTTTCTGTGGCTTCTCTACTGTCACAACTGAGAAATTTGCATCATATGTCCCTGAAAAAATTGAACCCATGCATTAAGAGCTTCTTCTTCTCCACTCCTATCTTGCTTTGATGGTTTCCACTACTTTCTCCTTTTATTCCTATCTCACATAAGATACCCCTCCTTTTTGCCAGAGCAAATCCCTCTATGTGCATAAGTGATCCCATTCCCTCCTTTCTTCTACAACAGATTGCCCCTCTATTAGCCCTACTCTCACTAATCTTCATTCTCCCCCTGCTTACTAGTTGTTTCCCAATTGCCCGTGAACATGCCTCTGTCTCCTCCATTCTCTAACTTGAGCTGTTCATTCCTGGTAGCTATCATCCCATATCTCCTTCCTTTTGTAGCTACACTCCTTGAGAAGGTCATCAGTAGTGTTACCACTTTTCTTTCACTCTCCTCTTAGCTATGCACACTGACTTCCAACCTCAGCATTCAACTGGAAACTGCTCTCTCCAGAGTTACTAATAAAGTCTTAATTGCCAAATCTAATGGCCTTTTCTTAATCCTTATACTTGACTTCTCTCCATCCTTTGACATTGTTGATTACCTTCTTTTTTCCTTGAATAATCTCTTCTCTCCAACACTGCTTCCATCTGGTTCTCCTTTTGCTTGTCTGACTACTCCTCTATCACATTTGCCTGATCTTCATTCAGGTCATATCCGTTTATCCTGAGTATCCCACAATGCTATGTCCTGAGCCTTCTCTTCTTCCTCTATAGAATATCACCTGGTAATTTCATCAACTCTCATTGATTCAATTATCATCTCTATGATGATTTCTTTTATACCCCTAGTTATATCAACCTTAATCTCTCTTAACCTTCAGTTCCATTTCCAGCTGCCTGTTAGACATCTGGAACCATCTTAAACTTAATCTTTCCGGAACAGAATTTATTATCTCTCCCTCTAAGCCTTTTTCCACATTCCCAATATTCCTGTTATTCTTTAGGATACCACCACCCCTCTCAGTCACACAGGTTCCCAATCTAGGTGTCATCCTGAACTCCTCCTTTTCTGTTGTCTCCTTCCCCCTATGTTCAATCTGTTGCCAATTCTGCCTTTTTCACATCTCTTATGCCCCTTTCTTCCCACTTACACTACTACCACTGTGGTTCAGGCCCTTATCACCTTACTGCTGAATTATTGCAGTAGCCTTTTGGTTGATCACCCTGTATCAGGCATATTGTTCCAGTATATTTTTCATTCATCCATCAAATTGATTTTCCTGAAGGGCAGATCTGATGATATTTCCCTTCCCCTCTTTAATTCAGTGAACACAGTGGCTTCCTCCCACCTCCAAGATCAAATATATATAATCCTCTATCTGTACAAAAAACTTTTTCATATTTTGGCCCCCTTATATCTTTCCAGTCTTTTTACATTTTATTCTTTCCAGTATGCTCTGCCACTAAATGATACTGGCTTCTGCTTTTCTTTACACACAAAACTCCATTTTCCAACTGTATGCATTTTCATTGGTTGTCCTTCATGCCTCATATTCTCTCATTCTTTATCTCCATTTCCTATGTTCCCTCATTTCGAGTCCCAGATAAAATGCCAGCTTCTGTAAAAAACAAACAAAACCTTTTGCGCTTAATGATAATGCCTTACCTCTCTTGATTATTTTCAGTTTATCCTACACGTATCTTGTTTGTACATAGTTGTTGGCATGTTATCTCCATTGTGAAACTGTAAGTACTTTGAGAGCAAGAGCTTTTTTTCTTAAACTTTCTTTGTATCCCCAGTGCTTAATGTACTGCAAGTACTTAATAAATAGTTTTTGACTAAGGAAGAATAGATTGCCATGCAGAAGTGAGGACCTATTTGAGATTAGATAATATATATTAATACTGAATCCATTTAACTTGGCTCCATGATTTTATCCATTTATATTCAGTAGCATCTTAATAGAAACCAAGTAGGAACATGTTGGGTGTAGACTTGGGGTTTGAAAGATGCAGCTAGGGATAGGACAGAGGGTCAGGGGATCTAGGGGCAGCTGATTGTTAATTTTAGTCAATCATAGGATAAAGATCAACATATTTGATAAGCTTACCATCTTTTCTATTCTTTATTCTCTAATTAAGATCACTATGCCACCTCCCTGCCCCATTTTTTTTTAACATAAAGCACTATGCCTTAATTATAGCTTATGTTATCACACATAAAAAGAGATCTCTTTGATTGCTATTGTAGGACAAAGATTTTAATTTTCAAAAAAATTTAAAAATCATTTTTATTCTATTTTGGACATTATAGTGGCATTGATAAAGATAGTACTGTCAGTGACAGAGTATGTACTTGTATTCACCTTTTCTAAGTTTATTATATTTAGATTGGTAGCTTGTAATCAGGAAGTCCTGAGTTCAAATCCAACCTTAGATACTACCAGCCTTGTGACCCTTGGCAAGTCACCTTATATACGTTTGCCTCAATTTCCTTAACTCTAACACGAAGATAATAATAGCACCTACATCCCAGGGTTTCTATGAGGAATGAATCAGATAATATTTGTCAAGTGCTTAGCACAGTTCTTGGTGTATACTAAGTAGGTACTATATAAATGCTTTTTTCCCCCCTTCTCCTTCCATCTAGTGAATGGGCAGAATGTTAGTACAGTCATCACACATGAAAATAGATATAACTTGCTTATGCCAATATAATATTTGAGCTTTTATGATCCTCTATATGGTACTGGAATACAGTTCTTTAGTGTTTGTTATTCTAGAACAGCGGTTCTCAACCTGTGGGTAACGACCCCTTTGGGGTCGAACACCCTTTCACAGGGGTCACAGAGGTTGCCTAAGACCATCGGAAAACACATATTTCCAATGGTCTTAGGAACCTCCTCTATCAGTCTCCAGGCACATCTGCCCACATGCAGACACATCCACATACGACTATTAAAGGGTTGCAGCATTAGGAAGGTTGAGAACCACTGTTCTAGAAGAAGCCATTTTAGAAGATGACATGTCTTATTCCAATATTAGGAACTGAGACAAGCTATCTTAGTATAGTCACAGAACTAGTTTAGACTTCTAGTAGAGACAGGTATATTTTTGTAAAGAGGGTGGGCTTGAGGATATCTTTTATCCTGTTCAGAAGCCCCTAACCCACAGAGCAAAAGAGCTAAACGTATGTGTCTTTCTCTTGTTTTTAATTCAGTATCCTCTATTTTGTTGGTAAGATGTATGCTTAGAGTAGAAGAGGCTTGTATTGTGATGCTGCCGAATTTTTTATACGTCCAAATACATCTCTTTGGGACCATATGTTCTTTAATAATTCTGGTTTACAGCTTTCTTTAACATAGTAGTGTCTATTTCTGCCTTTCACATTCATTTAAGGAATATAGTCTTTTTCTTCTTTGCTGTTATAGCTTATTTTCTAAAGGATTTATTTGGGACAAAAACTTAGATTCATGGTATGTTTAAGTGAGAGTTTTAATTTATATCTTAATTGACTTTTGATTGTAGTTCCAATTCTCTCTCTGAGAGATAAGTGTAGTTAAGATATTACTTAATTAATTTAATGTGGCCTTTCAACTTTTTAGAGTACTTTCTTATACTAAATGTGGTTGACCACAGGTTATTAAACTTAGCCTTTCTCCTATTTTGGGATTATCTTATAACCTTTTATTTTAACAGTGTTTTTTTACCAGTAAATTTGTATTTTTATAATGACTGAAAACTGGAAAGGCAAAAACATATATGATGGACTCTTATAAAGGCAAAACCTACATTACAATTCATCTTTTATGGCATGCAGAAATACCAAACTTTTTATTTCTAGCCTTCTGGTTAAGGATTGCTCTGACCAAGCACCTTAGGAGAACTCTGCCAAGTATTTTTTCTTTTTATGTAAGTGTAAGATATGAAAATTTTTCCTCTATGCTTGTAGGGCAGAAGCTATTAAATACTTGTAAAATAAGTATTAAATTTAAAGACTCCTGAAATTATCTCTGTAGTTAGACACATTATAACATCATATCCTAACTTAAGACACATTTTATGTATGCATTGTACAGATACAGTCCTGTATATGGTAAACAGTTCTTTTTCTCAAAGGTGTCCAAGACTTACCCAGTAGTTCACTTATTTCAAGCTATTATTTTGTACAGCAAAATTTTAGAGGAAAGACTATTAATATTCACTTGGAGTTCTATGTCATTTAATATGTTGACATTATTTAATATGCTTAATGTGAGACCTGTCATTTATAACATAGACTGAAGAAGGGTCATCAATGCAATGAATCCACCTAAAGTATTATTTACCCAGTCATAAGGAGAATAACATGGAAAATACTGATAAATGTGTCAGGAAGTTTGTAAGCTTTGAATATTGAGCATCAGCTACATATTAGTGTTATGTCAGGGATTCAAATTAACAAGTAGGTACAAGTTTTATTTAAATGGGCAAAAATTAATCTATGCATCTTTTTTTCTCTCAGCAAAAGAAATGAGTATTGTAAAAATTCCCCAGTTCCCCACCCCTTCAAGAAAAGTGATCAGTGTAATTTCTCAGCTGCTGGCTTTTGTTGTCATGATAGGTTGCATGAATTAAGTATAAACATTTTTATTGGTTATTATCAATTTGATATTCATATTTTTGTATGTTATGCATATAACTCACCATTTTGTTAGAGATGATTTAAAAATATTTTGACTGCCAATTGTTTTAAAACATTGAAGTATATATTAATTTTATTAGCTTCCTTGAGTCCTCCAAAGATCAACAATTTCTTTATTCAATTTCTTTTGTAGTTTTTTTTTGGTTGTTCTTTTGTATTTTTTTCTTTCTTTGTATTAGTTCACTTTATATTTTACAAAATAAGTTAAGGAAAAAGTTAAATTTGGGATTATACTAGCCACATTTTTTCTTATTTAATAAACCCCTTTTGAGCAATATTTTATGTGTTATTTTGTTTTCAATAGGGATTTGTCTTGGCTGTCACTATGATACGTGAAGCAGTTGATGAATTTCGGCGTTTCCAGCGAGACAAGGAAATGAATTCCCAGTTATATAGCAAGCTTACAATAAGAGGTTGGCAAAGATACTTTTAATCATATGTAGCATTCCTTTGGTCAATATTAAATGATTTTTTAATATAAGAAGATTTTAACTGGTAGAAGAAATAAATATAAAGAATTTGCCCCAGTTTTTGCCCAGAGCTATAAATCTGAAGTTGACAATAACTAAATGGTCTCATTGTCTTAGATAAGAGACATGCTATTTTGTTTTAGGCTTTTAATCATTATACTGGCTAGGTTTGTGTAATAGTATATAAACATATATATATATACGTGTTTGTGTGTACATATACTCACACGTTTGTTATTATAATATGTATGTATTTTGTTATTTCTATTTATTGTGCTTGTACCTTTGTGTACATGTCTGTTAGTTTTCACATGCACACTAGCCTTTCAAGCAAATACGTACCTTATTTCAGTATCTATGCTGTCAAAGCAAGCACAAACATGTACCTTATATAAAGTAATATTTAATTTTATGTTGCTCAGCCTTCCAGAAACCTCAGCTAACTGAACAGAGCTCCAGATCTGAAAGTAAATGAGCCTCTCAACATCTGAGAACAGTTGTCAAAAAGCCATTGTTTTAAAATGATGCACTTTTGTGGTTAGGATCTACACTAAGAGCTTTGACTCTTACCAACTTAGAGTTCTTTTAGTCTAGTTTTCTAGCTTAAACAAATAAGAAACATTATAAAGATGGTTGGAAGGGCTTATTTGAAGCAGGCACATTGAAATTAGGAAGACTTTTACTTAAGTTTACCATCTTATTCTTCCCCTTAAAATGTTTACTGTATGCTTTTTGTCTTCATATCACTATCATTTCCTAACATATCCCTTTTTCTTATCCCTTCTTGAGTGCTATCCATATAAACAAAGAATAAAAAAAGGGAAAAACAGTTTATTCAGCAAAAGTAAACATCTCATCAGTCAGGTCTGATATGTATGCTACATGTTTTTGTTGTCTTCTATCTTGGCACAGAAGGGAGGGAAGTGTACTCTCATCTTTCTTCTTTGGGTACAAGCTTGATCATTTTAATTTCATAGAATTCAGTTAAATTTTTTTTTTATTACGCCTATTTCCATTTCCTTTTCTGTTGTTTTCTGTGTAATGAACCAGAAAATTGTCCTGCTTACTTTACCTTGTGTCAGTTCACATAAATCTTCCCATAACTATCTGTGTCCATTATCCATAATTTTTTACAGCATAGTAATATTCCATTACACTCAGGTATCACCATTTGTTTAGCTCTTCCTTATTTGATAACTATTTTGTTTCCTGTTTTTTACTAAAAAAATGTTGCTATACACTTTTTTTGTCCTCTTTACTTGCATAATCACCATCCTAGTTTAGGCCCTTATCCTTTTTTGGTTGGATAGATTGAAATAGTTTTTTTAAATAACTCCCTACTTTACTTTCCTTAAAGTGTAGTTCTGACCAAGTCACCCCCTTACTCAGTGAACTCTGGTAACTCCTTATGCCTCTAGGAGAAGATATAAAGTTCTTTGTCTTGGTGGGTTTTTTGTTTTGTTTTGTTTTGTTTTTTGCTTTTTTGTTGGAAGGGAGAAGGCAGGGCAATTGGGGTTAAGTGAATTGCCCAAGGTCACATGGCTAGTAAGTGGGTCAGTGGTCTGAGGTCATATTTGAACTCAGGTCTTTCTGCCTCTAGGGCTGGTGCTCTTTTCATTGCCACCTAGCTGTTCCAGTTCTTTGTCTTTTAAAACTCTTCACAACTTTCCTTCACCTGGACCTGCTCTGTCTTTCCATTCTCCTCGTTATTTTCTGGTACACTGCAATCCAGGCATATGGCCTATTTAGTTTCCTTCTCTGTTCCTTTCTTTGCTTTACTCATGCCATATGTCTAGAATGCCCTATTTTCTCCCCTCATCCTCTTGTAATCTTCATTTCCTTCAGGAATCAGCCCAAATGCCTTGTTCTGGAGTCCCTTCTTGGTTCCTCAGGTTCCCCAGGTTAGAGCTTTTGTCTCTAAATTACTGCCTATTTACTCTGTTTGTATCCAGGTAGGTGCCTAATTATTTGCTTGTTGTCTTTCTCTTTAGAATATAATCTCCTTTAGGTTTGGTTTTGGCCTTCTTTTGTATCCCCAGTGCTTAACTTTGTTACACAGTACAATACACAGTAAATATATAATAAATTTTTGTTGATTGATTGTTTTCTGTGGGACCTTTCTTTTATCATTGACCTTGTAGTTTATACCTGGTAGGGAAATGTCTTGTTCAAAGGATATAGGCACTTTAGTTACCTTTTGTAGCTTTAGGGTGAGGGCTGTCTCACTTCGTTTGTTTGCTTGTGCTTAGCACAAGTGCTTGTCTCACATAACAAGCATTTAGTAAATGTTCATTCCATTAGTTTATTCATAATTGCAAATTGCCAAAATGGTCGAACTAATTCATAGCTCAATTAACAGTATATTGAATGCCTGTTTCTCTAAAACCTTGAGAAATGTATAGTCCATTATGAAGAGAACTCATGTAAAATATGGTGAAACTTTTGTTTTTTTTAAGTTTAAAAGGGAAAAACTTCAGAAATAAATAAATTCCCTGAGGCAGAACACTTCTGCTAGAAAAAGTCAGATAAATTCCTGTATAAAATATAATTACCTTGTCAGAAACCTCAAATCATTTGTGAGTTTATTTCCTCTTAACTGCTTAGATCGTGATTATTTAAACTGATTGACAAATTATTTCCTGGTGTCATGATTCTGGTACTCAAGTTACATACTCAGAAAGCTGGAGAAAAATGCAGGTAAAAATACTTAATAATATTTTGCTTCTGGATGTTTTTGAAGTCTCAAGGCTTTGTGAATCCTCAAAATGTTATGAAATGTGTTAATAATGAAACTTTTAATACCTTGATTCTAATAAGAAAGACTTTGCTCTTTAGTTTGAAAATGAAATTACATATACACATGGCAAAGCTAGTGTAGAGATTTTTTTTTGGTAAACTAATGGCGAATGGCCAAGTCTGAAGCAGCGAAAATGGAAAGAAATATCTAATTTCTGCTCTAAAAAGTAATTAACTCTAAAAGATTTTTCTTTGCCTAGGTCAAATTTTTGTTCATTTATTCAAAATTAATTTTCAAGTAAAATTTTAATCTTAAAGTGTTGATTTTCATAAATATACTGAAGCTTTGTACACATAGTAGATGCTTAAATATTTGTTGAACAAAATGAATAAATAATTTATTGTTTTTTAAAATTGCATTAATAGTCGTCTCTTGTTTTGCTCTGGCTTCTTTTTGTACTTAATTATGGGCTTTGTATTTTTGGAGCTATCAAAACTGTTGAAACAGATTGACATTATCACCTGAACTTTTCTGAAAATTGAAATGAAGTTTCATTGTACTAATTTTATAGAAGTCATGTTTTGTTGTGTATTGTATTGTATTGTATTGTATTGTATTGTATTGTATTGTATTGTATTGTATTGTATTGTATTGCATTTTTACTTTTTGGAGGGGGGAAGGCAGGGCAAAAGGGGTTAAGTGACTTGCCCAGGGTCACACAACTAGTCAATGTTAAGTGTCTGAGGTCAAATTTGAACTCAGGTGCTACTGACTCTAGGGCTGGTGCTGTATTCACTGTGCCACCTAGCCACCCCTCATTTTTTGTATTTTAAAACATTAGGATTTATTTGATGTTGAAGAAGGGTTTTTATTTGCAGCTAACAATTGATTTTTCTGTGGTTGATTTTCCTGTTTGTGGACTAGCCATGTTATTTGCAGCTTCCTGTCTGTTTCTTTCCCGATAATTTTATGATTTTGTGCTTCATTAGTATCACTAAAAGAGAAGATATGATAAGTAGGGAAGATAAAAATAAATTTTGCTACTTGTTTAGCACCTTCCAACAGTTTTGGCAGTAGAGTCTTGAAGTGATTGATATAATTTTGAATTATCAAAGGAATTAGTTAAAAAAAATAATTGCCCTTTTCTAATAATTAAGCAAAATTCAGCAATATAAATTGAGAATCTTGTTTGTAATGTACAGTCTTCTACATTACAGGCAGGTAATAGGGAAATTTTTGAGTTGTTAAGTTTCTGGATGATTAAATTCTACAAATCTGATTTTAAAGAGGTTATTTTAAAAAAAATTATCTTTTTAAATTTAGGGCTTAGATTTGAATTAATACTGTGGTATCATTTCTTTCTTAGATAGTAATTATTATTTTCCTCAAATGTCAGGGGTTTCTTGAGTATATTTTCTGGCTTACATTTCTTGGATATCACCAGTGCCCTGAATATTATTTAGGAAGCATAAAAGTTGTTTTCATTAGATATGAAATGAACCTTATATTTAGAGGAAAATTTATGTATAAATGGTTTTCTGATATTGATTGTAGTCATTGTAGAATATTAAAAAAGAATATTTTCATCATCCTTTTTATTTTAGAGCCTTCCATTTATATTTATTCTAAATATTATGGTCTGAAGATGTTTTAATTTTAGTTTACAATAACTTGCTAAAATTCATGGTTTGTCTTTTTGTAGTTTTTGATTTTATGTTAGATATCCACATGAAATTGTGAGATCTTTTGAGGAGACTTACAGTTTTTATAAGTAATAATCATTCATTGGAGAATTTAAAGATTACCAAATCCATCTCAGGTATCTTTTAACAATCTATCTGATAAGTCTCTTCTATTCCTATATTATTTGTTTTGAAGTAGTGCTTCTATTTTTCTATATCCATATCTCTTACTAGTTAAAGCTGTCAGTTTTGAAGAACATACTTTTTAGAGTTACCTAAAGAATGAAGGTTTCCAAATTTTATTACAAAGGCTTTTATGCTATTAGACTATTCCAATAGCATTCTTAGATGTTTTTTTAACTTCTGTGCTATTACTTCTCTAATCCATTTTTCAGCTCATCTCTTTAAGTGCTATAAAATTTTAGAAGACTGAGAGAGCTGTCAGAGAGGAAGAAAGCAAAGAGAGATAAGTGTCACAAAATGCAGGAAAGCAAGAGTGTTTAATTAAATCAACAAGCATTTATTAAGTACTTATACTATGCCAGACACTGTGCTAAAGCACTGAGCATACAAAGAAAGGCTAAAATAGTTCCTGCCCTCATGAAATTCTCATAGGAAAGACACGATTTTTTTCTTTTTTTCTTTTTTTCTTTTTGTTTTTTGGAGGGCAGTTGAGGTTAAGTGACTTGCCCAAAGTTACATGGCTAGTAAGCGTGTCAAGTGTCTGAGGCTGGATTTGAACTAAGGTCCTCCTGACTCCAGGGCCAGTGCTCTACTCACTGCACACCTAGCTGCCCCCCGGGAAGACAAGATATACATAGCTATATACATATGAGATATGTGTTGAGTAAATTGGAGGTAATCTCAGAGGAAGTGTGCAAGCAGTGGGGGAGACTGATAAATACTTCTTGTAGAAGGTAGCATTTTTAGCTGAGTCTTGAAGGAAGCCAGGGAATGCAGGCCTGTAGAATAGCCAGTAAAAAGTCACAGGGTCTTAGGAGATAACATGTCCTGTATGAGGAACAGGAAGGAGTTACTGGATTGCAGAGTATATCAATATAATAAGACTGTAAAAAGTGGAAAGGAGCCAAATTGTAAAAAGCTTTGACACCCAAACAGGATTTTATGTTAGATTCCAGAATTAATAGGGAGACACTAGAATTTATTGAGTAGAGGAGTGAAATAGGGAGATCTGCTTTTTAGGAAGATCAGTTTAGCTGATGAGTGGAGGATTGACTGAAGTTGGGACAGACTTTTTTTTTTTAAATTCTGCATTGTTAACACTTTCTTAATACTAGACAATCAACAAAACAACATATCAAGCCCTGATTTGTAGGATTGCTGATTTCTAGTTTACATCATTCATTTCCACAAGATTTTGAGTTACAAATTTTCTCCCCATCTTTCCCCTGCCTACCACCCCAAAACAGTGATCCCACTGTATACCTGCTCCCCCAATCTGCTCCCTCCTATATCCTTCCTCCATCACCCCTCTGACTTTTGGGGCAAGATGTATCTCCCTACCCCCATGCCTGTATATCTTATTTCCCAGTTGCATGTGCATAATAATAATTATATATATTTTTTAAACATTTGATTTTAAAACTTTAAATTCTAGATTCTTTCCATTCCTCTTTAATCCCCCGACCCCACTGGGAAGACAAGCAATTCAGCACAGGTTGTATATGTGTAGTTATGCAAACATCTCCACAACAGACATGCTGTGAAAGACTGACTATATTTCCCTCCATCCTATCATGCCCCTCACTTGTTCTATTCTCTACTTTGTCCCTGACCCTTTACAAAAGTATATGCTCGTAACAACCCTCCCTCCCTACCCTGCCCTTCCTTCGATCCCCTTCCCCCCTACTCTCCTGTAGGGCAAGATAACCAATTTAGAGTGTATGTCATTCTCTCCCTAAGCTAAATTCAATGAGAGTAAGGTTGAACCATTCCCTTTTGCCTTCCTGTTCTTCCCCTCCATTGTAATAGTTATCCCTTGCCTCTTCTATATGGGATGATTTGCCCCATTCTGTCTCTGGGAGAGACTTTTGAGGCAAGGAGATATACCAGAAGGCTATTGTAATAGTAATAAGAGTGAGGTGATACCAGACTGCTTCAGAGTAGGATTGAGAAAAGGTTGTCAGATTAGGCAATAAAAGGGCCTTTGGTAATTTGAAGAATTTCTACAAGTTGGGAAGTGAGAGAAGTGGAAGCAACACTATTAACTTTTTTTTTTTAATTTTTTTTAGGAGTTTGGCTCTGAAAGGGAAGAGAAATATTGAATTCTTATTTGAAGGGACTGTATGTAGTGTGTCATGAGGGTTTTTAGTGAGGGTTTTAAAAAAATGTTGGAGACTTAGGTTTGTTTGTAGGCAGTACAGAAATAACCAGTGGATAAGGAGAGGTTTAAGATGGGAAAAAGGTCTGGAGTAGAAGAGAGAAATTGTGACCTTGTATGGGCAAACTTTAAGAGAGGATAGGTTGAGTCATTCTCATGGAGATGGTAATTGAATTATAATGGGATTAAATTATATTATGGGGGTGAGGTTGGAGAGAGAAGGCATTCCAATATAGAACCTTGGGATATAATTATTATAAGGCAATCAAAAGAGGATCAACATCTTTAAGGAATAATTTTATTTAGGAAGAGAATCAGAAAAGGTCAGTATTGTAGAAGTCAAGAGAGATAGATATTTTATGAAATTCAGTAGGGTCAAAACCTAATCAAGTAGGACATAAGAAAATATCTTTTGTGGGGGGCAGCTAGGTGGCGCAGTGAATAGAGCACTGGCCCTGGAGTCAGGAGAACCTGAGTTCAAATCCAGCACTTAACACTTACTAGCCATGTGACCTTGGGCAAGTCACTTAACCCCAATTGTCTTGCCTTCCTCCCTCCAACAAGCAAAAAAATATATCTTTAGGAAAAAAAATCTTTAGAATTAGCTGTTAAATATTAGTAGCTAATAAATTTGAAAGAAAAATGCTAAGAAACTTGAGAAACTTTCATTTGAGTTGATAATTCTAAAAGGTTGAGAAGTGAGTGGGGTGTGAGGAAGTGGAGGGAACAAATTTAGATAATTTTTTCTAGAACTTTGGTCAAGAAAGAATGGTGATATCTTGAGAATGATAGCTATGGACAAGAGAAAGAGTATAATTTCTTATTTTTTATGTTTATACTTAAAATTTGGTCAATGTTTGCTGCTTTGTAGTATAGTTTTGACTTCTGATATTGGTAGGTGTTTACACTTCACTTTTTTTTCCCCTTCATTATTTCCCTCAAGATTCTTGATCTTTTGTTCCTTCAGATGAAGTGGAACAGTCTGAAGATTGAGTTGTACTGGGAGTGAAGTGAACATGGCTGGGATCTCTTATGGAAGGATGGTCCCAGCCAGTGACTCCACCCATCTGGAGAATAGGTTTCAGGGTGTAGAGACATCTTCAGGTGGGCAAAGATGATGGTGAGGATGTAGAACAGTCTGGAAGTGAGTTGAGATGATACTGAATTGACCTACCAATGGTAATTTTTCTAATTATCTAGGTCTGTCTTTATTCCTGTAAATAGTATTTTGTAGTTGCATTCATATAGTCTTATGTATCTTGTTAGGTAGACTCCCAGGTATTTTTTTTCCCCCTTTTTGGAGGGAGGAGGGCAGGGCAGTTGCCAAAGTCACACGGCTAGTAAGTGTTAAGTGTCTGAGGCCAGATTTGAACTCAGGTTCAAAACTCAGGCCCTGACTCTAGGGCCAGTACTCCATTTACTGTTCCATCTAGTCCCCCTGCAAGTATTTTTTACATTCACATTCTGTAGTTATTTTAAATGGAATTTCTCTCTTTCTCTCTCTCTACCTTTCTCTCTTCCTATTGTTTATAGTATTTGGAAACACTGATGATTTATATGGGTTTATAGCCTGAAAATTTTCTGATAATATTCTTTAATTTTTTTAAGTTTACTTTTTTGTATTCTGTAAGTAAAGTATCATATCTGCAGAAAGAAAACGTAATTCTGTTTATTCTTTGTCTAAACTTATTTCATCAATTTAAAAAAACTATGTGAAATAGTATTGATGATACTGGACATCCTGACATTGTTCTTCATCTTACTGGAGAGAACTGCTTTATTCCTATTACATTTAAAACTGACTCTTGGTTTTAGAATATTACTTATATAAAGGAAAAAGACTGATTTATTCCTGTTTTCCACTGTTTTTATCAAAAATGAGTGGGTTTTTCAGAAGTTTTTCCTTAATCTTCTGATATTATTTTTCTATTTTTACAATTAATATGGTTCGTTATGTTTATGGTTTTCTTATTATTGACTTAAACTTACATTTATGCTAAAAATCCAATTTGGTCACAATGTCTCATGTTTTTGATATGTTATTGTAGACCTTTTTGTTAATGTTTTATTTAAAATTTTAACAACAGTGTTTATTTGGATATCGGTCTCTAGTTTTCATTCTTTTTGACTGTTTTTTCTGTCATTTTTTGCTACTGGTCAGAGTTCCGATGCTGATGAAATCTTAGAATCCTATGGTTTATAGTATTTCAATGAAATAAAGCTTATATATTTTAAAAATTAAGATAAGTTTGTTTTTAACCTAATGATACTATAAACAACTTTTGGTGAAGGGTGTTGTTATTTTTAACCAATTTCATTTCATAATTGGGAACATAATTCATGAATTACCATATAAATTCTTTTGCAACATTTTTTTTTTCCTTTATGGGCATCTTTATTTTTTGTATCATTTCAGTTCTTCATATTTTTGCTTTTTGGATGGGAGAATTTTATTTTTAAATTCATATCATTTTTCTTGTAAGTACTTTTTAAGTTTTGCCATGTCTAACCATAGTCTAAATTTTGGTAAGAATAATGTATTGTGCAGTGTCACAAGACTTTACTAAATCAATATAGAGATCATCATACTTGCATTTCTTTCATTTTTGGCATTTGTAAGTTGAATGGTTAGATGAAGTGCAAGGCTTGGAATCAGGAAGGCACAAGCTTCATTCTTGCCTCAGATATTTATATGTATATGATCTTGGGCAAGTTGCTTAACCTTTGTCAGTGTTAGTTTCTTCATCTATAAAATGGGACTAATGATAGTACTCCATCTCACAGGTTTGTGGTAAGGATCAAATAAAATAACAGATATTTAAAGTATTTTACACACCAGAACTATGTAAATGGTAACTCTTAGTAGGTTTGTGAATGTGGCTTTATTATGAAAATCAGCTTTTTCTTGTTTCTTCAGATTTCCCAATTTTATTCCATAAGAAGAATCAGTATTTTTAAACAATAGGCTTTTTTTAAAATGGGATTTATTTTGCATATACTTTTCTGAGACACACCACTACAAGTCCTTTTCCTTTTCAGGAAATACTGTAAACAGATTCACTAGGCAGGGCTTTCTAGTCAGATTGGCAAAGGAGGAAATTCACAGGGAGCTGTTCCCCGTACACCTCAAAAATTGACAAAAAGAACACCAAAGGGAAGAAAGAAGAATTTAAAAAGATGGGGATTGGACCTGTAAATACATAAATACATGAATGAAGAAGCTCCATATACCAACATCTCTCAAATATGCCCCCTTTTCTCCTCTGACACTGCCACCATTCAGGTTCAGGAATGTATCACCTGATGCCTTGACTATTGCAATAGCCTGCTGGTGGATCTGCCTGCCACTCCAGTTCATTCTCCATTCAGCTGCCAAAGTGATTTTCCTAAAACTCTAGTCCATGAACTCCAGGGATTCCCACTTGCCTCTAGTGTCAATTACAAAGTCCTGTTTGGTATGTACAGCCTTTCGTAACCTAATCTCTTCCTGCTTCCTCAGTCTTACATTTTATTTCCTGCCAGTAACTCCAGTCCAGTGATGCTGGCCTTTTTGCTGTGCCATGAACAAGACCCTCCATCTCTTGACTCCAGGCATTTTCCTGGCTGGCCCCCATGCTTGAAATGCTTTCCTCCTCATCTCCTTATATTGCCTTCTCTGGTTTCCTTTAAGTCCCAACTAAAATGTTATTTTTTTAAAATAAATCTTTCCCAACCACTCTTAATTCTCATACTTTCTTCTTTTAATTAGTTACTATTTATCCTGTGTGTAGTCTGTTTGTACATATTTATTGCTTTATTCCCCCATTATTTTGTGAACTCTTCAAGGGCAGGCACTATTTTTGCCTTTTTTTTGTATTCCTAGTTTCTAGCAGAGTGCTTGGGTCATAATGAATATTTATTGACTGATTGATTAGTGCTTTTATTTAATATGTGTGTATACACACATATAAAAAATTAACGTTATTCTGTGTATATTTTTATAGATGGTCAACTTGTTATATCTCTCCATCTCTTTAAAGAAAACATTCAGGGGTGGTTAGGTGGCGCAGTGAATAGAGCACTGGCGCTGGAGTCAAAAGGACCTGAGTTCAAATCCAGCCTAAGACAACACAAAAAACTAGCCATATGACCTTGGGCAAGTCACTTAACCCCAATTGCCCTACCTTCCCTCCTCCAAAAATGAGGAAAAAAAATGAAACATTCACCTTCATACTCAGGCCTGTTTAAGAACTAAGTTTCTAATAGCAGTAAAACTGGGGTCAGATACTGGAAAGTAGAGGAGTAAAGGAAGGGAAAAAAATGACAGAATAGAGGCTCTCATCTCTGCACATTTGCATATGTATGTATTGCATAGATTTATGTATCTGTGTATGTGATGAGACTCGAAGAGTCAGTCTCCTTACTCATTTTGGTTTCAGTCGAGATTTAGAAATTCTTAGAATCCCAAACCAAGTTGGCATCTTTGTGTTTTTGTATACATACATTTATATAGGATATGTCCTTCAAGGAATAAAGGTAAAGCATTTAATTTATCCATAAGAAACTTTGGAGGGTACCCTCTTGAGTAAGCCCATATTTGTTTTTGTTTATTTCTTATGTGTACTACTGATTGTTAAAATATAAAATATCTCTTAGCACATATGAGATATTTATTAAAATTTCACACCATTGTAATTCCTTGCAAAATCTTTTATCTGGTGAGTGTAATGAATTGGTATAGATACTTATTTCAGTGTTTAGTTCTGCATCTTGCTTTAGGCTTGTGCCTTGGTGGACTATAAAGTCTGGATGTGCAGCCAATACTGACAGCTTTTGGACTTTTTATTGGTAATTACACAGATGGTAAAGAATATTTTAGCTAGTGAGATGTTTTTAGAGGGAAAATAGTTGGCAAAAATAATTTATGCAGTGAATAACATTCAATGTTTTGTCTTTGAATGTTTCCTTGCAAAGATATAATATTGCATTATTTCAATGTTCTTTCTAATGCTATCTAATGATTCTTTCTTTTGACAGACCAGAAAAAGAATTGATTATAGGCTTATAGATTTACAAATTGACTATATTTGTTATTACTGAAGAATGTTTGGGTTTTAATTTTACAAAAATTGCCTGTTTTTCAAACATGTGAAATTCTTTCCATCCCTTTTTAAACTGTAATATTACTTTTCTTTTTCTTTCTTTTATGCCTTTATGGCGTGGAGATTGCCTCAGTGTATAATTTCTATTTCTTCTTGTTGACTTGGTTACTTCTGCTTTTCTCCTCCTTTCTTTTTCTTTGTCTTAAAAGATGGTTTTCTTATACAAATAAATAGCCTTCGTTTAGGCTGAATTTATCTTGAGATCACTTCGCTTTCTATATGAAATGATATTTGTAAGGGAATTAGCACAGTGCCTGGCACAAAGTATGTGTTTATTCCTTTCTTCCCTTATAGTTCTTTAGCATTTCAGCCCTTAAAATAAATATGGATGTTTATTAATACTTGTGAGTATATGCATGATATTGAACACACATGTGCATACATGTGTTTTATGTGTTCATAGTTATGTATATACCTATATCTACGTATGGGTCCACACATACATATGTGTACTTAAACATGTATACATGCTTGTATGTGTATGCATATACTAGAGATTTAACTTGCTTTGTATCTCTTTTGTAGTATCTAGAAGACCAAAGGAAGCCAGTCACAATGATTCAAGTCAAATACATCTTTTAAAAATAAATATTCTAGGTATTTTTCATAGTGCAGAGCTCCACTTAGACATCTATTACCCTGCTTCAAGCCCTTATTACCTCTTACCTAGATTATTGCAACTATCTATTAATTGGTTGCCTTGCCTCAGGTCTCTAACCCATGTGAGTATATCCTATATAATGTTGCTAATTTTCCTTAGGTGCAGAATTGACCCTGTGACTCCTGGTTTGGTTAACTCCAGTGGCTTCTTGTTGGTTCCAGGACAGAGTATAAATTCTTTTATTTAGGTTTTAAAGCCCTGTATAACATGACCCTAACCTATCTTTCTAGTCTTATTGGATATTGCTTTCCCTCTAGCTGCTCTTAGATCCAGCCATACTGGGCTGTCTATTTCACACAGGATCCTTCCTCTCCCTTCTCTGCACCTTTGTAGCCTTCCAGCTTTTTGGAATATGCTTTCCTCCTTCCCTCAGCTTCCTTGATTTTCTTCTTTCCTCTAAGACCCATCTCTAACACCATCATTATAAAACCTTCCCTGATCCTCTCCAACAGCTGATGCTCTCCCTCCCAAACCATTTTGTTTGTAATTATTTTATTTATTAACTTTATTATGTCTGTGCTCTATTGTCTTACCCATTAAAATGTGACCTCCATATCAGTAGTGAAGTAAGTGCCTGGCATATAGTATGTGCTTAATACATACTTGTTGTTTTACAACTTTTTAATTGATGAGTTGTTAAATGATAAATTTAACTTAATACCTAAAAATAAGTAACCTATTTGACAGGGGTAATTTGGCAATATATTTTTTATTTTTTTTCAGGATTTGATGAACTTGGTGACTTACATTTTTAAAAAAAATTAATTTTCTATTTAAAAATATTTGGAAGAGACTGAACATATTTTTAGGGGAAAGAGATAGTAAAGAATCAGATTGATGAGGATGAAAATGAGAGATAGTAAATTAGAGCACTGTCTTAGAGAATGCAGAAAGGGAGATAAAATATCTTAATTTTAAGTAAAGCAAAGAAAATGGAGTATGCAGACATTATGCTAGCAACTTTGACTTTGACCCTTGGCAAAATTCTATAATATATTATTAGGGGAATGATTAGTAAACATGTAGAAAATAAAAGGGTGATAAGAGACGAGAACAGTGTGACTTCTGTAAGAACATGCCATTATAATCAATTTTTTTCTTTTATAGCAGTTATTAAGCTTGTTGATAGAGGAATTATATTGATTGCATATATTTTAGCAAGCACCTGATAAAATCTCATATGCACTTGTGGAAAAGATGGAAACAGCATGGGATAGATAAATATACTGAAAGCTATATTCATAATTGGTCCAGTGACCAGACTTATAGAGTAAACTTTTATAGAAACGTTTTTGGAAGCAGTTTCCTGTGGGTAATGCCCTAGAAATCTTGTGTTATTTAACATTTAGCACCATTAAATTAGATAAAGGCTTAGCAGCTTTGCAGATGACAGATTGAAAGATATTAACAGGCTTGAACATTGGGCCAAGTCTAAGATAATGAAATTTAGCAATGATAAATGTAAAGTTTTTACTTAGGTCCAAAAATCAAGTTCATAAGTATAGTATGGGAAAGAAATAAGTTTGTCTAGGGAAATCTGACAGTTTTAATGTACTTTGCACAATATGACTTAACAATGTGATTTGACATCCAAGAATGCTAATTCTATCTTTTGCTGCATTGAGACATAGCTTTAGGAATTGTGTTGAGTTGTCAGTATCTTGTTTCAGGAAAATCCTCGATAATCTGGAATACTTACAGAAGTACTTACATCCAGAATACCAAAGGACCATGTTGTATGATTATCTTTTGGTGGAATTGGGGATATTTATTCTGGAGAAGAGGATGCCAAGAAGGACAATATGACAGTTTTTTTCTTCTCAAGTATTTCAAAGATTCATGTGCAGACAGGTCATATTTTCCTGTATGACTTTAGAAGATAGAACTAGGAGCAATGAGTAGAAATTTCAAAGACGAGATTGATATTTGATGTGAGGAAAAACTTCCAAATGAGTTAAGGTATACAAAAGTGAAACGGTTTGCCTCGGGACATAGTGGATTCTTTGTTGTCTTGAGATCTTTAAACTAAAGTTGAATGCCATGTTTTGGGAATGTTGATTTTTTTTTTTTTTCTCCAGGTTCGGTTCACACGAGATGGCAGCCAAGTCCTTCAACGCTGAAATTCTTTTACATTTATAGAGCATAAGCCATACCTTGTTTATTATTGCTTGAATTTAAGTTATTATTTGTAAAGACATTTAGATCTGAGTGGTGATTATTGAACATTTGGTATGTTCAATATGGTATGTTATGTATACTCTATGTAGTTAAAATACTCAGCTATTGGAGATTATTTGCTTCTCATAGTAAATAATTCTTTTAATTAATGCATCACATCTTGCAGTCTTTATCAGAAACTTTGATGAAGGGATAGCTTTGATAATTGCAGATGATAAGCTAGAAAGGGTAGCTGATAAAGTTAGATGACAATCAACATGCATTTATTAAGCTCTTATGTGACATTAGTGGATCTGGAATGTGGATAATGTATCCAAGACAAAATGAAATGGAAGAATATACAATCCTACTGTAGAGTTAAAAGACAATTGTATATAGTAAAATTATTTTACCTTTATTCACTTTCATGTTTGCAAAGTGCTTTCCTCACAATAACTTTGAATACAGGTAGTACAGATTTTTTCTTGACTCATTTTATAGATGAGGGAACTGAGGCTCTGTGAAGTTAAGTAACTTGCCCAGTTACAGTTTGAGGAAGTTTCTGAACCTAGATTTCTTTAGTCTAAGACTAGCATCCATTATGTTGTACTGATTCACTTGCACATTACAGGATAAGAGGCAGCTAGAAAACAGTTGGCATGGGTTTTAATAGACTTCAGGATCAGTATGATTCAGTAATATGATATAGCATTCCAACAAGACAAAGCAAGTCGATAAAAAAAAGGAGAATCCACAAGGGCAATAGCAGTCCTGCTGCTGTACTGTGTTGGGTGTCACATTTTAATTGTAACATTGACACCTTTCTCCTCTAGAGAGATAGAAAAGAGAATGGTGACTGTCATGATGTGGATATTCAAAACCTACCATATAAGGGGCCATTGACAGATCTGAAGTTAAGTCTGGAAAACAGAAAACTTGAGGCATGATAAACCCTCTGCAGAAATTTGAAAGTCTTTAATGGAGAATAGTGATTGGATTTGTTTTGCTAATCCCAGGTGGTAGAATTTACAAAGAGGCACATTTGATCTCATTTTCAGGGAAAACTTAGTAATTACTGGAGCAATCCAAAGTGGAATTGGTTCTTTCTATAGGAAGTGAGTTTCCTCTCATTAAAACTGAAATGACACTTGTTGGAATGTGAAAAAGAGATTTGTAAGTATAGTATGTATAGATTCAAAAAGTGAAACACAAAGAGGATAGGTGATTTGCTCATTGTGTGACTACAGGTCAATCTGGACTCCTTTTCTCATACACTTTCTACTGCATTCTTCTCCATGGGTTCGATTGCTGCTCTTTATGCAGGTGACTACCAAATCTCTTTATAAATAGCTCATCCTGAACATTAATCATTTTTTCTCCACTTATTTATTGGTTATAGTCACCTGGATGTTGAACAGGGCATCAAGCTCACTATGTTAAAAAAAAAATGAACTCATACTAATTTCTTTCTTAGACTTGACTCTCCTTCAGACTTCCCTATATCTTTTGTTTGTACTACTGAATTCCAAGTCGTTCATATTTTAAACCTGAAAATCACTTCTGTTTCTGCTTTCATTGGTTTTTACCCATGTGCTAGTCACCATTCTTCACTCAGATTCCTGAATTTTCCTGCATGAGAATAATATACTTACCTTGCTTATTAGCTAAAATAAGAGATGTATCATTCCAAACAACTTTCTTTCACCCCTCAGAACCTCCTTATGTCATCTCCAGTCCTCTGTCTCCTTCCTGGGAATCTTTAGTCTGGGAATCTTTAATCTCAGTGTCCAATCTCTTAGCAGGGCTGTTTCAATCTACTTCTAGTGTCATTCTAAATTGTCTTCTCTTGCCCATTCTCAATACTTCCCCTCTAGTTTAGGTACTTATCACTTTTTCCCTAGAATAGTTTAATGAGCTCCTAATTAGTCTTTCAATCCTTGTTTCTTTTCCTTCTTGATAGAGTGAGACAGGAACTGTTTTGAACTGCTGGGTTGGGAAAGTGTGTGGTGCCTTTCCTTCTTTTTCTTTGTTCTACCCTAATCTTGGGCAACCTTTTGTGACTTTCTGAACTTCAGGAGATGATGAGAGCATCAGAAGTCCCACTAGCAGCCGAAGAGGTAGGTCGGGAAACACCAGCAGAAGGATATGGAAAGCTGGTGAGTACCTCAGCTGAATTTAGGGAGATTAACTGTGGAAGATCTAGCAGAAAGCTGTGCCTTGGGGGATTTGGGGGGAGGACTCCAGGAAGAGCATAGGACTTCTGGGGAAGACCCCAGTGGGAGGATACTGTGAAGAAAGTTTACCAACTTTAAAACTATGCATATGTTTACATGAATTAATGATCATGATGATAATTATTTCTGTTTGGTTCAGTTACACTCTGAAAAGAGTTTTTCATTGGATCTCCAGAGGCCATACTTGGGAGGACCTGAACCACTTTGTTCTTTACTACTTAAGACTTTTACCCCAAACATTTTCTGTCCTGTGTTTACTGATTCTCCCTCTACACCATCCCCCACCCCCTTGGGAAAACTAAAATCAATACTACGTAACATTGTTTCTGGAAAGGGCATGTCAGAATTCTACGATATTCCAGAATTGTGAATTCTTAAACTAGAATGCTATTCTTTGGCCTCTCTTACTCATGTGTGTTGTTGTTCTTGTATATAATATGAGCTCCTCAAGGGCAGTGATTATCTTTTTGTTGCATGTCTGTCCCTAGCTATTCTGGGCCAGGACTATGATAGGCCAGTCTAGGCTCCAAGGTTAAAATGAATGAGTCACTCAGGGATAATAAGATATAGTTCAGTCCAACTTTACTAATAATAAATTAAAAGAATCAGTTTAAGAGGATATGAGATCTTTTTAACTCTCTACAGTCTGGCTTCTGGCCAAGCACAATAGACTTTTCTCATTCCGTATCCCTCTTGATCTCTTTGCTGCCCTGAATACTGCATCTTTGATAACCCCCAGCTTTCTAGGTTTCACTGACACTGCTCTTTCCTGGTTCTCCTACTATTGATTTCACTGTTCCTTCTTAGTTTGGTTTGCTGGATCTTTATCTAGGTCATACCCATTAACCTTGGGTGACCCACAGGGCTCTGTGCTGGGCCTTGTGCTCTTCTTCCTCTATATTATTTCACTTGGTGATATCTTCAACTCCCATGTATTTAATTGTCATTTTTATGCTGATGATTTTCATATCTGTTTATCAAGTTCTAACCTGTCTCCTATTTCCATCTGCATATTTGTCATCTCAAACTAAATGTCTTCTCGATGTCATCTTAAACTCAACATGTCCAAAACTGAGCTCTTTATCTCCTCCCTTTCCCTCCCCCCCCCAACATTTCTCCCTTTCAAACTTCTCCATTATTATTGGAATACACCACTGGAGAAAACTTTTGAGGGTCCCTTAGACACCAAGGAGATCAGATCAGTCAATACTTAAAGAAGTTAACTCAGACTATTCACTTGGAAGGTCAAATACTGAAGCTGAAGCTTAAATATTTTGGTCACAAAATGAGAAGATGAGATTCACTGGAAAAGACCCTGATGGTGGGAAAGTTTGAAGACAAGAGGAAAAGGAGACAGCAGAGAATGTGACAGGTAGTGTCATGGAAACAATGAACATGAACATGAACATACTTTGAGAGATAGTGGAGGATAGAAAGGTCTGAAGTGCTGTGGTCCCTGGGGTCATGAAGAGTCAGACACAACTGAACAATTGAACAACAACAAAAAAGTCATACCTTTTTGAGTATACATATGAGTATAGGCTAAAGCAAGCATGGCAAACTGCTTCCCAGGAGCCAAATCCTGCCTCTCCATGCTTTTGTGCTGTAAATTAAGTCTGGTTTTTGCATTTTAAAATAATAAAATAAGACTTTGATTAAAAATGTAAAAACTGTTCTTAGCTCTTGGGAAAGGGTGTACAAAAGCAGACCTCAATTGCCACTTGCTGATTCTAGGGCTAAAGGAACTTAGCCTTCCATTTATATTACATGTAAATGTAATACCTTCTCAGTCCTCACTTGCCCAGCTCACACTGCCGCTGATGGGTTAGGTCCCTAGAAGGGTGACTTACTACTCTCAGGATTCTGAGGATAGCCCTGTGGGTAGTCATCTTTCTAAAGACTAATTCATGAGCTTTCACTAGTGTGCTCCCCCTTTATCAGCTAGAGGAGTCTGTTCTTTATCAAAGACACTCAAATGGCACAGCAAGGGCAGTAGTTACAAAGCATTTTCCCCAAACAACAGGGACCCGTTCTCCCCCAAACATATCTAGTGTCCAGGAGTGGGAAAGAATAAGCACAAATTTAAAAGTACATTGATAGTGGGTCATGTACATAGGGAAAATGTGTGGCCAGGCAGTTCACAATCCTGAAACTGCAAGCTGTTGATTCTAGAGTATCCTAATGAAATTTACTGTGAGTTGACTTGTTTGGCTTGGCTGGCTCTTAGGGGATAGTTTCTCCACTGTGTCAGTAGATTAACTGTGTTTTCTCCTCCTGGGATGAGATGACTTAGCTAGATGGACTAATCTGCTGTTGGGCTTGGTCAAACAGGTCATTTGGTGCTTGGTGGCTGGTTTGACTCTTCATTATGCCCTGATGACTTTGCACTGGGCCTGGCAGATTGCTTGACTGGAACATGACATCTTTTCTAGACAGGTCAGTCTGTTCTTTCTCTACTCATTTTTTGATAGGTAGCTAGCGTTTTTTTCTATTGACTGGGCTGAGGTGTGGAGTGGAATACAGCTTTCTTTTTGGCTGTGGTATTGCCAGCTGGGGCAACTACTCTTAGCTTAGGATCAACAAAAAATTCTTGCCTTTGACTCTCCCAGAACCTGAGTCTTGAGGTTATCTGTCACGTTCAGGCAGAAGATGAGAGGCTTTTCTTTGCATTGACAAATTCTTTCAGAAGTTCTTAAGCTACTCCAAGATATCTTAAAGTGAATAGTTTCAATTCTGTCATCTGCAGTTAAAGTATTCACATCTCCCAGCCTTTCTAAGGTGGGAAATGTCTATTTTGTATCTTAAGGCTTTCCCCATTGCCTTTCAATTCTCCAGCTTTTAGCTTGTGCTGATCTTGGCCATTTGCTGATATTGCATGGGGGCACTACCATGATATCAACATGATTACAGTCTTCTAATATTTATGGAAAAGTATTTAGACTTAAGCTCTATGTTCCTGTAGGAGCAATGAGTGTAAGTTACAGAGTGTAAGTTAGGCTTGTTTCAAGGAAAAACTGTGTGACAAGGGTGTTTCAATAAGTAGTGAGTTCTGCCTACAAGTCTTCAGGCAGAAGCTGGATGACCATTTTTTGTGTCAGTTCTAGAGGGGGTTCTTGTTCAGGTACAGGTTGGCCTACATGACTTAACGGTCCTTTCCAAGTGTGAGACTGTACCAAGGTCAATAAAGATTCATTTAATAATATAACAGCCCTTATGGGGACAGTAGTAAATGAGTTAAATAAAAAAAATGCCTGGAGTTGAGAACTGAAAGGTTAGTGCAGAAATAGCCTTCTGACCTGAAATTTGCAAATGACTATTAAAACTTTATAAATTTGTAAAATTTATAAATAAATGATATCTAAAGTCTCAGTAAATGCTGCTTATAGTCTTTAAGTTTAGTTTGTGTAGTCTGTCCAAAGTTTGTACAGGTATTACTAGGTAAAGACAACTAGAAACAAGGAAGGAGAAAAGATTTTTTTACATGGCATTGTGCTAAATGCTTTCACAAATATTATATGATCCTCACAATGACCCTGGGAAGTGGGTGTCTTTTTACATTTGAGAAAACTGAGACAGAGGTTAAGTAACTTGTCCAGGGTCACATAGCTAGTAGGCGTTTAAGACTCTATTTGAACTCAGTTATTCCTGACTCCAGGCCCAGCACTTCCATATGGTACCATCTAGCTGCTTCAAGTTAAAATAGTGAGAGGTACATAAAAACAATAAAATCATTTTCTTCCATTGTTAATATAGAAGTAGAGAATCAGTTGGAAACCAATAAAAGAATTCGACCAAATTATTTAAGCTTTAGGGAATGTGAACAAGGGAAAATAATTATTTATGTAGTAGATTTTCCAATTTTTTTTTCTATTTACCTTGAGTATAGCAGGATATTTTTAATTTTATCATGTGGGATTTTTAGAAGTTAATATTCTTAAAACATTATTAAAGGAGTTTGTTCTGCAGTGACCAAGAATTATAAGACAAAAAAAGATCTTCTAATGTCTTCTCATGGTTGTGTTATCATGTGAAAAACTGAAATTCTGTTGTTGACGTGTGCCTGGAATACTATATGGAAAATTACTAAATTATACTTTTGAAAATTCAAATTTGAAGAGGATTGGAATAATTTAAGCATTTCATACGATCTAAATTTGATTATTATAGAAGACTTAGTTGCCACCTGGGTGCCCATTTCAGTTACCAACGTAATTTGAGGAACTGTCTGAACTAGAAGCACCAAAAAGGGAGGGACTGAAGGAGAGAGATTTTTCGTGTGTGTGTGTGTGTGTGTGTGTGTGTGAGGGAGGGGAAAGAGATGGGGGGAATGTTGGTTAGAGGCAACGAGGAGTGAAAAGAAAGAATAAACATAAATGGCAAAATAGGAAATCTAGTATTGATGTGAGATAAGAACTATGCCATAGACAGCCATCTGTTTAGAATGAAAAGGTAGTTCAGAAAGATAAATGTTGCATTAATTATTTCAGTGCTATAATTTGTATATATACACATACATACATAAACACTGACACACATTTGACATTACCTTGGTATTACATATATACACACATATATACATGCCTACACTGTTGTTATTACCTTGGTATGTTTGTGTTTTAATAAGTCACAATATTTTTTTAGATACAGCAAGTAGTACATATGTAGTTTTAAAGACATTTGGGTCATGTATAGAAATTCAGTAATTCATCCAAACAAAAGGATTTATTTACAATCAATTTGTAATAAAACCCCATTAGACTAATTAGAAGTTAAAAGCAGTTTTGTTCTTTCAAGGGCCCACAGTGTCACAGAGGAAAATTTAAAAATCACAGATAAATGCAAAACTGCTCAAAGTAAACATGGTGCTACATTTTTAAAAACGCAGAATTTGAGAAATAATTTCATAATCAACGAAAGTAAAAACTTCAATTTGACACATTGCCAGTCAAAAATAATTCTACCTTATATTTGTTTGATGATTTACAGTTTGCAAAATATTTTCTTGTATATTTTCTTTTGTGATCCTAACAATAACTGTGGAGAGTAATTGTAAAAAAAAAAAAAGAATAGAAAGAACTTTTATATTTACCTCACAGAGTTTTTGTATAGATGTGAAATATTTTGAAAACCATAATATGATACATAAATTTCACCTTTTATTTATTGTCAGCCTCATTTTCATAGAACACAGCACCTTCTTTGATGCAGGTACACACTGTTAGATATTTCTGTGCCGGTGTCTCCCATGTCTCACAATTCTATAGTTCCAAAGTTTTTCTGGACTTAGAAGCCAAGAGAGACAAGTTCACATCTTGATTCTGATACTTAAGTAAGCTTAGGAAAAAATTCTTTAGAGAGACCTTGAGAGTGTCATTGTAATACTTCTTCTGACCTCTATGTGAGCACTTGCTTCTTGGAGTTCTCTTTAAGTAGTCTTTTAGTAAACTTATTTTTGGCATTTGGAGAATATGGCCAGCCTATCACAGTTGTGCTCTCTGCAATAGAGTTTGAATGTTTGGCAGTTGAACTTGAAAGAGGACCTCAGTGTCTAGTATCTTATCTTGTTAGTAATCTTCAGGATCTTCCTAAGACAATTCAAATGAAGGTGATTCAGTTTCCTGGTGTGACACTGGTAGACTTTCCAGGTTTTACAGGCATACTACAACGTAGGCCTCTACTGCAGAGAGCACAACTTGAGTTTGGTAGGCAATCTAAACACCTCTCTCCCACACTTTCTTTTGAAGCCTCCTCAATGCTGAACTGATTCTGGCAGTGCATGTATCAGCTTCTTTATCTGTGTGTACGTTCCTGAGGAACTTACCTACTGCATTCAGAATTTCTTTATTCGTTGTGTAATTGATGGTTTCACATATGGATGGTGAAATGCTGGCTGGTAGAAAACCTGTGTTTTCTTGTGTTAATTTTTAGGCTAAACTTAGCACAAGCAGTAGATAATTGATCTAAACTCTTTTGCATCCCAGCCCCAGAGATTGCATTGAGTGCACAATCATCTCTGAATGAAAAGTTGTGCACCCCCTCTCCTTCCACTTTATTCTTGGCTTTTAGACTTTTCAAATTCAATAATTTACTGTCAGTATGGTAGCTGAGCTTGATGCTGGTTTTGTTCACATTGAAAGTACCCAACAGCATCACTGAAAACATTATCCTGAAAAGCATGGGAGCAAAAACACACAGGCCTGCTTCTCTCCATTGGTGACTGGGAAAGCAGAAGAGCATTTTCCTTCATCAAGAGGGAAAGCAAGAATGCCATCATGAAACTGGCATGTGATACTGATAAACTTTGCTAGGCAATTAGATCTTCCTCAAATCCTCATAACCAGCAGTATCAAAAGTCTTCAGATCAACAAATATCTGTACAGATCTCTGCTTTGTTTCTGGAGTTTCTCTGGGAGTTGTCAGGCAGCAAACACCATATCAGCCATTCCTCAGTCCTTTCTGAAGCTGCACTGGCTCTTGGGTAGATGATCATCTTCTAGGTGAGGGACTCTGGAAATAATGAAGAAAGTTGCTCACTGTAACTAAGAGAGACATGGTATCTCCTACCCTCAGTTGTCAGAGGACAACCTGTTTCTTCTTTATAGAGATGGAAAGTGAAGGCATCCTTGAACTCCTGGGGGATAACCTCCTCTTACCATATAGCTTGGAAGATTTCAGTCAACTTTTTAATGAGCGGTGGATCCTTTGCCTTGTAAATCTCTGCTGAAATGGAATCAGCAGCACCAGGTACTTTGCCACGAAAGAGAAGCCTAATGGCATTCAAAACTTCTTCTGGAGTTGCAAGTTCAGGTAGATAGGGATTGACTTCAGCCTGAGATATATGATCATTGGCTTCAATATTGATGATATAGTCAGTTGAACACTTTGGAAGTGTTCAGCCCATCTCTCTAGGATCATATCCTGAATAGTTGAGATACATTGTAGGTCTTTGGTGCATAAATATCTTTTACAACATCATAAAAGTCCTTTTCTTGTTACTGTCAGTGTAAAGCTGAATTTCATCTGACTTTTTACTGAGCCAAGAATCTTACATCTCTGTAAACTTTGATTGCATTTTGCTTTTGTTGGAGTTAAACATTGTCTTCTTAAAGAGGGATAAACTATCCTGTTGGTACACTCTGCAGAGTTCTCATTTTTTCATTCAGTAGCTTCTGAATTTCCTCATCATTTTCATCAAACCAGTCCTGATGTTTTTGAGTGTTCTGGCCCAAATGAGTAAATGTAGCTCTGTACAACAATTCTCTACAAGCTGCTCACTCCCTTTCTGCTCTACTGTTTTGCCAACCTTGTATAAGCTAATTTTCCCTTCCAAGTCAGCAACAATCTTTTTGCACACAGAGAAGCCTGTGCCCTGGGGCCACCACTTTTGTTGAGTGCAAATATTTAGCTTGGACAAGATAATTTAGCACTCTGAGCCATACCTTTGTTACTTTCACATTCTGTGTGTCTTTTCTTACTGTTACATAGTCTATTAAATGCCAGTGTTTGCTTTGAAGTTGCATCCTGAAGCTTTATTGTGTTAAGTAAAATGAAGACAGTATTGGTGATAAAATCACGAGTAGTAAGTGACTGTTGGTGTTTCCTACTCCATTCCTTCCAAGGACTCCCTTCCATGTTTGGTAGTCCTGTCTACCCTGCCATTAAAATCGCTCAGAATTATAAGTTTATATATATTTTTTGCACGTTGATGATGAAGGTCTCAAGGTCTTCATAAAACTTTTCTTTGACCTCATCAGGGTTCCTCATGGTGAGAACAATATGCACTGATAATGATGGCACTTTTCCTGCAAGTGGCTGTTGTATTATTGTGAGCTTTGTCATTCACTTTTTTTGGAAGTGCAAGCTTGTTGACCAGATTAGATTTGATTGCAAAACCTTTGCCAACTTCACAACACTGCTTATCCCAGCCACCATTTTAGAAAAATGTGTATCTAACTCCAGCTTCAGTAAGCTGGCCTTCATTTGCCAGCCTTGTTTAACTCATGCATGCTGTTTGGATGTGATACAACAAGAGTTGTTTGCCTTTCAGGTCTATTGTATTTTGTGTTGTCCACATAAGCATGTGCATATTCCATGTACTAATGGTGAGTGGAATCATCTTTGCAAAAGCTTTTGTACATTTTTTGTGTTTTGACTGCAAAGTGGGATCCTTGTCTGCTTGGGGTAATCAGGCCAGGTTTAGGTGAAGCAGAAAATTTTTAGGACCCCTTTTCTAGCCCCTTCCTTGTGCCAGGAGATGGACAGTGCGTTCCACTGGTAATTTCACTGTCTAATAAACTGCTCTCATCTTTTTTATCCTTATAAAAATCCTCATTTGAGCCTCTTATCTCCTTAAGCTACTGTCCTATATCTTTGAAAGGTATGGTCTTTCATAGCCAGTTTCACAGAAAAATGTGTACAGCAGCTCTGACTTCCTACTCCCTTCTCACTTCTCTGTGGAAAAAATCAATAAACACTTATTAAATTCTTCCTATACTCCAGACTCTGTGATAAGCACTGGTGATTCCAAAAGGGGCAAAAGACAGTCCTCGCCTTCAAGGAGCTCACACTCTAATGAAAAAGACTGTGAGCAAAGAAATCCATACAAGCACAATATGCACAAGAAATAATTAAGGAAGGCACTAGAAGTAAGAGGGGGTTGGGAAAGGCCTTCTGTGGAAGAGGGAATTTTAATTGGGACTTTAGTACAATATATTTAGTTACGTATATATGACAGTATGTATATTCATTATCCCAACTCCATCTCTGAAGAAAGGAGAGAAACACATTTTCTCAACTCTTTTGTTGGGCCAGTCTTGTATTTGAAAATTATACAGCATCACTTTTTAGTATTTTGATCTTTCTTTTGATGATGATGCAGTAACATTGATCATTTTCCTAGTTCTGTTTCATTTTATTCTGAGTTGATATGTCTCTCCATGCTTCTCTGAATTGTTAATATTCTTCATTTCTTGTGATTCAATAATATTCCATTATATTCAAGCACTCTATCTTATTTAATCACTCTATTTTATAGGCATCTTCTTTGTTCCCAGTTCTTTGCTAACACAAAAATTGTTGCTAAGAAAATTTTTTTTCTATATAGGACCTTTTTTTTTTTGTCCTTAACCACCTTGGGTTATATGCTTAGAAGTGGGTTTTCTGGATCAAAGGGACCCATTTTTAGCGTAATTCCAGTTTGCTTTCCAGAACAATTAGATTAATTTAAAACCGTGGTATTTTAGTGTATCTTGTCTTGAGAAAAGGCCAAGTTTGGCAACATAGAAATCATTGGAACTTTGGAGTAAATAGTTTCATTTTAGAGATGAGAACAGAAGTCATTACTGCAAAGACTGGAGGAGTGAATGAGAGGAAAGAAGTAGAAGATGGGAGTCTAGACATACTTCAGGGCTTTGTCCTGGGTCCCATTTTCTCTCTTTATAGTTCTGGTAATCTCATCAACTCCTTTGCATTTCAACCATGATATTTAATCAACCTTTAATCTCTCACATGAACTTTAATTCCGACTTACAAACTCTGATGGTTAGTCACAGTCCAAGACCAAAAGGGGAAAGTGGTGGGAAAGAAATAAGTATTTTTAAAATGTGTGCCAGATATTCTACCAAACTTTTTGTAAATATTATCTGCTTTGATCCTCACAACAACTTTGGGAGTCAGGTGCTAGTATTATCCCCATTTTACATGTAAGGAAATTGAGGCAGACAGTTTAAATGACTTGCCCAGAGTCACACAGTAGCAAGTTTCTTAGGTTGAATTTGAATTTAGCTCTTACTGACCCTGGGCCTGACTCTCTATCCATTGTTCCACCTAGTTCTTCTCTTTCTCTCCAAAACCACGTCTTTCCCTAAGACTTCTGATTGCTTAAGTTCATCAGCTTGGAAGAATCCTCAACTCCTGGGTTTCACACATCTCTTTCATATCTCATCAGGGTTTCACACATCTCTTTCATATCTCATCAGTTGCCGAGTCTTCCTCATTCAGATTTCATAAATGCCCCTTTAACTATTGCATTCTTTTTACTCATCTGGCGTTAGCATCATATTCCAGGGCCTTATTACATGTTAGCATTTACTGCTGTAGTAGATTCCCAAATGGTCTTCATGCCCCTGTTACTCTCTCCCCTCTCCAGTTGTTCTCCACAGATCTGCTGAAATGATGTTCCCTAAAGTATGGTTCTAACCATGTCATATCCCTTTTCAGAGAACTTCAGTGTTCCCTATTACTTCTAAGATAAAATACAAGTTGAGCTGACATTTAAAGCCATTTACAATCTGGCTCTCACGTATCTTTCCAAACTGATTTCATAATATTGTCCCTGATAAATTCTTTGTACAGCTTAAATGTACTCCTTTGTTTTTCCTGTGAACCGCCTATCCCACTTCTTTTCCTTATAAGTGGTGACAGTGTAGCTAAATAGTGCCTGGGATGCTCTTCCTCTTCACTTCTTCCCTTTTGGATTATCTAGCTCCCTTCAGAGCTTAATTTAAGTATGCTTCATACAGGAAACCCTTTTCCCCAAAGTTTTTAGTTTCCTTTTTCCTCGAACTATGAAATTACTTTTTATTTACTTTACATATATTGTTTTTATTTACCTGTGTATTTCCCCTAGGAAAATGTAAGCTTCTTTAGGAGCAGTTGCTAATTCTGCATTAGAGCTGTAATTTTATTTTCTTATAAAAACAGAACTGATATTTTTGTTTTTCATCACTTACATTTCCCCCATATTCCTTTGTCTTTGCTTTCTTAGTGAGTCATCCCTTTTAATGAAGTGCTTTTTGCATAACTCAGTGCCTTGCACAAAGTATTTTGTTAATAAATGTAGAATTAAACTGAATATGAAATCAGAGAACCTGTGTTTAAATCTGCACTTTGTATTTTTACCACCTGCTATCTTGGACAAATAACTTCACCTCTCCAGGCCTTAGTTTCTTTGTCTGTAAAATGAAGGGATTGCATTATATGGTGTCTTATGGTCCCTTCCAGCTCAAAACCCTCCTATTCCAAGAAAGAAGTGGCAAATAAATAGCATAAAAATTTCAGTATTCAAAACAGCTCTCTTTTCTTTTCCAACTACTTTGGTGATTTTAAGTGACAATATCTATTTGAGGTTACTTCATATTCACATCTTTTACTATTGTTTTTCATAATGTAATTGGTATTTATCATTCGTATGACATTATGAGTAAATTCATATTTGTATTTTAAGCTGTTTTTTTTCTTAATCTAACAAACATTTTCCAAATAGCCCATGGCCATTTACGTAATATATATTTCACTGGTAAGTATAACTTAGTTAATTGGAATTTTTAAGTAGTTAAGACCTTTATCTCTCCAGCCTGTCATATAAAACTTGAAATGTTCAGTTGTTCAGATCCATACAAAAGTAGTAAAGATTGTTTGGAGGGTTGAAGTGTTTTAAGTAACTGAATAGGGTGAGGTTAGTCTGGAAAGGGATTTGTGGAAGAATAGAATTTGAAGGAAAGTAGTTTGTTCTGAATTTTTCAAATTCTGTACCTAAACTCTAAATGAAATGAGCTATTACATAATAAAATAGATAAAGAATATCGTACATGGCATCTGCTTGCTTTTTTTAAAAAAAGTCTAAGTTCAAATATGTAACTTTTAAAGGTGTCCCTCTTTTCTGATTCTAAAGTGATATCCTGTAGAAGGAAGCAAGAAAGAGATGAATTACTATCTGTTAGATTTAAGGCAGAGCTAAAATAATACCAGTTTGTTTTTGTTCAGTTTTAGTATACAATTTCTTTTGCTCATTATCCAGCTATTTCAGGAAATTTTTCTTTATTTTAAAAGTGAAGCTCATACCTCACTAAAATTTTCCTTTGTTATGTTATAGCTTTTAAAGACCTGTGTTGGACCAATCTGTACATAATTTTTGACAGATGCTCTTTTCTTAGCCTGCCTGATGATTATCAGTTATGATGTTTATCAGTGCCTCTTTAAATATTGATTTTAGGGATACTTGTAATCTTCACACTAATAATTTCTTAACATCAACTATTTCATGTTGTCTGTTGAGCATTTTACAGTGATTTAGAATGATGAAAATTGAGCTGATTGTCTACAGTAGAACTTTTAAAGTTTTTGATGAGTATCAGGAATTTACTATTGTTTTTATTATATTTGTTGTGATACCTCGTTACTTCTTTGTTGTAACTGATTTATTCAAATAAGCAAGTGTCAGTGACTGATTTTATGAAATGAGTTTCTTTAGGAAGTATATCTCAGGAGACATTTCTGAAGTGATTTAACAGTTTTCTAAAAATTATTTCCCTAATGATAATTTTTCAATTCAAATTTGAACTCTGGTGTACTTCTGTTTGCCTACGTTGATTATACTTCTTCTTTTTTTTAAGGTAAAGTGCAAGTTAAGAGTTCAGACATACAAGTTGGAGACCTCATCATAGTGGAAAAGGTTGATGAATTTTTAATATATTATAGATGATAAACACCTCTTTACAATATGGACTGTTTGCAGATTTTATTTTTACATTGAGTCTGTTTGAAATATAAATTTTAATTAATTAAATACTTTATAGAACCTTGTATTTAATGTAAAAAATTAAATTTTTGTTGATTGTCTATATTAAGTGGGCTTTAAATTAGTTTAAACTATAGTCTAATTTGATCCAGAAATCTGAGTTAGTTTTCTATCATCAGACTCATCAAATCTATTTGAATTTAGAGAAGTTAGATTCTTCATGTTGGAGAAAGTGCCTATGTCTTGTTTTCCCCGATATTTCTGTCTTAGCATTCAAAAACTTTATCTTCACAAAGAAACATGACTTTTAAAATTTATTGAACTTGTCAGAAGGTATTTTTACAATGTCTTTGTTTTGAGAGAGAAGGGAAGGAGGAGGGGTGAGCAAGAGAAGTAGAATATTATTTTCAATATAGAAATTGAAAACAAAAAGCTATTGGTCACTGCAAAGGAGACAAGGATAAAAGGAAGCAAAATCTGATGAATAAAGAAGTTCAAAAGTTTGTTGCTGCATGCAACATAGATTTTATGAAGTTTGCATTTATAAGTATAGAATGAAAAATTTTTTAAATTGTTGACACATTTATAAGAATTTTATATATATAAAATAAGTCCCAAATACAAAACTTAGCTGTTTCACTTAATAGAGGAATGCATAGACAGGGAAAAGAGCTCTGGTCTGAATTGCAAAAGGTTGAAATCATACATAGATCAGGAGAATCACTTAGTATGCTTGTTTTCCCATTTTTCAGTTGAAGATTTATGCTTTCCTTATCTCACAAATACATTATGAGAATAAGCTACCAACTGCATGGCATTATGGCATAGTGGATTTATGCTAATCTCAGAATCAGGAAGACCTGGGTTCAAGTCCCACTTCTGAAATAGTTATTGTATGACCCTGGGCAGCTCAGTTGAGACTCATTGTCTCAGGCAGTTCTCTAGTTATAGAAAAAGTATTGGTAGGAGAAGCTCTTAATGAAATAATAGATTTGGCTAAAAAAGAGAGAATAAGGGAGTGATTAACCCTGGAGCCTTACCCTTGCTAGTGGGATCTGCTACATATGGCTATATCCCTCTTTTTTTTTTTTTTAATTTTATAATAGTGAAATAAATAATACATACTTAGCATTTAACGATACTAAGATGGTGTCAACTAGTCACCATTTGAGTTTCAGGAGTAGTGACACTACCTTTGTCTTATATTTGAGGGATTTTCAACTTGTACATTTAAATCCCAAAACATGAGAATAGAAGTTGAGTCAGACACTTAATGTACTAAGAAATGAGGAAAAATGCCTTGTTAGCTCATAGGTAACAGCCAAAAGAATTTGGATTGGGTGACTGTAGCACCAATGCACTGTTCATGGTGCCAGTGGTAGCTATGAATATGCTGGTGTAATTTTGAATCACAAAATATAACAGACTCTCCACATGGAAGACAGAACCAAAACATTTATTCAAACACCAGACAGCCGAATCCCAACACTAGAAAGCCAAATCCATCACAGCAACAAAGACCTCTATACACAATAACAATGTAGGGGGCACCACCATCCCTAAGCCCTCCTCCTGCTAGGGCCTTCCCACATACACACATTGTGGTATTCATTCATTCAGACTGCCTACTTCCTCTGTCTCCCTCAGCTCTTAACTGCTCTGATCAACTTCCTCTCAACTCACCTCCACCCTTCCTGCTCTACCTTTCTTGTTCCACTCATTCAGCAAAGCTCCTCCCACCACAGGCTTTATGTGACTCAGACTCATGTGTTTTAGGCTTCCATGTGACTTAAATGGGTTACATGGCCCTATTAATGGTTGGGAAAGATCTTCCTATTTACATTACCATTACATTGACAAAGTGCTAATTACCTGCGTATTGCTCCTTTCCCACCTCCCCACCCCCATGCGCTCCCTACCCCTTATGGTCATGGCTCTTATTTAAAGGAAATAACTTGTGCTACTGAAATCTTAAAAGATTTTTTTTCTTTATGTAGTGAAAAGTTGTTCTTTTACATCCCTCCTCTCTTCCTCCAACCACTTTTCATTTTATACTCTACTTAAAAATTAGAACTAAATTATTTTAGCATAGGTATTCTAACTTCCATTCATAATTATAGGTATTTAAATATATAAATAAGAGTATATTACTATAAGAGAAATGAGCATGAATGTGAAAATTACTATAAGAGAACAAAAGTGAATGAAATAAAAAAGGAACAAGATTATAGATGTGTCTGTAAACCTATTTACCAACTGCAATTTGAGTCAGCTACACTGTTAGTTCTAGGTATCACCTTCACTTTGATGCCTTCTTTTATCTCCTTTTTCTCTCTGCAAGTTGTTAGTATTCTGTCCCTCCTGAAATTACTTGTGTTATTTTTGGATATATTATAACCACCCATTAGAGTAAGTAAAAGAATGAAAAAAGCATTTATTAAAACTTTATTACTGAGTATTAAAATAAAAAAAGTGAGAGTCCCTTTCTTGAAGGAGCTTTTGATCTAATAGCAAGGGCTACCACACATAGAGAAATGGTGACCATGAAAGGGAAGTTTTACCAGTAGAGTTATAGGGGTGGTGTATATCAAGGTGTCATATAATTGATTGGTTGTGACTCCAGCTAGTCATAGTGGGCATTCACTCTCTAATGACTTTGGATCGTCTCTATGTTGGAGTTTGAACTGAGTGAATTAACTTTTCCCAGTGACTTGAATGGGAATTGGGAATGTTTCAGCTTTGTCTTTGGATTCTCAGTGTCATGTACAAAGTATTGGTTGTGCTAAGCTTTGAGGGGAGCAAGAGATCAAGCCTGAGGTGGTTAAGGAGGGAATCTTAGGCAACGTGAACAATTTGGGCAAAGTCAGAGAGGCAGGAGGCAAATTGTTGTGAATATGGAACAACATGTTAGCCAGTTTTGCTGGATTGTAGAGTGTGTAAAGGTGAATAATGCCTAACTATGTATGGCAAGATAAGCTGGAGACAAATTATGAAGAGTTTTAAAACCAAAGTAGTTTGGATTTGATAGCCACTGAAGGTATTTAAGCTGGGCACTGACATGGTTGAATCTGTGCTTTCATAATGGAATACCACTTCTGTAGTTGTGTGGAAAATGTTTTGGAAAGAATAGAGACTGGGGGGCAGGGAGACCAATAGTATACTACCAGTAATTTAGGCTGATGTTCTCCTAAGTAAAGGACTGTGACATGACTCCATGTGTTGTGCAATCAGTTATCTGGATGGTGGGAAGATGGGTTACATGCTATGCTCTCTGAGGATACTTAATCATGGAACTTGTTTCCAACATAACCGTATCTGCCCTCCAACCATCGTAAGTTCAACATTTCCCAATTCCAACCTCTTTTGTAGCTTTTCAGGCTCCTAATTTTCTTCTTTCTGTACTGAGTACCCACAGCAGCAGCTGCCATTGGGAAAACTCCACTGGCAAAATGCTTACTACCCTTTGACTCAATGTCATAAAGGGCAGTGATTGATGAGTAATATTTCCCTACTGCTTTTCATTTTGGGCGGGCCAGAATGAATCACACAAGATTCACAGCCATGAATGAATGGGATGTGGTTTGATTTGCAGATCTAATTATATTATTTTCCACCCCTTCAACCTTACTCCTCTTCTGAACTTCCCTATTCTTGTCCAGAGACCCACAATCTTTCCAATCACTTATCTTCACAACTTCTTTATTATCTTAGACTCATCATGTTCAATCATGATCACATCCAAAGAACAAATGATTTGGTTTTTAGCTATGTAACATCTTTTATACTTGTCCCTGTATCCATAGCAATATAACCACCATCCTAGAACCTCATTACCTCTTGCCTGGACTATTTGCTAAGATTTTCTCATTTTCTTCCTTGCCTCAAGTCTTTCTCCCCTTCAACTTATCATCCATACAGCAGCCAAAATGATTTTTTCAAAGGTGTGAGTCTGATGATATATAACTACTTCTCCTACTTTTAACTCCAGTGGCTCCCTATTGATTCTTGAATAACATATAAGCTCCTTTAAATGATTGATGTGTAAAATGTTTTACACTCTGGTCCTAACCTATATTTGTAGCCTTATTAGTGCTACTTCTCATATACATACAAAAAAGTATCTTTAAAAATTCTTCTGCTTGATTAGCCACGTTGATTAAATTAACTGAGTAATTATTAGTAAATAATTATAAGTTTGTTGTTTCCTAGAACACACAGATCTTTTTGAAAATAATGATCCAAATTTAGTCATATTTCTTTCACAAATATCTAAATAATATTTTAGTGATAGCTAAAAGGTTTTTAATGCTGTTAAATTTTAAAATATTGCTTATTTCATCATATCTGTTTGAATCTTTTATTTATATATTTAAATGTACATATGTTAGTGCAGTAATATAGGCATGCAATTTATAATTATAGATATATAGGGAACAAATGCTTGTCTGTCTCGATATCTATATATAATTTTTACTCCTAAGGGCATGTAATCAAAACACTTTTAGAAACATCTGGTGTAGGTGAGAAAAGATGAAGTCCTGAAGTAGACTGTGGCTTGTAATTGGAGAGATTGGGATGTTGTGATGATAGAAAGACTAAACTTGGCAAGTGAGTAGATATGCAGAGCAAAGGAGAAAAAGTTATTGAGATTGACTCAGTAAAATAAAATAAAATAAAATCCTTTGTGACTTGAAGGAGATGACATCCAGGGGTGTGCTGGTAATTGACTGTGTAAAAAAAATTAATTCACGATGCACTTTTAAGATTAATCTGCATTATTAATATTTTCTCCATCACTCTTTTAAGTCTAGAAAGTCATCAGAACAATAAATCAGTATGAAGTATTTTCTGATTCCTAAGATGTAAGTGCCCACACTCAAAATTTAACTCTCAACTCTCAGAAGCCAGTTTGAGCTGATTGTAGCATACTTCTGGATCCTTGAATGAAATAGGAATGTTAGGAAGAGGCATTCAGTTTGAAGATGATGAGTTCTGTTTTGGACATGTTGAGTTTGAGTTGACTATGTGGGATATCTTTTGGAGCCACAGTTGCCTGTCCAGCACTCAGTTGGTGATGTGGTACTGGAACTTAGAAGAGAGACTAAGGTTGGATTTAGAAATTTGGCAGGCATCTGAGTACATGGAAATTGGTATCACTAAGAAAGAGAAGATAATAGAGAGAAGAAAGCCCAGTCCAGAGGTCTGGGATACCCTCTTGCCTTGAGAGCAGGGCATGGTTGATGATCCAGTGAAGGAGGATGTGCATGTAATTAGGAGAGAGTGTTCAGGAGGAAAGGGAGGGTGGTCAGCAGTGTTACCTGCTGTAGAAAATCAAGAGGGAGGAAGATTGAGTGAGGGTTGGATACTGGATTTTGCCATTCAGAGATTATTGAAAACTTTGGAGTGAGCAGTTTCAGTTGAGTGATGAGACCAGAAACTAGATCACAAAGGTTTGAAAACTGAGAGGAAGTGGTAACAATAACCTTATGTATCTTTTGTCAGTCAGTGAACATTTACTAAGTGTTTAATATATGCTAGGTGCTATGGTAAGCATGGAGATACAAAGAAAGGAAAGAGTCCCAGCCCTCCCAGAGTTCACAGTCTAATGAGAGAAGACTACATATAAAAAAATGAAAAGGGGCGGGGGGGGGGGAATTGGGGCTTGGGGGGTGGAAACCTGGCCCTGAGGCATGATGAAGTCCAGATGAGTGCAGTTGGGCAGAGAAAGAAGAGATATCTGCCCTGGGCACCTTCCTAGGAGGGGTAGGAGGAGGTAGGGCAAGGATATTGATGAGCTATGAATTTCAGGGTTGATGTGACCTTGTAGGATGAAAAGGTAGAAAAATCCAGAAGGAGTCCAAAAAAGTTGAGCCAGGTTGAAAATGAAGAGTCTGCTGCTCTTGGTGCCCTCCTTAAATAGAGCATCTGGGAAGAGAGGTCTTTGATCCATCTCTCTTTTTATAGATATGGAATATATGGCACAATACATTGGTTTACTCAGTCACAGAGATTGCAGAGTTGTGGTTTGAACACAGATCTCCAGTTCAGTACTTTTTCACAGTGCTATTCTAAATTTTTATTCCCTCGTTAGTATTGAAATCAGAGTATCAAGTTATATATTGGTTTGGTTTGGAGCATTTTGAAGGGTTTAAAGAGTTTTTTCTTCATTCTCTTCAAGGTAGGACATGAGTTATATATTGAAGAATAGGTAAGATTTGAATAGGCAGAAAGGTGACTTTTTTTTGAGGTCTTAACTTCTTGAGAATTTCATCCTCTGATGAAATATATCTTATTGTCTCTTTTTGATTTGGTACTTATTAATTAACTGTATTGCTAGTTTTATTTCATATGTCTCTTCTCCCAATTAGATTTTAAGCTCCTTCAGTACAGGGGATATCTTTTATGTTATTTTTTTTCCTCATTGCTTTGCCTCCTGTTATGATACAGTGCTTTATGTATGCAGTAAATGTTTAAAGACAACAGAGCTAAAATTTGTAGCATAAGTTTTGTAATCAATAGTCAACTGCTCTCTCCATAGCCCTTTTAAGGCCTGAGTTTCATAAATGAGATTAAACAGCACTAATTCTTGGTCATGGTTATTTCTAGCATGGTAAAGCAAAAGGAGAGTAGAAGAAAGAATGAAAACCATTCAGTTGTAGTTGTGTCATGGATTACTGAACCATTATACCTTTAAGCATTCTTGGTAGTGCAGGGTATTAGTTTAAAATTATTAAGGTAGCAAAGAAGAAATATTGATGGCCTGTTGCTTCAAATTCAACATACAGTTTTGAAAGGTACTCATTATTATCACCTCCTTACATGTAACTCTATATGTCCTGTATCCCTGCTTGCTTTTCTTTTTTACCCATGCATGTAGGAATGTAAATAGTTCAACTTTGATAAGTCCCTTTTGCTTTCCCTTTCCTGTTTACCTTTTCATACTTCTCTTGAGTCTTATATGTGAAAATCATATTTTCTATTCTACTCTGATCTTTTCATCAAGAATACTTGAAAATCCTCTATTTCATTGAATATGCATTTTCCCCCTGAAATATTATACTCAGTTAAGTTTTGCTGGGTAGGTGATTTTTGGTTTCAATTCCATCTTCTCTGACTTCTGGAATATCATATTCTAAGTCCTTTGATCCCTTAATGTAGAAGCTGCTAGATCTTGTGCTATCCTGATTGTATTTCCACACTGTTCAGATTTTTTCTTTATGGCTGCTTGCAGTATTTCCTCCTTGACCTGAGAACTCTGGAATTTGGCTACAATATTCCTAGTAGTTTTCCTTTTGGGAACTCTTAGAAGTTGTAGTCTTTATCAGTGGAGCATGTAATAATGAAATCATAAGTAGTTCATTTTATCAAATTATTTGGCTACAATATTCCTAGTAGTTTTCCTTTTGGGAACTCTTAGAAGTTGTAGTCTTTATCAGTGGAGCATGTAATAATGAAATCATAAGTAGTTCATTTTATCAAATTATTTGTCATTATATAAACCTAGTGAGAAGTCCCGTTTGATTTTGTTAAATAGAGTGGTTTTTTTTTGTTTTTTTTTTTTGCTTTTTGGAGGGGGGAGCGCAGAGCAGTTGGGGTTAAGTGACTTGTCCAAGGTCAATATGGCTAGTTCTGCATCAGATTTGAACTCAGGTCCTCCTGACTCCAGGGCTGATGGTTTATTCACTGTGTCACCTAGCTGCCCTAGAATGGTTATTTTTAAATGAACTTTTTCTGATAGAATATTTTACCCTGACTTACTTTTGTATATTAGTATTTTTTAATAATTTGTATCTTGAGGTAGAATCCTTAATAGCTATCCATGAAATTTTGTTATCAGGAATACACCAGAATTTAAGTTAAATATAATTAATTGTGGAATATTTACATTATGGAATAGAAGTAATTCTTCTGTATATTGTGAAGGTCTCATTTTGAAAAAGTGCTTTGATCATTCAAATAGTTCTCATGCCTTAAGTTTTTATAGTGCTTATAGTTTTCAGAGTTTTATTATATATTATCTCATTTAATCACGTATATCATTTTGTTTCACATATATTATTGACATCACTGGACCTTTTTCCTCATTTGTAAAATAAACCTGTTGAACTGAGTTTCCAGGGTTCCTTTATGTTACTAGAGCAGCTGAGCTGGTAGAGAATTAAAAAAACCCTCTCCTTGAAGGACTGAACTTACTACACTGACCAGAGTTTTGACTATTATTCATTGTTATTTAATACCGTTATTAGTTTCCATCATTTGTTCTTTAACCCAGTTATTTTGGATAACATTTTAAATCACCATAATAATTTTTGTCTTTTGTTCCTGTTTCAGCAAGTGAGTCAATAGGTATTTTTTTTTTTATCATTTATTATGTGCCAAGAACTGTACTAAGCACTAGAGATACATGAAGAAACATATAGTCCCTGACCTTGAAGTGCTCTGAATCTAATGGGTGAGATCACAAACATATCCAGAGCAGGTAGGTGGTACAGTGGATGGAGCACAAGGCCTGGAGTCAGGCCTTTAACCTCTGTTAAAATCGAACTTCCAAACACCTGGGCAAGTCACTTAAAATTGCCATAGTTTCCTTATCTGCAGATTGGAGATAATAAACCTACTCCACCAGATTGTGAATTAAAATGTTAAGTGCTTAGCTCTGTGCCAGTCTTGTAGTAAGTGCTATATAAATATTAACAATCATTATTATGTACAAACAAACTATACATAGGATAAATAGAAAGTAATTAAGAGAGGAGAAGCATTAGAATTAAGAGGAATTGAGAAAGACTTTCAATAGAAGGTGGGATTTTAGTTAGGAATTGAAGGAAATCAGTTGACACAGATGAGGAAGAAGGAAAGTGTACCAATCATGAAGCACAGCTAGAGAAAATTCTTGGAGCTGAGTGTCTTATTTGTGATTAGCAAGGAGGCCCAAGTAACTGGATCAAAGAGTATGTTTAGGGTAGGTTATGGGGAAGGGGGTGATAGAGAGGATATAGGGGGTAAAAAGATGGAAAGATCTGGGCTGCAGGGTTGGGTTATAATTAAATTTGAATACCAAACAGAGGATTTTGTATTTTCTCCTGGAGGTGAGGGGGAGACAATAGAATTTAGTGAGTAGAGTGGGTGATACGGATAGATCTACACTTTAGGAAAATCACTTTAATAGCTGAATGAAGGACAAACTATTGTGGGGAGAGACTTGTGGCAAGAAGAAGGCAATTTTAATAGCTCAAACAGTAGTCTGTCCCCCTGAGATGATGAGGTCCTACACCAGGGTGGTAGCAGTATTAGAGGAGAGAAGAGGTATTGCCAAAGTGAGATAGGTCTTGGCAGTGGTTTGGATATAGGGGGTGAGAGATAGTGAGGAGTCAACGATGACCCCTAGATTGGGAAACTGGGAGGACAGTAGTGCCCTTGATAGTAATTGGGATGTCTGGAAGGAGATAGGGAAGAGTTCCATTTTTAATAGCTATGGTCCGTAAAAAGCAATATGACCTAGTAGAAAGAACTTAGGACTTGGTGCCAAGTAGACCTAAGTTAAAATTCTGCCTGTGATACTTTCTTTGTGATTCTAGTAACTTTACCTTTCTGTTTTTACTCATCTCTTTTAAAATTACAAATTATAGACAGGTTGTGATCTATGATAGTGGAGAGCATCACCACACTGTCAAATACTCTTCTTTAAATACATGCATTAACATATTGCATTGCATTATAAGTTGGAGAGTAAGCTCCATTAGGGTAATGATTGTGTAGTATCTAAACTTTTTTGGTTCTCCTCCTCCCTATCAAAATACTCTGCTTAAAAATATTTGTGGAATTAAATTGAACATAATCCTAAATGGTAGACAATTCAATTAATTATTGCCTTTGCATTGTTTTTAGGCTTATATTTGATTGTGAATAAGTTTGATATTTTAAAAAATTAATTGTAATTTCAACAAAAATAATGAAACCATTTTTCCTTTCTGTTCTAATCTCATCTCAGTCCACGGTGAAAAAGACCAGCATGCTCCAAATAGTCATTCATTTTTTATTTGCATTTTGAACATTTTTGAATGACTGATTCACTTAAATATTTTGATTCAAAGGGACTTTTACAGAACTTAAGGATTTTTGACAGAATAACAATAAATGATCAAAAGAATTAAAATAAACAGTAGAAGACAGATTAATACAGATAACAATAGGGAGAATCCAAAAGCTCAGAGAGGCTTGTCAGAAATCCCCTGCACAAATCAGACATTTTTGCTTGGTCCTTCAGGTCATAATGGAAGCCGGGTAAGAAGTTGCTTTTTTGAGATCTTATAGACCAAGCTTTAAGATAACCTAGGTACGAATATCAGGGTGTAGAGCGAGATTGGCCCATTCTTTCTTCCTGTAAACCTGTAGAGCTCTTGTTCTCTCCTTGCCTCCACCACTGGCCTGAAAGAGTGAGAAAATGAACAGCAGATGTTCAAGTCACATGTCAGGAGGGAGTTTTGCTGGAGTCTGTTTCAGGCACAATGCAAAGGTTCTCCAAGGTTTCCTAGGTGCTTGAGGGGAGAAACTTGACTAAAGGGCAAGGAGAGGAGAAGCTCGGGAAGCTCAGAGGAGTTTACCTTGACTCAAAGAAGGCTTGAGATCTCAATGCCCATGTTGGATGCCAAAGAAATGATGCAGTTTAAGAAGTTCAGGGACCAACCACCCTAGGACCAGAATACTGGACAGAGTCATCTGCAATAAATTCACGGACTTAGGCATTCTCAACTGTGCCACCTAGCTGCCATACTGTCTCAGAAAGGCACAGAGACACAAATGAGAATCCTCGTCCTCAAGGGATACATTTTGTTGGGAAGAAGCAACATTTACACTGGTAATTCGTTGTGTAAATGCAAAACAATTTTCTGGAGCAGGGCACTAACTGGGAGCATTAGGAAAGGCTTCTTGTAGTGCTAGAGTTTAGCCTTACCAAACTGGCACTAATCTATTTTTCCAATTTTTTTTCTTCCTTACCTACTTAATGATTAAGATAAATTGGTGTACTTGCTATTTCTTATGTAAAACATTTTATTTCTTATTTGTGTGCATTTTCACAGAATGTCTTCCATGCTTGGAATATACTTTCTCTTTACTTCTTCCCCTTGAAATTCCTAGCTCTCTTCAAGGCTCAGAACTCAAGTGGTGCACAGTCATTAATGCTTCCCTGCCAAATTTCTTTTATTTCCTTTATATATTAAAAAGATTTACTTATTTCTGTACTTATGGTTTTTCCTCTGTAGAATATAGACTCTTAAAGGATAGGAGGAACCTATCATCTCTCAAGGCAACCCATTCTTGTTAGTAATTTTTTCCTGAAATCAAACTTAAAATTACCTTTTAATAGTTTCAGCCCATTGTTCCTGTTCCTTCTCTGTGAGGACAAAACTGAGAAAATGTAATCACTTTATTTTGTAGATGGTACCTTAGGTGCTGCCATTCATAGTATATCTATAATTGGGGAGAAAATTTAATTGAAGGGGATGTCAGTACTTGTTCACTTTAATAATTGACTGGATAATTTTTATCATTGTTTAGATACTGCCATGCTGAAAGTGCACCAACCAGAATGGTTCACTAGTCTGAGGTATTTTCACTAGTCTTTGAGGAGCTCAACCTTAGTAAAAGTTGGGATTTAGATTGTGCAAAACAGTTTAAAACTGACAAGCTTCAACAATTACATATAGAATTAATTTCTGTGCATTGTCTGTCTCCCCCTTGAGTTTTTTAGTGTTTGGTCACAGTGAACTTTAAAGGAATATTTGGGACAGATTTTTTTTAACTTATCTGTTCTGTCTTCTACTTTCACTGAATGATCATTTTATAGGTATAGGCTTACTTGAAAGATACAAAAATAACCTCCCTGAAAGATAATTGTGTTACCAACTCTGGAGAATTCAAATTATCTGGTAATATTTTTTATATCTTTCTACTTGGCATTTAATGTTGAGTTAGCATATATTCAGTATGTAACTCAGAGTTATTGCAGAAATCAAATCATATGCTAATATACTCTTAGAATACTACCTTCTTTTCATTAAAAAAAAATTTACTGTGCAGAGTAGCAAGAATGAAAGCTACGCTTTTTGCGTGTGCACACATGACACACACACACACTCACACACTTACTTTCCCCTCATTTACTCTTTGGAGAGCTATACCTTACTTTTTTCAAAACCCCCTGCAGTTTGACTTCTTTATTTATTTGTTTGTTTGTTTGTTTATTTATTTATTTATTTATTATTGACTTGTTTGTTTACTTTTAGATTACAAGATTCAGTTCCGGAATCACTTGAGTTTCAGATTTTTCTCCCCTTCCTACCCATCCGCCACCCTCACCA
>CM053594.1:152756843-152776898 GCA_028646575.1 Pseudocheirus occidentalis
GTGGGAGGGGTCTTACAGTGGGATCAATGTTCTGGGCTGGGGGGTAGGGACAAAAAGGGGAGAAAATTTGTAACTCAAAACCTTGTGGAAATGAGTGATATAACCAAGAAATAAATTAAAATTTACAATAAAAAAAAATTAGACAGTGGGAATGATAGAGGGGGAAGTCTACTGGAGAAGATAGAATGGGATGAGATGCTTTGTGCATGTGCAGGGATTTTCCTTGGAAAGAAGGTCAACTCTTTGAGTCAAGCAAGGGTGAAGGAGGGGATGGTGCAAAAAGCATCTAGCTGAGGTGAGGTGAGGAAAGGATAGAAAAATGGAGTTCTCTCTAAATGACACCAATTTCTTTTTCTACCAAAATGTAAAATAATGTTCTTAGGTAAGAGGACTCAGGGAGGGGAAGCCATAGGAGATTGAAAGAGGGATGAAAATGTTTGGAAAAGCTGTTGTGGTTAGTGGTATTGTTAATTCTGACCCAGTTGAAATTACATAACATAAATCTGTAGTATTATCATCATTTTGGCTCTGATTCAAAATTTAGTTTCCTTCTTTTCCCATATCATATGTCTTTGATTCAAATTGGGAAATGAGAAATTGGAGCCCTAAGAAAACTCTACTAGAAGTGCTACAGCCCATCTGGAAATGTGCTGTTTCTAGATTTATCATAATATTGCCTTTAATTCTAGTAATACTAACCGTCCAATGGTCATAGAAAAGTATTTATCTGCTTCACAAGTTGTTATTAGTCCCACCTGGCGCAAGAATTACTGTTTAATTTTATGTCCTCAATGCAAAAAAAAATTCTTCTTAAATTCAAAGAAAATATATGCTAGTGGACAAAGAAAAAATGCCATATATTCTAAGACATGTCTTATACAATGAGATATATTTACCATAAATAATAGTGCAATGAGGGGATAAAACTATATGTATTAGAGAATAATTGAATGTCAAACTTTGTGATATAATTAGTGATGTTATCTGTGCAATAGGAGTTCAGAAAAGGGACTGAGTAGTATGGAATGGATAAGCAAAGAAATATGTACACTATAAGCATTTCAGAAGTAATTATTAATTAATGAAAAGTGATTAATTAGATATGGTAAAATGGAACTTGAGCTTGATGTCATAAAAAGGATAGAATTCAGATAAATTGAAAACTGCAGTGTTGTTCTCAAATTACAAACATTGAAGTTGTTCCTGGGTTTGGAACTTGGAAAAAAATGATTCCCTTTGAATTCTCAGAGATATGTTCAATTCTAACCCTAGTGAACAACTGTTCAAACAACAATTCTCACTTTTAGCAAACTTTTGATAAGCAAGGACCAACAGTCCAACTCATTCCTAATGGAGAACTTTAGCATAACACACTTTGCAAGACACATTTTTTTTCTTCCAGGAAAGTTCTAGATGTAACTTGAATTTATTTCAGGAAATGAAAATTAAATTAACTAATGTTTCATTTTGGATATACCTTATTACTATGTCCTCCCCCTTCTTCTTCACAAACTTCATTCCAGGTTGCCAGTTTTTCCTTTCTCAGTCTCAAGATTCTATGGAAAATGATTTGTCTTATCTATCTATCTATCTATCTATCTATCTATCTATCTATCTATCTATCTATCTATCTATCTGTCTGTCTCTGTCTGTCTGTCTGTCTGTCTATCTATCTATCTTTCCAGCCATCTATAGTACTTATCCATTTGTTTATTAATTTGTCTATTTATTTGTTCTTTTGGTGATTCATTTATTTCTTTATCTGTGTATCCATTTCCTTACCTACTTAGCAGTTCATTTGTTTATTTCTTCATTTGCTAATGCAGTCATTTATTCATTTGCTTATTTATTTCTTCACTCATCCATCCATCCATCTACTTATTTATTTACTTATTTATTGTAATTCTGAGTTTCTATGAGTGAGGAAAGTATGCAATAGCATGAGCTGTGACTCACCCTCATTCCTCTTCTGTGTTACCCAAGTGTACTTGTCAAAAGTGAGTCCTGGTCTCTGCGCTCTCTCATTAGCACTGTGCTTTATTATGCCATTGTCACGGCACACATGTGCCATCTCCTCCCTTCTTTCCCCATTAAACAATATACAGGATTATTTTATCAATATTTGTAGTACCATATTTCTAGCAGTTAAAAAGGTTAACATCTTTTAATAGCCTTTTAAGTTCCTGCTGCAGCTAGATAATATAGTTAATGGTGGTGGAGCCTCAAACAAATTTCCTGCAACATTAGCTGCATTTAAAAGTATAATCTTATGCAGCTTTCTCTTGTTCAACAACATTTCAGAATAATGGGAGAATGCTTCTATTTACAATGGAGAAAATAACACACAGTATTTAACGCTGCTTATGATGCTTATAATTACTTGCGACCCAACCCTGAAAACCAGGCAGAGTCCTTAAAATATTCTCTGAAAGCAGAAAAGCATTCGAACCCGGGGGACCATAACCAAGTTGCAGATTTTCAAAAGCTGAGGTTTGTCTAATAAATGGATGCAGAACACCCAAATGTTTTTAAACATAATTACCATATGCAGAATGAAAAGGCTTAACACTCCTAACTAGCACGTAATGAGCACAATCATCATTAGACTTCCTTATAAGGTTTCGTTCTTATAACAGATGCAGGACTGACTGCTGGGTCTGGCGTTTTGTGTCTGGGGCTTTCAGTCTATCTCAAGTGAAAATATATAATTCCAGGCCACTCTTCCAATACATCACAGTCATTTTCTGCACTTTAGTTGTTTTTCTCTCCATTTTTCTTACAAAATAAAACATCATTACAGCAGGTTTAAAGTGCACTTTAGTGCCTGCAATCTACCCATGCTATTCTTTAATATTTCATCATTAAATAGCAAAATAACCTGATATGATCCTAATTTAGTGCCAATTACACTGCATTGATCAAAGTGACCTTTTCATACTGGAGCACAAAAATCAATCCCGCTGTACAACAAATGTCAGGGGGATGAGAGCAACATATAATCTGTGACAATCAAAACATTACTTACAAATGAAATCACCAATGACCTGCATGCCAAGGCAATTTCTGCATGATGTGCACTGTTTTTGTTGGGGAATTCTCTCTCTCTCTCTCTCTCTCTCTCTCTCTCTCTCTCTCTCTCTCTCTCTCTCTCTCTCTCTTTCTCTCTCTCTCTGTCTCATTTAAATATTCTTTCATATTCTTATTCTCTCCCTCTTTCTGTCTCTGTTTCTACACGCACATATACACACCCAGAATTGTGTCGTTTCACAATTTCAGTGACAACTGATTAAAAATGTCAAGACCACTCAGTGACTTTACAGAACAGCCTTTTAAAAGTATCATAAAGATCAGTTTGTCCATTTTGTCCAATAAAGAGTCTTTCCAAAATATACCTCATTAGGACGTTTCAGAGGTGAGATATTTGAGACAAAGTTCAGATATAGTCTGTATATATTTTGCACTGGCTCCAATAGACAAGATGGGGAAAGGGGGAAGGAGAAGGCTACTGAAAGAAATTTAGAATCTTCATGCAATATAGCAATTCCATCATAATCTAAATTTCATGATAATTCAATATTTAGACCTACTACATATGTTAATTAGGTGAGAAGCATCTAAGTAGACCCATACTAAAGTTGGTGTCTCTGATTTCTAAACATATTAATATATTTTATGATGAAACTTACACTCATTCCTGGCAGCTTCCGTCCTTGGTTCGTTGGTTGAATGAATGAAAATATGAATTGGTATGCTATGTTCTAAAACCATTTCTAAGATTTTGTTTAGACTTCTTATAGAACCTCTCTCTAGCTTTCCCTATGAATTCTTCCTAAAAGGAGTAAAATGTTTCAGTAGAATGATTCTGGGATTTGAATTCAGAGGACCTGAGGCAGAGTCCCAGCTCTGAAGTTTATTAGCTGTGGCCTTCATTTACAAAGAGGCCAAATTAGATGATCTCTAAGATGTCATCCAACTTCCAATCTTTCAATATGATTGCTACTCTTCTTTCAAGATCAAATTCAAATGGCAGTGCCTCCTTAAGGTTTTCTCTATTTAAATCCCCCCTCCTCCACTCCTGCCACAACTAGGATTACGTTAGATATTTGTAAAAGTGCAGTGTCTGACCCATAGCAGGCACTTAATACATGATTATTGCTTCCCCCTACCTTCCCTTACCTGAAACACCATATCCCCTTATATTTCTTATTTTGTGTGTGCAAGTTCTAATTTACAATGATTTATGTACACTTCTTAGATCCCATACTACAATCTAAGTTCATGAGGTGTGAAACTGTCTTACTCTTTGATTTTAAACAAATTAAATTCAGAAAGACATTTGTTAAGTGCCATCTATATCCAGGGCATTGTGCTAGACAACAAGGATAAGCGTATGTGGCACAGATCCTATCGTTAGGGAGTTTACAACCAAATGGAGAGCAAGTCCTTCATACAAATAACTGAAGCAAGAGAGAAGGTGATAGGTAGAAGTGGGAGGCCAAGAGAAGTGCTAGGAGGAAGTGGAGGAAGAAGAGAACATTTTTACCTGGGGAAAGGACAGCAAGAATGTTTTATGGAAAAGGTGAAACCTGAGTTCATTCTTGAAAGAAGGGGAGAACTAGAACTGGAATAAAGAAGGATGGATGTAGCATTCCTTACAGAAATGGGGTACAGAACTAATAAAGAACCTAGGAGACATCAGGATAAGAATGGGAATGCAAAGAGTAGTTCAATTTGATAGAAATGTAGAGTATGTGAAGCACCCTAGTATAACACTGAGATAGTAGAAGAAAAGTAAATTATGGAGGCTTAGAGTAAAAAGCTCAAGAGGTTTTATTTTAGTCAGTGGTCAAGGGAGAGTTATTGAAGGGTGTGATATTATAAGACTGATATGTTAGGAAAATGAATATCCTAGAAGTGTGAGGGGTAAACTGGCATGGGGAAAGGATCAATTGGTGGCAATAAAACCGTGTAAAAGGCTTTTAGAAGCCTCTAGGTGAGAAGAACTCTTAAGAGTGGTTGCAAAAAGCAGAGAAAACAAAAAATATACATATGAAATAAAATGCTGAGGTGGAATCACAAGACTTGGCTTTTTTACAGAGGTAAGGAAAAAGGAAAAAACCAAAAGCAAATTGCAGATTAAGAGTCCTGGGAAGCGTATGTTATAGTGGTCAGAGTCATGGTTTGAGAGTCAGAAAATATGCAATTTCATTCTGGAAATTTAAATCTCAAATTCATGTGCCTCAGTTTTCTTATCTATGAAGTGATGGGGTTAGATGAGTTGATTCAAGGGATTTTTTTCAGTTCTAAATCAATGACTATGAATGAGGGGCTGATAATGAAAATTTAGGAGGACTCTAAGCTTTTGGGGGAGGAATTTATTTGGTTTTGGTGTTAAGCTGTAGTACTAGATGGCAATGAGGTAGACATCTAGTACACTCTTGGAAGTGGGACTGGAATCATGAAATATGGGTATGGATGAAATAACCTACAATGGAGAGAGTTCAGAAGGAAATGAGAATGGAAATGAGGGTGGAAATTTGGAGGGTAGGCATGTTTAAGATGCAGAAGAATGAAACACTAGAAAAGGAAACAGGGCAGGAATAGTCAAAGAAAGAACCAGAGGACCATGAACAGGTATCTCCTATGGAACCTTTCAAAGTATCTTTCATGTTCTTACAAGTTAATAAATATTTTTTAAATGAATTAGATTGTAAGGCTCCTTAACAGTAGTGTCTGGCAGACAGTAGAAGCTCAGTCAATGTCTGATTGATTAAGTGTATGGGTGGATTATTAATTTAAAATTAGATCAGAGCTGTGATATCTACAATTTACAGTTATTTTTCCGGCAAGAGACTATAAAAGTCTAATTCTTTATGGAAGTTTTATGGTAAATTATATAAATAAGCTTCATTATATTAGAACCTTTTTTGCCTTTTTAAAAAATTAAAATGAAAAAGCAGAAATCTTTCAAAGGCCGGACTACTTTAAGAGGAGTATACACTTTAACCAGCTCTATTTTACATTTAAAATATACTTACTAACAAAACGTGCCAAGGTAATCTATTTGCTGCAGTTACCTATTTAGAGTAAGTAAAACCTGGGTTCAAATCCTGTCTCAGACACTTACTAGCTTTATAAGCTTGAATAAATCAGTGAAACTCTCTTGACCTCAGTTCCCCATCTGCAGAATGAAAGCATTAGACTAGAAGGCCTCTAAGCTGATTTCAATAATTGATCTGAGGTTATTTTAGCCTTACTGTTTTTTTTGTTGTTCATTCATCTCCAACTCTTTACAATCTTATTTGGGATTTTCTTGGTAAAGATACTGGAGTGGTTTGCCATTTCCTTCTCCAGCTCATTTTACAGATGAGGAAACAGACGAACTGGGTTAAGTGACTTTTCCAGGATCACATAGGCAGTATCTGAAGTCAGATTTGAACTGAGGAAGTTAACTCTTCCTGACTCTACTCACCAGTAGAAGTATGAAGGCCCAGTAATTCTTTGAATATTCCAAAATTTTAGGATCAGTAAAAGTTTCCATCATATAGTATATACAAGTTCTCCCCATATCATCCAACTTTCTGATAATGTGAACACAAAATGAAAACATATTGTGACCATAATTCTTTCCTCTGTATTCCTCTATCAGTTCACGTTCCTGAGAGCATACTATGATTTTCTAAGAATTTCTTTTCATTAAATACTTTCTGTTTTTATTCCTTTGTTAGTTTTCCTTCTCCCCTTTGAATTCTGCTTGCATTCAGGTCCTTTTAGCTCATGTGTATGAAATGATCAGCAATTGAAAAGTAATACTCCCCCCCCCCCCGCCCCACTAAACCCAGTGAAGCAGATAGTGCCAATATCCATGTTCCCATTTTATAGATGGGAAAGTTGAGGCTCAGAGCAGGTTAAATTATTTTGTCATACAAGACCTGATAGTTAGAATGCAGATTTGAACCCAGTTGGTGGTATAGCATTCTGAGTCCTGTCCCCTGTATATATACTTTGGATTATTTAAAGCTAGGATTTCATCTCCATCCCAAGAGGAAATATGATAGTTCTGTTAAAAGAGAGAGATGCCATATGGTATACATTTGCCAGAATCTGCGTGTAAGCTTAACAAAACTTGAGCTTTACCCTCCTTTTTGGTTCCATCCTCTCTCCTAGGCATCCCTTCCTATAACAATTACCTCTCCCCAAAATAAAAAAAAAACCAAACTAACCAATAACCTACATAGTTTTGAATCCTTCTTGTGTGTCTAGGAGGCTTTTTTTCTTATTTTACACATAATTTTGAATGGGGTGTGAGTGCCGTACTAAGCTGATTAAGTCACAGTTTAGTTTCATAGCTATGTAACAAGAATATCTCTCCTCCGAGTAAGTCCATTAACAAACATGATTTATGACTGACACTTGCTCACCTCTGTATGTAGATAGCCCAGGAAAGACCTAAATAATAATGGAGTCCTGGTTATGAACCAAATCCAATTCATTTCACGCTGATGCAGAATTAGTTTCAGCTTAATGTAAAGGAGCAGGGCAGGCAGACTGTTAAGGTGACTCCCTTTTTAAAAACATGTTTCCCAATGCAATTTGCAACTTAATGGCCACACTATAAATGACATGATTAAGTTTTATATATTTCTGTATATTTGATGTATTTACCCAAATGCAGCTGTCGTTTTGTATACTGTTTCAGATGTTTAGAGTTGAATCAATTCTTTGGAGTAATCACACTTTCCAAAGACAAGCTTTCTTTTTTTTCTCTGAGGGCTTTGCAGTCAAAACTACAAATTCACACCAAGAGCTGACCATTAGGCTAAACAATGGAGTCTTTGTTGAGAAATGCAGGTAATAGAGATGATATTTACTATCTCTAAATGAGCCCAGACACTTTGAACTACTTTCTAGGTTTCTATTCAATTCATCATTTCTTCCCCTTATAGTTTTGAGCATTCTAATAATGTCCCAGCCAATTACATTTCTCTGGCCAAGTTTTGGAGTTCTGTTTATAGCTCATCAAGGAGGTACTATTTAAATAGTTTAATAAACTCAGGAGTAATGTTGCGTATATGTAGTTGTAGTTCAGTTGTTTTTCAGTAACCCCATCTGGGGTTTTCTTGACAAAGATACTGGAGTGGTTTGCCATTTCCCTCTGCAGATCACTTCACAGATGAAGAAACGGAGGCAAACAGAATTAAGTGACTTGCCTAGGATCACACAGCTAGTACATGTCTGAGGTTGTATTTGAACTCAGGTCTTCCTGATTCCAGGTTCAGCTGTTTATCCACTGTACCACCTAGCTAGCCCAAATACGTGTATACATACACATAATATGATATACATACGCATTTACTATACTAAATTAAGCATTTTAAGGAGAAAAATTAAGTAATGACTTTTCAATCTGTGGCAATGGTGCTCCAATGGGACTGTGTCTAAATAATGTAAAAGTCCCCAGATGAAATGACAAAGAAAAAGACAATCATCCAGATGTTTGGTCTCTTCAATGCAAGACATCTGGATGTCCCCAAATAGTCAGATGAGTCCCTAAGATTTTTCACTTTTCATCCAGATGTTTTGGCATTCTCTAGATGTAGCCTACAGTTGTCAGAAAAACAAACAAAAATATAATTGAAATATGTCACTAACATAAACAATAACATGACTGGTGTGCCCATTGTTAAGGTACTACTCTATTGAACTAATCAATTTGCATGCATATCATTCTGCATATTTATAGCTTAGAAGGTGTTATGGATAAAGTTGATATCTTTTGTGATGACCAATATGCTATAGCTGCTATAAATTTGGCAAGAGCTACATTTTCTAAACTAGTCATTACATTCATGAGTATGAGCTGGGATTAGGTAAAAAAAAATGTTTGAGACAAAATTACAATTTGAGTATCAAGCAAATGGAATCTTTGCAAAAATAGAGCTTTATAAATAATATTTTTATTATAAATATTTCTGCATATATTTATTTTTAAAGTGTCCTATTTCACAGTTTTAGAAAGAATACTACAATGTAATTCTTTGGTAAATCTCTTTTTAAAGGTTCATTCAGCATAAGAAATTAATAGCATCTACCAACTCAATTAATATAATGCCTTCTATGTTTTATCTGTTTGCACTTATATTCCTACCAAATGCCTAGCTATAATTTTTTTGCATCATCCATATGAATAAATCTTGCTTATACACACATCTTATCTGTAAAATTAGTTGACTTATTTTGTCATGTGCATTTACTTTTCAACATAGAAAAAGTATTACATGGGGAAAGTATTTCCAATGATATTAGAGCAATATATGTTTTGTTTTATTTATAAATTTAATATATAGACCCTACAGAAAAATGATCATTTGTCTTGGCAATAAATCATGCCTTATTAAATAAAACTGGATTTTCTGGAAATTAGTTTGGGAAAATTATTAACTTAATTCTTTCTGAATTATGCCAAAGATAATATCTGATAATACATTAAGAGCATCTTAATCAACATCATAATGTCATGCATACCAATAAGGGTTCTTGGTCTATTGAGGCATTTGTAAAAAAATCAGAGCACTTCAAATGAATGTCTTACTAAAGCACCAATCAAATCAAATAGATTCTCTGTACAATCTCTGTGAATGAGGTATGAAGTGAAAGCTAAACAGGGTTACCAACCTAAGTAAGGTTGCCTAAAAAAGTTACCTGTTGGAGAGAACTGACTTTGCAGGCAAAAAGACCATTTCAAGTCATCTATCCATCCTTTTGATACATCTTTTCTGTGTGATCACTGGCAAAGTATTTAACCTCTTTTTGCTCTAGACATCTCTCATTTGCATATGCATATATTTGCATATTATCTCTATTAAGATCCTTGAGGTTAAAGGATCCATTGTTGCCTTTCTTTGTATCCTTTATATCCAGAATATAGAAGATGTTTAATAAATGTTTGTTGACTGACTGACTGACTACAATGATAAAGGAAGTTACTCTATCTGAAGAAAATCATAGGTTACTCCCTATCCTTATCCCTAAAAACAAAGTTAGAATCTGTATGTCCTCTAGGAAAAAGAGATTTCTGGTATTTTGCATGGTGATCTTAAATTTTAACTTACAGCAGTCAAATAATTTTGATGAAGGTGATGATGATTCTCTTTGGAACAAATCAACTTTATTTGTCTTCTTTATTTTCATACAAAGCACACCTGAAGAATATTAAGTGCTTATGGTGTGAAATGTAAATTGGTCTAGTAATATGCTCCTTATGTTGACCTTAAAGTAAAATTATCAAGTAAATGTTACAAAAAATACTATTATATTTGTAACTTTCAATTATTTGAGTAAGATCAGTTTGGAATATATACAAACATCTACCTTACCCCCTTCTTCCATTAAGTATACAAATTTTTTTTTCTGATTACCAAAGTCTTCTCAATAATTAGTATTTTATTAAAACTTCTTTTGAATAATTGCAACATTTTTAAAATGTGTGATTAAATGGCATACATACAACTACAAAGGAAAGTATAGATACAGATACATATATGTGGACATTATATATACTTTTAGCAGGATGCTGAAGTCAGGCAAATTAGTGACTGATAAGAGACCAGTAACTTCGTAAGTGCCATGGCAAATGTAATAAATGTTAATCATGTGAAATGAGGCAATTTACCCCCCTTCAGATGAACGGATGGTATCTAAACAGTCCTCCTTTTCAGTTATAAAAGGTCTTCCAATCTGAACAAAGCTATTCTAGTAGTTCTATTTGTTTAAGAAAATAGGTCTAAATTGATGAAACTAATCATTTTATTCTAACTGCTCTTTTTAAAGACAATTGCTGATTGCATGCCCCTTTTGTAGCTGTAGCTGAGCCCGCCATGGTACAAAATAACCATCTTGCCAGTTGTCACAACTATTTGCTCATTCTTTAATTAAACATAATATAGAAAACAGTATAATTCACATCTAATTAGGAATCAACTTCTTTAGTCTGTGAACTCTTTCCAAAACTGGCTTCAAGGATCATTGTTCTATGATTAAAATACTTATCAAGGTTACTTGTGCTTACCTGCATCAAATTCATATCTAAAAATACTACACTTTCCCCATTTTTGTTAGTAATTCCTTCAAGCTGCATTGCATTCTGTTAGAATAGGTAATGACTATGATGGTCAGTGGGGAAAAGTGTTATAATTGTCGCTGATTTCATTAGAATGAGTCTGATCAAGAGTGTGAGTCTTCTGAATAGCCCTAATAAAAGCATTAAAAAGAGAATGAATACATAGGAACCACAAAATTAAAATCTTTAAATGTTTTATGATTTCCCTATATTACATGAAAATATTGCTTAACTATATTCAAATAAGCTCATGACACCACAACTACTATATTATAATAATAATTATTATTTTTCACTTAGTAAAACTTTTCTGGTCTTTGTCATGTACTACATACTTATATTGTTCCTCCAAAAATCCATGTGAGGGAAGCCATGCAGTCATTACTATGTCACTCTTGTTCCATGTTCTCAAGTAATTTTTAACTTGATGGATTTCTGGCTCCTACTGATCATCGCCCACTCACAGATACTCCACCTCCATAATTTTGTCTTCACAAATTCCAAACAGCAAATATTATTCCCTATACTATTTTCCTTATGTAATTACTTTATGTTTAAGCACAAGTTTCATGAAAATTGAAATCTTAGACCTTGGATTGGGCTCTTCCTTGAGGTTTAAACCCTAATGGGAAAAATGTTTTCTTCCCATTTAATTTCTCTGTCTCTCTCTCTGTCTCTCCCCTCTCTCTGTCTCTGTTTCTCTCTCCCTCTCTCTCTCCTGTATGCACAAATATGGTTGTATATAAATGTATTATATATATATATATATATATATATATACACACACATACATCTATATAACCATATATTCTCTTCACATACATTGATTATATTAACATATTCTCATATACACATGTGTATACATATATGTGTGTGTCATAGTGGTTCAGACATATAATAGGAGTCATCTTTGATTAAATGACATACATATATACATAATATACATAACATAAATAACATACAGAGGAAACTATGGATATTGATACATGTATCTCTCACTCCCATACCCAAGTTGTTGCCAAAGCCTATCAGTTTCACTTCTTCAGCATCTTGGATATAGTGGAGAAGTAAGTCACTTTCCAACTAGGAAGCATTCAGTGGTTAGGAAATCTTTGAAAATGTGTTGAGGATTGAAGGTGATTGCTGATTCAAGGTCCTTGTAGACATCAGAGGAATGGAATTTAAATGTACAGGTTGTAAGTAGAACTGGTGGTGGTGTTGGTTACATTCTAATGCAGGTATCTTTTCTTTTGGAACATGAAAGACAAAAGGATGAGTGAAAACTGGAGTGGGAAATTGGTGTGAGAAGTTGAGGAAGATCATGAAAGATGGCTTTAATCTTATCAGAAAAAAAGAGATTGGTACATCTTTTGTGAGCATTAAATGCCTGAAATTATTTGGGTTCTCAAGAGAAGAAAAATAATATGTTGTACTAGTCACTGTGGGAAAAAAGAAAGGGAATTAGTGAGTAATTAATTACCCCCCTGAGTTTTTGTGAGTCTCTTGATGAACTTCTGCAATGTATATTCAATTATTCTGTGGTTTATTGGGGTTTTTTTTGCTTGTTTGGGGTATTTTTAATGTTTTTTTTTGCTTTTTGGAGGGGGGAACGAAAGGAAATTGGGGTTAAATGACTTGCTCAAGGTCACATGGCTAGTATTAAGTATCTCAGGCCAGATTTGTACTCTGGCCCTCCTAAGTCCAGGGCCGGTGCTCTATTCACTGCACCACCTAGCCACCCTTATTCTGTAGTTTATTTTGAAAGAAATAAGTTTAAATGAGACTTTCCCCAGAAAAGCAGGACTGGATCAGAAAAATTAGATCTTAATGATAACCTAAGGTTAAGGATTAGTAAGACAATATGAGCAGGTCAAGAGAATGGGTGACCTTAGGACACTAGCTGTGAAACCACTGATTGAGTACGAAGTCAAACCTGGGAAAAGAGGAAAGGAAGATAGCCTGGAAGATTATGTAGAAAATGAGGGTCTGGTGGTAATGATATGAGAAATCATAAGTCCCATGTGAGGAAGGAAATCAGAGAAGTGGAAGAAAATGAGGCTGCTATTAGTGATTGTACTTTAACAGCTCAGAATTTCAGAGGAAGCAGAGAGGTCTAAGGTACAGTTGTTCTTATATGTGGGTATGGTGGGGTTGGGGATAAAGATTATAAAAGTCATGTATATCAAAGAACAATGAAGTTAGAGTGCTAAAAATGACTAACTATGTAGATTTTGGATTTCTTGAGGATGACTGCAAAGAATAATGGAGAAAGGAAAATGCATAATATCATATATTCCAGATGCTGAAGAAGTTGAGGAATATAAAAGTAAACTGGAGGTTTATAAGTACTACTGCTCCTTTTATTGATAATAGCTAACACTTAGAAAGTATTTTTAGGTTTCCAAAATGCTGTATATATGAAATAATGTGTTCCTCATGACAATAACTAACATGGTTACCTCAGGAGAAAGACAGGTTTCTACATAGGCAAAAGAAGCTTTCAATGTTTAAGGGCAAAGTGAGGAAAGCTCCAAGTGGCATATTGGAAGGGAAGGAGAAAGCGGTGGAGTATCCTAGAGCTGAAAGAGAGAGGAACAGAACCGGTCGTGATGAGAAGAAAGTAGAGATGGTAAAGTATGAGGGATGGAAAGCTGTGTGGGTAGAATTTTAACCAGCCTTAAACTTCCAATTAGTGTGCTTCCAACATGGAATGTTGGCCTGGCGAGCTGCCCTCTCCAATCTGCTCCCCAGGTGGACTAGGCCCTCTTTGATTACAGCAAGCCCAAGGAATATGGAATTGGGAGGGAAGGAAAAGGTCTGGTTGGAATTCTGCTTTCTTTGATTTGTTCCCTGGATGAATTGGGACCTTTCTGATTGTTACGTGCAGCATCTAGTCTGTGATGAAGGCAAATGGATGTTTTCTCATAACTCATTTTGTGGGATACGGCTTAACCTGAGTTTCTTCAATGAACTTAAAACATCTGGGATAGGAACAAAATATTCTTAGAGAATAACCATAGATTTGTTTTCTGTCAATTCCTTTTTTTTTACTCAAGACTCTAAAGATCACATATTTTAAGACTATCTGCTCAAGAAGTAAGGCAGACTCTTAAAACAAAAATAAAAATATTAAGTGGAGGAATTTCAAGGGGCCATGACATAGGAGGAACAGAAGTAGAGTTGAATGACCAACAGTCCCTACATCTATATTTTGGGAAAACACATAAGTATGATATTAATGAATTAATCATGTAATGATAGCATAAAGTCTCACATGATGTTTTTGCGGCTTCATGATGTGTTATGGTGGAACCATCTCAAAGAATTCAGTCAGACCACCTCAAATCCAAGTATAGGCATTTATTGAGTTTAATGCCACTCATGAAGCAGGCTAAATTCCAAGCAGGCAACTTCAGAGACAGTAAGGTGGTTTTTTGTAGGGTAAAATGCAGTTACATAAAATAAATTTACATAGAATATAGGAATATGATTAATATTAAAAAGACAGGAGGAGTTTGTTAAGGGATTAGGTAATGGAGGAGGGGTCCCATCTATGGTTTGGTGGTTAAACATTCTGGCCATTCTGCTCTCTAATTGACTAAATGGTGTAGTCCTGTCTGGTCAAGATAGATGGTTAGGTATCGTGGTCCTGTCTTGGGTTAGATGGATGATGTGATTGTGGTTAAGTAAAAGAACACACCTGTTTCTGTGGGAATAGGTCTGGGGGCAGTGGGTAGATATAGGCAGTAGCTGGATTCCTATCACATGGACATACCTACTGTTTCTGTAGGAACTAAGAGTTCAGGGACACATCTGTTGTTCCAGTGAGCAGTGAGACATAAATGAAGGTAGGACATTGACGGGGGTGGGGGGGTAGTTACAGTGGTCCTGCTATTCAGCGGGGTTGGCCTATAATGAAGTTAGAATATTGGGGCTGGATTCAGCTTTATTAGGAATCCATCATTATAATTGATCAAATATTTTTTGTTGACTTGAATTGATGCAAACCAATTGTTGCCTATTAAGAGTGTTGTATGTATGTTGTACTATGACCCAATGCTTTGCTGTGCATCAGCAAAATTTCTCACCGTATTAGGAGAGTGTGTTCATTACCATCAAGTTAATGAGGTAGTCTTCTAAAAATCATACCTTCACAGGTACTTAAAGAAAGTACTTGGCAATTAATTGTCATAATAGTCTATGGTCTGATTACATTTTCTATCTTATCTCTTTATCTATACACACATACATATGTGTATATATATGTGTGTGTGTGTATGTGTTCGTGTTGTTCTGGAAAATTTTATTTATAGCTTCAGATGTTTAAACAAATTGTGCAAAAATATTAATAAAAATAAAGGGAACTAGCTATCTTGATAAAAATAGAGTAAATACAATCTCATAGATTTAACTGAGAATGTTAAATGTGTCTAATATTTGGAATTCAGCCATAGAAGAACAAACCTTCTTCAAAGGAACCAGTTATGTGTAAGTAGAGTGATAGTATCAGAGTATATTAAAAAAAATCTTATTTTATGTATCTATTACCTACATGACTGACATGTAGTAAAAAGCACTTGGGTGAAGATCAACTATGGGAAAGTCAGAAGAAATAAAGATATTGGAACACATTATATACCTCCCAGGCACTTAAAAAACTTCTGACAATTCATTCCCTCCCTATCCTGATGACTTTGAACTCCTAGATTCAAACCCCATTCTCCATTCCCCACTAGCCACTTCCTGACTCTCAGACCCTTCAACCCAACCCTCCAACCTTAATGCCCCATTCTAAGACTCCTTCCTCTATGATCTCTGGAACGTCTGTTCAATAGGAAACAAACCAACTTTAATCTCATATCTTATCTTCCCTGCTCCTATCATCTCCTGGCTCTCACTGAAACTTGACTCATGTTTGAAGACACTGCCTCTCTGGCCATCCTTTTCAGCATAGGTTGCACCCAACTCATTCACCCAACTCACTGGTAGATGTAGAGGAGTTGGAATACTCCTTTCTCCCTACTGCTACCTTCAAGCTTTCCCTCTACTTCCATCCTTCAGACACTTCTGCACTCAATCACATACACCACCCTATCAAAATTCTCAGAACTCTCATCTACTGACAAGAATCTTTCCTTTCCTCAATGAATTGCAATGAATGCAATGCCTGTCCAACATTCTTTCTTTCCAGCTCTTGCCCTCATAGTAAGTACATATTAATACTTCCTCAAACACCCTAAATTTAAAGCTCCTCATTTTATTCCTTACCTACTTTTCCTTTCCTTCTTTCACCCTACCTAAGCTACACACAAAGAGATGGTCATACCCTTGACCTTTTCATCACTCCAAAGTGCATCATTTCCATGTTCATGAAGTCAGAAGTTCCCCTCTCTGATCAAAATCTCTTGTCATGATCTGTCCCTTTATGATGAAATACCAAGCCTAATTTCTTTCCCTTACCATAATCTTCAGTCACTTGATACCTCACTTCTTTTCTAAGTCATCAGCTATATACTGGCCACAGTCTCCTAACTTCTCCATCTTGATCTCTTGGTGAATCAATGTAACTCTACACTCCCATTTTCTCTTCAGTTTCCACTATCTTGTCACTGATCTTGTCCTGCCAAGCCACAGGCCTGGATTACTCTACCATGCACAAACTGATCTTCTACAGCTTTGCTGAAGAACAAAGCTGGAGAAAGTCTTGAAACCATGCTGACTAGATCCACTACAAATTTATGTTATATAACCCTACTGGGTCTTCACTTCTGCGGGGCAATTGTTTTATATGGCACTACTTTACTCACCAAAACAATCACAAAAGAAGCCTTACCAAACAATTTTTATCCTTCTTCTTGCCTCATCTAGCTTCACCTCCCTCTATCCTCTCAACTGATAATTTGCTTCATATTCCACTAAAAAAAGGGAAGCTATGAGTTCTGAGATCACGCTCATTATGACATTTATTTTGTGATAGTACTCTGGCATTAAGGAGTCCCTCCTAGTAGGCTATAGGGTTTCTCTATTGACCCTAGATTTTTGGCAATTGGCCTCATAGTCTCATACTCCTCCAGTGTAAGCGTGGCTCTTGATAGGCAAAGTCCTTGACCTGGTACCCAGTTTACGGCTAAAAAAAAATGGCCTTTGGGCCAACCAGAAAAGTTGGGGAAAACAATTCTTCAATGAGATCAGGTGCTGAGAATAATATGTAAAACAATTAGAATCAGTTCAATGAAAAGCTTTGCTGTGAGCAATGGGGAACAGGGTGAAGGGAAGGGAGAAAAGGGGGACCAAACATACAACTCAGGCAGATACACATAGAATATAACTCATGTAAGAACAGCACTGAATTTGGGGAGCACAAAGACACTGAATCATTTAATAGGAAGGAGCATATTCCAGTATGAAGTTATAGTGCTGTTGGAGGGTAGGAATGAGGAAGAGGGGGGAAGGAAAAAAGGAAAAGGGGCCCAACGTATAACTCAGGTATATACACTTTTCCTTTTATACTATTTCACTTGCTTATCTCATCACCTCTCATGGATTTAATTATTATCTCTTTGCTGATGAATCCCATAACTACTTCTCCAAACTTTCACTCTCTCCTGAGGTCCAAATGTTTTGTAGATATTTTAAACTCAAAATGTCCAAAACCAAACTCCTTATTTTTGTCCCCAAACTCTTCACTCTTTAGATCTTTGCTAATACTGTAAGGGCACCATTATCCTCCCAGATACCTAGGCTCACGTCCCAGGTATCATACTAGACTCCTCATCGTCTTTCACCCCACTATCTGTTACCAAGTCATGTTAATTTTTACCTTTATAACATCTCCCTCATCCTCTGCACCCTGGTGTAGGTACTCATCACTTTACGCCTGGAATTTGTTACAACCTCTTGTTTGTTTTCCCTGCCTCAAGTCTCCCCCTACTCCAATTTATCCTGCATCCAACTGTCAAATTGATTCTTCTAAAGAACAAGTCCAAGCATGTCAAACACACACACACACACACACACACACACACACCATTCAATGAATTTCAGGGGCTCCCTACCCCCTCCAGGATCAAACATAAAATCTGACTTAATATTCAAAGCCAGTTATAACTTTGATCCCTCTTACCTCTCCAATCTTCTTACACTTTAGTCCCTATTCTTCATCCATGTACTTGGGATCCAGTGGCACTGACCTCGGTGCTCTTCCACTGTATCCTGACCCCGGACGTTTTCACTGGATGTCCCCAAGAATAATCTCTTTCTTCATATCTATTTCCTTCTTCCCAGGATTCTTTCTACAAAAAGTCTTTCCTAATCCCCCTGGATACTAGCTTTATTTTTTTCCTTCTGTTGAATGTCTCCAATTTTTCTTGTTTATTTCTCATTTGTCCATATTTGATTACATGTATTTTCCCCCATTTGACTGTGGACTCTTTGAGAGGAAAAACTAGCTTTGATCTCTATTCTTCTCTTTAGTACTTAGCACAGTCCTAGTACATAGCAAGGGCTTAAGAAATGAATGTTAACTGAATGGCAGTGTTATAGGTCACACAGAAGCAAGTCATAATAGTGATGGGGGACTTCAAGTCTGCAGATATGTGGCAAAGGCAAATCAGCTAACATATTATTGACTGAAATACATTTTACTTTCATACTTTAGAAAGTAGAGGAAATAACAAGGTAAAGTACCTATTCAGGACATGATTCTGAAAATCTAGTAGACAAAGTAGGAATAATTAAAAGCCTGGGATGCAGTTACTCTACGACATTCAAGTTCATGACTACTTAAAAATGATTAGAACTGGACTTGAGAATCTTATATGTATATATACATATACACACACATATATATACACATGTACATGTACATATACATGTGCATGTATGTATGTGTATGTATGTTTGTATGTATGTGTGTATGTGTGTACATATAACCTAGATCTTTGGAAACATATTTTTGGAATTTAGAGAATAGAATTCCATGATTGAAAATTCTAACAAAAATCCAACTCAAAAGAGAAAGTATGAAATTTGTTAGAAATTTATTATGATAGTATAAACACAGAAATTCCGATGTAGAAGATGAGGAAGTGGGGAGTGTAAATAAAACAGTAGTGTGACCACTAAGAGTGTGTATATCCTCCCCAACACTACTTCTGCCCCCCCACATGCTCAAGACAAAGATAAATATAAAAGATGATGATGAAAGTAAATAAAGATTGAGATGAAATTTTCAATGAAAGTTAAAGGCAGAAATTGTCTTTTAAAGCAATGCTAAAAACAAATTTTATTTTTATTTTTTACCTTTTCTATCTTTTTAAACATTATTTTTTATTAATTTTTGTTTATTTTTAGTTTATATCACTCATTTCCACAAGATTTTGACTTACATGATTTTCTCCTTGTCCTTCTCCTACCCACTACCCCAAAACAGTGATCCCACTGTATAACCCCTCCCCCAATCTGCTCTCTCATATATCCTCCCCTATCACCCTTCTGAGTTTCCAGTAGGGTAAGATGGATCTCCCTACCCCAGTGCCTGCATATCCCATTTCCCAGTTGCATATTAATAATAATAATAATAATAATAAATGTATACACACACACACACACACATATATATATATATAAACATTTGATTTTAGAACTTTAAACTCCAGATTCTATCCCTTCCTCTCTTGTCACCCACTGAAGACAGACACTGGAAAGATAAGCAATTCAATACAGGCTGTACATGCATAGTTATGTAAAATATCTCTATGATGGACATATTGTGAAAGACTGACTACATTTCCCTCCTTCCTATCCTGCCCTCCACTTGTTCCATTCTCAACTTTGTCCCTGTCCCTTTACAGAAGTGTGTGCTTCTAACAACCCTTCCCCCCAACCTGCCCTCCCCTCCATCATACCCCCTCTTATCCCCTTCCCCCCTCCTCTCC
>CM053594.1:152777398-152800266 GCA_028646575.1 Pseudocheirus occidentalis
CAAACTACTGGGTAGACAAGTGAGAGGGAGGGAACAAGAAGGAAGGATCCGCTCTATTCACATACTTCTCATATAATTTCCCAACTCTTTGCAGTCTGGTTTCTGATCTTGTGACTGTTTTCTCCACTGTTAGCAATGATTTCTTAATTGTTAGATCTAATGACTTTCAGTCTCGTACTCTGTTGTATTTGATAGTGCTGACTGACTTCTCTTGCTGGGCACTAGCCTCTCTGTATTTTCATTGCTCTGTTTCTCTCTGTTGCTGTCTTTCTCTTTCTCTGTCTCTCTGTCTCTGCCTGTCTCTCTGTGTCTGTCTGTCTTTATCTCTGTCTGTCTCTGTGTCTGTCTCTCTGTGTCTGTCTCTGTCTCTCTGTCTCTGTCTCTGTCTCTTTCTCTCTGTTTCTCTCTCTCTGTCTCTCTGTCTCTGTCTCTCTCCCTGTCTCTGTCTCTCTATCTCTCTCCATCTCTGTCTCTCTCCGTCTCTATCTCTCTGTCTCTGTCTCTGTCTCTCTCTGTCTCTGTCTCTCTGTCTCTCTGTCTCTGTCTGTCTGTCTGTCTGTCTCTCTCTCTCTCTGTCTCTCTCTCTCACTTCTCCTCCCACATGCCTCACCACTCCTCAGTCTCTTTTTCCTGGAACATTATTCCTTTGTCATTCTCTAACTGTCTGTATATCTTAAGCATATGTACTTTACCGTCTCTACATTCTTTCATTTATTAGACGCATCAGATTCTATGGGTTTAAATATGATAAATCAGTAGATAATTCCTTAGCTGCATATAGGTAGCCCTTGTGTCTCCCCTGTGCTCCAGACTTGCATCACAAACTGCCTATTAGACATTTGAAATTATATTTTCCATAAACATCTCCCAGTTAAGCTGTCCAAAACAGAACCCATCATCTTTTCCTCCCCAAATCTATTTCCCCAGATTTCTCAGCTTTTGACAGTCACTAGCATTCTTTTATTTACTCACATTTGAAGCTTCAGTTACCCTTGACTCCTTTCCCTTACTCTATATAGCCAATTAATTGATTGACTTTATTATTTCTTCTTCTGTAATACAGCTCACATACATTTCTTCTCAATTCATGAGGCCATTATCCCAATTCAGTCCCTCATCACCTCTTAATCTGAGCTATGGCCGTAGTTTCTTATGTGGTCTCCTTGTCCCAAGTCTCTCCCTTCTTTAATCCACCTTCCATCTATACAGTTGTTAAAATGATTTTAGAAAACCACAGGATCTGCCCTTGTCAAGTCACTATTTACATCATAAACTCCAGTGCCTTTGTATTATGCCTAGCATCAAATATAGACCATAGCTCCAATCGGCCTTTCTAGTTTTATAATACATTATCCGTCTTCACCACTAAACCTTCCAGTCAAGGTGCATGATGCTCCATCTCCCATCTTGGTGCCTTTGAATAGGTTGTTTGCCGTCCCTGAGATGAACTCCTAAGCAGCTCATCCTCTTAGCACACCATGCTGTCTCCAAAACTCTGCTGTGGTGATGAGGCACCATCAACATGAAGCTTTTCTTAATTTGTCTCAGATATTTACGCTTTTCTGAAACAAAATCTTATATGTATATTGTATATGTTCCATGCAACTAGATTAATATAGCTATAGATATGTATACATCTGTGTAGATCCATACATATGTGGGTATGTATGTATATATATATATGTATATTTGTGTATACATATACTATACATTTTCTCTGCAGATAGACTGTTCACTATTTAAGGGCAGGGCCTATTTTTTACTTTTGGATTATGAGAGCCTCACAGAGTGGCTGGCACACGGTTGACTCTGAATGTTATTTTTTTGTTTAATCATTTCAGTATGGCCCAACTCTCCAGGAACCCATTTTGCGGGTTTTCTTGGCAAAGATACTGGAGTAACCTGTCATTTCTTTCTCCAGCTCATTTTGCAGATGAGAAACTGAGGTAAAGAGTGTTAAGTGACTTGTCTAAGGTCACACAACTAGTAAGTATCTGATACTGGATTTGAACTCGTGAAGATGAGCCTTCCTGATTCCAAATCCAGTGCTCTATCCACTGAGCCAACTAACTGACCAAGTGACAAGTTGCTAATCTTCATTAGTGGCAAAGTTAACAAAAGGAGAGCTTCTAAATAATTAAATAATAAGCGTGGAACAAAATTAAAACTAAAACTAAATGTAATCCCTGAGAGAGGTATTGTTAGAATAACCTAAATTAATGTATATGAAGTATTTCTGTAATCAATGTATCTCTTCTACTGTTAAGAGTAATTTTTTCTAACTTGTTATTTTAAGAATGAAAGTTTTAGTTTCAGTATCACTCTATAGTTTTTGTTCCTGAGTCAAACACTCAATGACTAAAAGTCCATGAAAATGACAATTTCTTGTTAGGAGAGGGTAGTCTCAACCTTACATTGCTTTTTGTTGTTTGTTTTAAATTTTTATTTTGTTTCTTCCATAAAGCAGGCCCTGGTACTTTTCTTGTATTCTTTAGGTATCCTTCATATTTTTTTTAATGTGATTATGGTAGCTGATAAGATATAAAGCCCTACAATGCCCTCATTCACTAATTCTACCTAGAATGTGGGGTTAGCAGCTTGAATGTCCAACTGTTTCTAAACCAATTCGTCACCAATTAGTTCTATTATCAATATAGAATTAACAATATGTTGAAAAATAGACTTACACACGCATAGAACTTGCAACATATTTAACATAGTTCAGCAAATATTTAGTAACTCCCGGCTATGATTTTGGCCTTCCTTAATTTTCCTGGAATGTCTAGTCTTCCTTCCTCAAGTTATTGCTATATATGCAAATTATATCTTAGGACAATATGAAATTACTTTTTCTATTCAATTCTTCTGATTCATAGGGTCAAAAAGAAAAAGAAAAGAAAAGCTTTTTGGATTGAATTAAATTTAATGAGGATTTGTTAAGTACACTTTATGTGAGGTGCTATGACTTAGAATATTAAAAGAAAAAAATATTTCCTTTCCTCCAAGAGTTTCCATTAAACTTAAGGAAAAATTACAGGTACAAAGATAAATACTTAGAAAATGTATCATGCATGGGTCCAACTTCATATAGTGAATTCAGTCTCAGAAGCTTGAAATGAACAGAAGAGTGAACAAAAGTGTTTTGTTGTATTGTGTTTTGTTTTTTCCTCAGGAGATATTCACCATTTCTGAATCCACAAGCTTTCACTGAATATATTTCAAATACTTTTATGACAGACTCTTAGAATTGGGAGGGATCAGAAGAGACACATGGTACAAACCATACCCCAAATATGCTTTTGCTCTGTGATATTGCTGAAAACTAGTTGTTCAGCTTCTTAAAACCTTAAATGATGAAACAGTTACCAAGGTGTCCTCATCCATTTTTTTAAAGTCCTAATGATTGTGATTTTATTCCTTTGATCCTTGTTAGAAATAAGATTTTAAAAAATTTAAAGCAAACATGAATGCTGCAAATGATGGTAATGTAATCTAAATTTAAATATGGGCTAAGTTTCACCAGTATACTTTCATTCTCTGCTGGCTATGCTAGACTAGCAAAATTGCTAAAGTTTGTTTTGATTTTAGGGTAAGAAAAAGAGATCTTGGCTCAATCATTTTTTACTCTATGGGCTTTGGTTTCTTGATCTGGAAATTACAGATTTAAATCAAATGACTTCTGATAGGAACTTTCCATATCTACATTGGTGATCCTATAATACTATATAGATAAAAACAAAAATTGATGACTGGGTTCATTATCTTCCTGCCTTCTTTCTTCCTTCCCACTCCCTTCCTTCCTCCTTTCCTTCCTTCCGTCCTTCCTTCTCCTTCCTTCCTTCTCTCTCTCCCTCCCTCCCTCCGTGCCTCCCTTCCTTCCTTTCCTTCCTTCCTTCCTTCCTTCCTTCCTTCCTTCCTTCCTTCCTTCCTTCCTTCCTTCCTTCCTTCCTTCCTTTTTACACTCTCTTAAACTTTTTTAAAGCATTGTATGATATTGATATCTGTTTTTATATCATATCTGTTTCAAATTTGTCCACTACCATACCCATACATCACCCTCACACACACACACACACACACACACACACACACATACACACACACCTACTAAGGCTATCTCGTACTAATTATCCAAAGATAACAAGGTAGTTGGGGCAAGATACATGAAATTGAGACTGGAAAGTGAAAGATACAAACTGAGTTCCTGCAAGAGGACACTTGAAATATTAGATCTTAATATTTCTACCTATTTCAAATTCAACATAGAATCTTCTTACTTTACACAGATGCAATATTGTTAACATAATCTAATGTTCAGTGGAGTGTGAATCTTATACTTGGAAAGGTATATTTATAAAATCTGCAATATTCACTAGCTCCCATGGGACACATATTTTATTTGGAAAATATAATATTTTTCCATTGATATCATATTAATAAATATGAATTGTTACCTTGTTAATTATTAATTTAAGGTAAAGGAAAACCATGTTCAAAGCATAAAAGCTTAGCCACAATGATATTAAGAGAATACTACTATCATCACTGTATTACTTTTTAATGCAGTTTTCATAGCATGCTGTTTGTTAATTTAGCAAAACATAAATGAAGGAAGCCCTTTTCCATCATTTGAACAATATTTCCACTTCACAGAGGACATTGCACGTAGTGATAATCAATATTTGTTAAATCAATGAATGAATGTTAAGGAAAAGAACAAGTGACATCAGTTCCAACACATCTGCTTATGTACACTGTATATAATAGTATACTAACACTGCATATTTGTAGATATTTGTGTGAATGGAAGAGCACATCAGCTTTACCTAGAAGTAAAGCTTGAGTCAGACCCAAATTTGAAAATCTATGAACCATGGTGATATTAACTCCAAGATATATGACTTCCCATCAAACAAAAGGAGGACTTAGTGGCCGGCTAAAAGGATTCTAATGATGCCTTTGGACTCTCATGTTCTCGTAATGATGGGAAGAAGATTTATATGCTCTGTATAGGTATAATTAGACACCCACAAACCCATTTGACCCTGCTGAGGTGAAGAGCTCTTCTGCTTTGGGTTTCAGCAGATGAATCAATACTCACACGTTTTACCGCTGTGGAGTGAAATTGAGGAAATGAAAACCTGATAATTTTGCTCCCAGTGCAGTCTAGACAGAGGAGAGCAGTTTTAGTCTTTGACAGGAAGATCTATTTCCAGTTTCTCAAAAGGCTAGTGTCAATTTTGAAACTTCTTCTCTTATTGATTTTCAGTTTTGTTCAAATGGATGTTTTATTAGGAATATTAGTCCCAGTGACCATGTAAGCTCATATCTGTTTCACAAACAGATGAAATCGTGTTTTAATTCTGGGTCTAGGTGGGTTTGAATCACTGAGCACTTTGTCCAATTACTTTATAGTAAATGTACAGTTTTCAAAAACCAACTACACCTTCAGATTTGAAAAAAAAGTCACGTCAGAATACCTCAGGGGCATGGCAATACTTATTTTATATCTATTGGAAGAGGCTCCAGTTTAGCCAAAGGATAAGTTCCTATTGCATTATAATAATGTTCTAAACATTGTAGAATCATTTTGCTAGCATTTTGTCTAATACAGTCTATATTAATGTGCAATAGCATCCAGAGAAATTGGAGCTAATAAGCTTTCTGGTTTGTAACAGTTTAATAACAACCTAAGGGCCAGCTCAAAATGATGCTGCACCAGCAAGTACATTGGGAAGAAATGCTAATAGTGCTTATTGGGACTTAATTCAGTCATAAAAGTGAAGCAGATCATAAAGTCCAGGTATTGTAACTCCCCACTGTAGGGCAATTTGTACAGTTTATTTGTGATTTATTGAATTGCTCATTTATGATTTTTTTTTCTTGTGAAAACCAAATCAGCGCTTGGCCACAAGTCTTTTCATAGGCCATTTGATCAAGGACATAGAGCGGAACCATGCTGTGTGTGTGGAAAGGGGGCAGCCTGAATTTTATAACCCTGTTAGTGACAACCATCACAACTGTAGAAGCCAAATATTTTCTGCAGTGTCTGTATCAGCTCCATTTGCCAGTGAGCAGTTTAGGCTAAGAATGCAAGTCAGAGGTTTCAGATAGCTGCTCCAAATGCCTTTCTGTACAGAACATTGTCAATAAGTTCTCTTTGAGGAGGAAGATTTACAAGCTCCTTTGTCAGCTCCTTTCTCAAGGAGGGAAAGCTTTGGTGGCTGCAGAAATGAATATGAAATATGTACCACTGAACAGATACCTTACGTGCCTTTTACAGCTACATTTCTTGCCAATGGAATTTTATTCATGCACAAATTAATGAAGCCTCAGGAAGCTTGCGGCCTGCTCCCACAGGGCTAGTAAAAGTTAAATTATTTTTTACTGCAACACTCAAACACACAGTGGCAAAAAAAAGAAAGAAAAAGAAAAAAGAAAAAAAACTTCTAGATGTTGTGTGAAGCCACAGTGGAACTTTGTGCGTGAACTATATTGATTCCCCTCGTTTGGATTTAGCTGAAATCATAAGTGTGCTATGATGCCTTTGGTAACATGCGGTTACTGACAAGCTGCTGTGAATTTATGTTAATTAAAAACTCTAAACCCTGCTCCTTTAATCACATCTATTTATTTACCTAATGTAGTGACTAGTGAGGATATTTCCTCTGAAGTCCTGAGGTGAAACAAAATCTAACTAATCCTTGTTTTTGTTTTGTTTTTTAATTTTCCATGCTGCTGCTTGCAAGTGCTTCCAAATCATGGTCAAATTATTTTCAACACATTAGCACTTAAAAGGTTAAGTGTGCTTTTCCCCCAGAGACACATTAAGGCAGCCAGGGTGGTTTATATCTCATACAGAGTTCTGTGCCTCACCTGTATGCCATCAAAGCACCACTGGGGCATGGTAAATTACTGGTATGACATTTTCGATGTTTTTCCACTCCTTGTTTTCCAAAATAAGGGTATTCCAGCAAGCTGTTTTTACTGTGCCTTTTTAAACATCAAAAGTACAGATGAGCCCTGTGGATAAAGAGCCATATTTACATGAGGGTCACATTCTTTCAGCAAATTGTTCCCTGGCAATATAAAGTGCACATTTTGGGGCCACGTGTTATTTGAAAATCAAAATATCACTCTAATAGCATGTGAAGGTGGCTCTAATGGAAACACTTTACATGAAGCAATCTCCAAAAGACCACAGAGAAACTTCTCGTTTTATCTGAGTAAAGATCATGTGGCTCACATTTTGAAACTGCAAAACTCAAATTTTCTAATTTGGGAGCAGAGATAGATGATGATAGATTAGAGAGAGAGAGAGAGAGAGAGAGAGAGAGAGAGAGAGAGAGAGAGACAGAGACAGAGACAGAGACAGAGACAGAGACAGACAGAGAGACAGAGACAGAGACAGACAGAGACAGAGAAAGACAGAGACAGACAGAGACAGAGACAGACAGACAGAGAGAAAAAGAGAGAGAGAGAAGGACAGATGGATAGATAGATAGATAGATAGATAGATAGATAGATAGATAGATAGATAGATGGATAGATTGATGGATAGATAGATGGATAGATGGATAGATATAGATAGATAGGTAAGTAGGTAGATAGGTAGGTTGATGAGATAGACAGACAGACAGACAGACAGATAGATGATAGATAGATAGATAGACAGATAGATAGAGATACAGAGATAGATACAGAGATATAGCTAGATAAAATATATAGATATACACATGCACACACCACACACACCCACATACACACACTTTTTTTCTTCCCTGAATTGTCCTAGAATCACTAAACCTGTGAGGAAGAATTGTGATCTCTTCTCTAGAATATTTCTTCCCTCCTCAAAACATGTAACTAGAACAACTGCTTGGCAAATTATAGAAGCTTTTTCGTCCATTTACATTGACTTTTTGAATATCAATACATTGTTTTTGACTGTCATAGTAACCTTATAATGTTAGAATTGAAAAGAAGAACATTCTATGATCTAGATGCCTACCAGACAAATAGTGAATAAGAGCATTTCTCTGCTTAAAAGAAGGCCAAGGTCATGCATTTAATTCCCAGGACATGCCACCAGGCTTCCTATGTTCCATGGTTACCCTAATCACTCCTGATGATGGCTAATCAGCAACTGTTGTGGAATTTAAGAGAAGCCAGGTGTGAAAGTTCTAGACAGAATGATGCAAAATAAGAGGCATTACTGTGGAGTCAAAATCAGGGGACCCAGAGTCAAGGCAAAGAGGATCTAGACAAAGGTCTACTATTCCTTACGTATGCAAACTTGGAAAATTCCCTTCAACTGTGTACGACTTAGCTAGAAAATGACAGAGTTGAGTTAAGTGACCTGTAAGGTCTATTCCAAGTGTTTTTTCCCCACTGCTTGTAGACAGCAAAGGACAACGGCAAGAGTGCTAAACTTGCCCAGGGTTTGAGTCCTGGTTCTGAGGTTTTCTAGCTGTGTGATGTCAGACAACTTGCTCTAACTTTCTGAAGCTTATCTATAAAACGGGAGATAAAAAAAAAGTAAAGTAAATACAAAGCTGATGACTGAGTCAGGAAAATTTGTGTTCTAGTCCTGCCTCTGACACAGAATGGCTGCATTATTTTGGGCAAATGATTTAACCTTTCAGTGGCCCAGGCAACTCCATAAGAATGTATGTTGCAGATCTGCTTTGGTAAAGGAGTGTTTCTTCACTGCGAGCTCCCCACGTCAGTAAAATAACAAATCTGATCTCCAAACATAAAACATAATTCTTTCCATCATGGCCTTACAGGACTAAAGTGAGGGAAGTATTATGTAAAGTTGAAAATACTATGTAAAAGTGAACAATTATTCACTAGAATAATAGCTCAGAAGTCATACTGTGCTGACACATGATTGAATACTTTAGACCCTTAATTTTTTGGGATTGTGATAAATTATTATTAATAACCAATGATTTGGGAAGATCGAGAGTTCCTCTTTTTTCTATTCTCCTTATTTCAAAAACTTTGTCTCTGGAGGTTGAACTTTCTCCTCTACCAGATCCCAAGGCATCTCTCAGGTGGATTCCACTCAATCAAGCTTAGTAGGAAGTAGATTTTTTTTTTCTCGATTGCCCTAGGTTGGGAGTGTTCTATGGGTAAGTATAGTCTTTCTCTGTTCAAAAGTGCCCTCTTTGTAGTGAACTCACTTCTCTCTGTAAGGTCCATCTCTCAATAATTGTTTACCAATAAGAATGGATTGCCTTCTGCTGGAACACCTCTCATCCAAGGGAATATAAACCTCAAGAAGTGGTCATGCTTCCATTTTGATCATAGAGAGGATGATGAGCCTTTATTTTAAATAATTTGCTGGCTGTGATTGCTAAAATTTGTTGTAATTTGCCACAAAACTTTGTCCCTCAAAATTATTTTTATTAGTCACAAGGTAAAGGATGGTATGTTAACAAACGGTATCTCCTTTTGGGAAGGAGAGGAGGAGGTTTTGCCCTTTAATTTCATGTTTTTAGAAAATCTCTGGTTAGCAAACACTATCCATTGATTCAGACTGATATCTTGCCTTAGCAAGTAGCCTGGTGCAGTGAGAAGTTAAATGACTTCCACAATGTCACATATTTTGTGTTTGTCAAAGACAGGCCTTGTCATATGTCTTTTAGTTCAGTGGAATACTAGATTTGATGTCAAGGGGCCTAGTTTGGAAGTAGTGGCATTATTATTTCCTGTCTTATTATCTTGGGTACATCATCTAAGACTTCTAAGACTCAGTGCTGTCATTTATAAAAGCCAGATGGTGGACTAGAGGACCTTTCCGGTCTTCTCCAATTCTAATCCAATCCAATAAGCATTTATTAAGCATCTACAATGTACCAAGCACTGTGCTAAGTGTTACGATTAATACAGAAATATATTCACACACATATACACACATACATATATGTGAGTGTATATATACATACATATACATATATATATATGAATGAACATACAATTAATAAAAAGAGAGACAGCCTTTTCCCTCAAGTTTACAATCTAAAGGTGAAGACAACACAGAGAAGGAGGACAAAAAATGGAGGGACAGGTGTAATGGCAAGCACAGAAGTAGTTCACGCCTTGTTTCAGCTATTGAATTAACACCTTATTTCAGTTCAAGTTTCTTTTGAGCCTTGTATCAAGTCTGTTAAGAAACAATGTGTGAGCCCCACAACTTGTGAACTCCTGGGGAAGACCTAATGACCATATTTAAGAAGAGGCCCAGGCTAGAGACAGGAGAACTAAGAGGACTCTGGTGGTGGCAGAGTCAAGAAGGAGAAAACTTATGGTATCCCAGCACTCTGTCTGCTCTGTCTGTGTTGATGTTTGTTTGTGATACTTTGGGGACCTTACTGGAATCCCTGAGAGAGGATTTTCTGGTTTTATATTTACCAAAGTCCTGGAGGAGGATTTTGGAGGTCCTGGGACTTTACTGATGATTTGTGCTGACCTCTTGGACCTTGCTTGTGGGTCTGTGTTGACTTCTATGTTGATGATATGTGTTGAGTTCTCAGACCTTGTTGGTGGGTCTGAGTTGATTTCACAGGCAGATAGTGAATTGAGGATGGTGCTGGTAATGTGCATGAATATTATTGTGGGCTCTGTCAAGCTTTGTCTTCCCAGAAACAGGAACTGTGAAGGACTTGAGGAGGACTGGACACTGTGAACTAGAATATGGAAAGGGAATTGAACAAAGACCTGGACAAGGAACTGAGAGCTGCCCGCCTTTGAATCCATGTGACAGTTGGACCTGGGATGATGGAAGAGGAACCATGGAAGCTGAGAGCCAACCTGGAGTCAAGCTGAAAGAAGACTTTATTTGTATGTTGTGAACTTACTGAGAAGATTATGATTTTCTGTGACCTAGGGATGGAGAACTTTGACCTTTGTGCTTTGTGATTGAATTAAGGATTTTGTGATTGGCTAAATGAATGTACTTTGCTTAAAACTATGTGACCACTTTGGTGAAAACTATGTGGCCATTTTAGTGATAAATTGTTGAGTTGTGACATGGTGAATCCTGTAGTTTAATTTTTAGTGATAAGTTGTAACATTGTGAATGCTGTATTTTGATTTCCTATTAATGTTTTGCTCTGATTTGTTTTTTAATAAATAAAGAGCTAACTATACTACATAATCAGAACCTTGAAAGCTTTTCACAGCAGCAGTCTTCTAGAAAGCTGCTCTTGCATGACTTTACAAAAGGTGAGGGAAACACATACTAGGAGGCATCTTGTTCCATAGAATTAAAACCAGGGAAAGCAGAAGATGCAGAGTGGAGTGAGCTAAGAGTCCAGCTCCTGGCCCAAACGCATTTGGAGTTGGTACTTTATCCTCCTGTCCTCTAATCTAAGGGGAGAAGAGGCTGAGGAAGATAATGCCAGCCAAAGTGAGGAGCTTATCCCACGGTTGGCATCTTGTTCCCTGAAGTGAAACCAGGCAGAGAAGCAGATGTAAAGTCAGCCCTTTATTTGCTGCACAATACAGCTTCTCTTTATCCGTTATGCTAAAGTTGAAACTGATGGATGTCAGTAAATAGAGTGTTAGGTCTGGGTTCAGGAAGATCTGAGTTCAAATCCAGCCTTAGACACTCATTAACTGTGTGAATCTGAGCAAGTCATTTAATCTCTGCCTAATCCACTGGAGAAAGAAATGGCAGACCACTCTAGTATCTTTGCCAAGGAATCTCTGTACAGGGTCACAAAAAGGCAGACATGGCAGAAGAACAACAATGTTTTAAAGATGACAAATAAGACAAAAATCTTCTAATAAGATTTGGGGGACAAATATGGAACCCTTGGGTTAAAGGTTGATTTGAATATTATAGTTGTAGATTTAGAAGAAATCATATTAGTGAATTGTATGTGTAATTATTTCATATTATTTGACATGGTCATTATTCAGATTCTCGTTTCAATTTCTCTATCTCCATGTACAGCTTTTTATTTTCTGTGACTAACACATACACATATTCACTTACTTATTAAAGCTAGTTGTTCCTGCTTCTTCTGGGGCAACCATAAAGATCTGAAGAAGCTATTGAAAGCTGGATCAACCAGGAGCCAGCATATTCTCTAAGCAGATCTTGACAAGACAGACTGTAATGACTCAAACTATTGAATAAATAATATGCATTTTAAAAAGTCCATAATTATACAACTGCACAATAGTCCATAACAGCTTCTTATGGACTATGGAGTAAATAATACACATTTCTAAAAGTCCATAATTACATAATTACATGATAGGCTGTAATTAAGGACTATTGGGTAAATATATAATTGGGGAGTTTTTAAAAATGTGCCATATAAATACTTCAAAATACAGAGAAAGAAAGAGAGACAGAGAGAGAGAAACAGAGAGAGAGAGAGAGAGAGAGAGAGAGAGAGAGAGAGAGAGAGAGAGGAGAAAGGAAGGAATGAAGGAAAAAAGAAGAAAGGAGGGAGAGCATAGGAGATTATATGTGACATTGATTTCAGAGGTATAGTCACATGAGTATAATCAATGCTTGAACTGAGAGGAAAAATAAAAAGGCCAGTTTGGTGTGGATGAAAGAGGGATACCCCTCCCTCTTTCCTTCTGTCCTTTTCATAGTACCTGCTTTGCCAGAGGGCATCTAAGGAAGCTATTACTCTCTCCTTCCCCCTCCTTTTAAATCCATCTCCACTTCTCTCTGGTAATAACCTAGATGAGGAAGAAAGGAGACCCAGGATGGCGTATCAAAGTACTACACTGGGATGATAAACAACATCAAGGTGGAGTTTAAATCCTGAAAACTTGTGGCAAGATAGGAGTTTACTATTTTCCTCTTCCTGACACAAGCCTAAAGCTTTGGACACTGGGAAGTTTTGAACCTTATACCTGAAGAAAGTGAAGGTGATAGTGTTCCAGTTTGCCTCTTTTTTTAAAGAATAGCTCCCACTCCCAACCCCATCTTTTGTAATTTACTCTGATACCTTTTTTCCTGCAAGTCCTCTGCCCTCATCAATAATTCCTTCCTGTGCAGGTCTGTGGCATCCACTGAACTGACTTATCCATCGGAAGCCTATTTAAATATTGGCAATAGTAGTGGAGCTTGGTCTGCCCATGCTCAGAGAAATCTGATTCTTTGCCAGGATTCTTCACCAGCATGAGAAAATATGTAATGCCCTTGTCTGTGCTTGGTTGAAATTCAACGTTACGATAGTTAGAAATGAGAATTCACTAGATCACTACCTTCCTTTCCCCTGAAACTTAAAACAGGAAAATACCAACATGGTTTGAAACAGGGTTGAATCTTTAAAAAAAAAAAGAAATTATGCTCCCATTTCTTTTCTGACCATCTCACATGCTATCAGATCCTGCTGACATACCTGAAAACTGCATTAATTGTGACCCACTTTCTTAATTACACTGATGTGCCCAGCTACTCAAATAGCTTCTCAGCTAGACCCTGTCTACTAATTTTAGATGTTCTGTAGCTGACAGTGCGCTATAGGGTAGGTAACCCCAGGGTGCAGGCAATTAGGGTTTCACGATAGTGTTAAATAGGGTTCCAGAAAATCTGCCAGAGGGCTAATATTGGACCCTTCTGAGGAAGACCAAAAGGGGACCCCCTTTACTATCTCATTGGTTATTGGTTCATTCTACATTTTGAATATTCCCATAAGAATTTCTACACAATGTGTACACTGTAAAATCGATTCATAAAAAAGAAAAAAAAACAAATCAGCACTTTCCTCTGCAGGTAGGTTGAAGGAAAGGTCAGGAAAAGGATATAAAATGAAATAAGTCTATATTACAGATCTGATAAATATATACAGAAAATATATGTATATAAACATACATATCTGCCTGCCTACACATATATGTACGTATCTATATCTATCTAGAGTATACAAATGCAATGTAATAAATTACTCCTTTTATCTTATTTCTAGATGCCAACTAACATCAATATCAAACTCAACATGTTCAAAGCTACCCCATTATCCTTCTGTTTAAGATGTAACTTTCTAGCATCCAGGTTCACAATCTCCAACTTTTAACTTTTCTAGTCCTCTCAGTACAGGACCCCACAAATCCAATCAGTTGCCAAACATTTCTGATTCTGTGCCTATTACTTCTCTCACATCTGTCACTTTCTCTTCATTGACACAATCATCTTCTTACTATTTCAGTCTCCCTGATTCCCTTTATTCCCCTTTCTACTCCATATAGCAAATAGCTGCCCAAATGACCAAGCATAGGCCTGACTAGGCCATAGCCCTGCTCCCCCATTGCCCTGTGAGGAGCAAATGAATTAATAACTGTGAAGTGCCTAACATAGTGTCTGGTGCATAGTAGGTACTTAATAAATGCTTGTTTTCTTCCTTTCTTCCTTTTTTTCCTTGAAAAATGCTAATTTTTATTACTATTCTTATACTATATAAGAATTACACTGTAAGTATATATACTATATATACTATATACTATAATTATAAGACTTATACTATATTCTTATACTATATAATGCATTTTTTGTATTTTTACAAGATTAATTACAGATTTCACTGACACTTAAAGTCTTTTACACAATGGTTCAATCGTGTATGTTGGGAGAAGTATGTGTGTCATGACTCATTATATTAGCAGCAAAACCTGGAAGAAACCTTCAATTCTAGGCTTATTAGGCTCTTAACATGCTTCTAATGGGGTTAACACCTTACATTGTGAGGAAATTATTCCTATGGACTTAAGAAAATATACAAGGAAATCATATAAGGTCATCGTGGTATCTGCTTGACATAAAGAAAGGCAAAATGACGGGCAACTTGAGAGCTCTTACTGATTTATGTAAAGGCACTGGAAGATTACAGTGATATCAAAGTCATACCTGTAATAGAAATCCTTATTGCCCAATTAAAGAAAACAAAAAGAAAACATGCATAAAGGAATCTGGAAAACAAAAGCAATTGAGATTTTAAATTCTATCAGTAAATGAAACTCAAAAGGTTAAGGTGATACCAGAAGTCTAAGCAGCATGATAACAGAAAAAACAATATCTATCAAAAACTTTATTAAAGAGGATTGAGAAACAAGATAATTTAGGGGCAAGATAAACCCTGACGTGTTTAGAAAATTAGGGGGCATCTAGAAGGTTATAAGAATTCCAATACTATGGAAATGGAAGCTGTATCAATCTAGAAAAAGAAGGCTTATGCGCAGTTAACATAATGAAAGATACAACAATTCACAAAAGAAGATGATGGAAACTCTTCTCTGTAAAAGTGGAAGGTGATGATGCTAGATAAGGTCCATAATTATCGACTCAAATATCTCACAACAACACATAAATTACTAGCAAAGCACTTTACCAGTTTCCTCTCAGACATAAGCTTGCCCTTAATAGAAAGAATTGCCTATTGCAAAAATATGAGAGTATTATTCCAAATATAGGCCACTTACATGTTTATATGCTTCATATAATGAATTCATAGCTTGTACTATTTTTTAAAATGTCTAAATATCAGAAAAATGCATGATGGTTGGTAAAAGCAAAAAAAATAGTATGACAGAAAGTCACGGGAATATAAAGAGTAACTTATTAGCAATTCATTATGGTTCTGAAACAATTATACTGGTTTTATTCATTGTTCCAGAACCTTTGGCAGACTCATGGAATATTCATTTACAGCAAATATATGAAATAGGCCAAAGCATAAACTCAAATATAAGAAGAGTTGATGTTCATATGGAGAATTGTCTCTAAAATAAAAAAAAACACATTAACATGAAAATATCATGAGCAATTGATAGTATAATTTTTCAGGGAGGGAAGGAAAGGAAAGAAGTGAATAAGCACTTTTCAAGCACCCACTATGTTCCAGGCACCTTGCTAAATATTTTATAAATATGAATTTAATTGATCTTCACAACAGTTTAAATTCATTGTGATACTTCCTAAACTTAAATCCAAGTCTCTCTATATCTTTTAAATTAATTAAATCCACATATTCATAAATACCACGTTTCCTAAATATAATTAAGAATGTTTACAAAAATTTGAAAAAAAAAAGGAATTGAGCTTAAATATCCTACTCATCTCTTCATGTACATGGATTGCATCAATTTTTTTTGCCTCTTTTATTACTAGATATTAATTTATTACAACATCCCTTTATTTAATGGAATCTTCCTTCAATGATATCATAATGTCATTTAATTTCAATAAATCTAAGATTCTTAATCAATATCAAAGAAAACTAGAAACTGAAGTTTTTAGCTTTATTTTAGAAATCACTTTGTACCAAAGGATGAAGGTGAAGCCTACAAGTATCCTTCTCCTTCAGGGAGGACACATTGAGCAAAAATATATCAAAGTGAGGACTATGGCTAACTACATAGCCTTGGAGGCATCCACATTCAAATGAAGGACACATTCAAAATAATACCTAATTAACACCAGTCTTTTTTTTTTTTTTTGCTTTTTGGAGGGCGGTTGGGGTTAAGTGACTTGCCCAAGGTCACACGGCTAGTTTTTTGTATTAAGTATCTGAGGCCGAATTTGAACTCAGGTACTCCTGACTCCAGGGCCAGTGCTCTATTCACTGCGCCACCTAGCCGCCCCAACACCAGTCTTAATGTACATTTTACAAATAGCAAAAATGTACCATTGGAATTCTTAACACTGACCTAAAAACAAATCCAAACAATATTAATGAAACAAAAGACCCATCACCCTAAGATGACTGAAGGAATATTAAAGGTTTCTTGAAACAAAGAGTGGATAGATATTTTCTATTATATGACAGAAAACTAACAGAAACACTTGTAAAGCAAGCACTGAGCAGTAGTTAGATTTTCTCATCATCTGTATCATGTCCCTAAATGTAGATGTTCCCCCAAGGTTCTAGCCAGGTGTGTCTTCTCTTTTCTTCTTCCTTAGTGAAACTAATCAGCTCCCACAGGCTTAGTTGTCACCTCTATGCTGATACTCATAGATTTTTATACCCAAACCCCTTTGTTGTTGGTGGTGGTGTTTTTAGTTTCTCTATTTATCTTTAAAAATCTCTCATAATCTAGCCCCAATCGAAGGAATGACATAAACTCTAAACTGGGTATCTTGCCACAAAGGAGAGTAGGGAGGATTGGGGATGAGAGGCAGAATGACGGAGGGGAGGGCAGGGAGAAGGGGAGGATTGTTATTCCAGTGGGGGTGGGTGACGGGGGAGGAAGGGAAAGAATCTAGAATCTAAAGTTCTATAATCAAATGTTAAAAATATATGTATATAATAATAATAATAATAATAACAATAATAATAATAATAAAAAACTACATGCAACTGGGAATTAAGACATACAGGCACTGGGTTAGGGAAACCCATCCTGCCCTACCAGAAAGTCAGAGGGGCAATGGAGAAGGACACAGGAAAGAGCAGATTGGGGGAGGGGCTTTACAGTGGGATTGTTGTTTTGGAGTTGTGGGTAGGGGAAAGATGGGGAGAAAATTTGTAACTCAAAATCTCATGGAAATGAATGATGTAAACAAGAAAACTAATTAATTTTTAAAAATCTAGCCACAATCAGGGTTTCCAGCCTTGTTGCATGTCACTCTCCCCTCTGCATGCTGCAAATCTGCTAAAGTAGTGTCTTTGTTCTCCACATATGGTATTCCACATCCTATTTCTCCGCCTTTGCCCTTGGTTTCTCCCATACCTACCATATACTTCCTCCTCACCTGTGCCTCACAGATTCCCTCTCTTCAAGATTCAGCAGAAGTATCATTTTTTTGCATAAAGCCTTTTTTGATCTTTCTATAATACTAAATATCTTCTTTCTCAAATTACCTTGTACTCAAACATTTTCTATTAATTTACTTTTTGTTTACTTTTTTATATACTTGTACATGTTGTTGTTTCCCTTTTCTCCTTGAGAGTAGGGATTCAATCAATCGCAGGATCTAGAAGAATGTCTGGCACATATTAGGTCCTTAATAAATATTTGGTTGATTAATTGACTGATAAAAAACACACCATTGCAATTGCTGAAAATAACTGAAGGCAGTTTACTTCCAGATTGAGTGTATGAAATTGTTATGATTCAAGAACAGAATTAAAAAACAACTCTCCAAGCATTACAGCTCCATGAATTTAATCAACAATATGTTAACAACAACATATCAAGCAAATAATTGAGTCATGTAGTTTTCTGTGAAAATGAAGGGCTTTACAAAGTTGAACCAGGACCAACACCACAAATTACAAAAAGGCCGTCTGCAAGGAGCCCAGACTTTGCAATATAGCTTATGAAAAGATATCATAGAAATGTACAACATATCACAAAATTCAGCAACCACTAAGACCTAGAAAGAAATGGCACAGGGGCTAGCATTATAAATTAGTATTTTTCCATCTTTCATAGATTGACAGATAAAAAAATCTCCATATTACAAATTCAAAACTAAAAGTATCCTGGAGAACACAAGTCATTAAAGACAACTTTTTAAATAACTGTTTCAATTAATTAAAACAACTATGAGGTACCATTTCATACCTATCAAATTAGCTAATATGACCCCCTCCCTCAAAAAAAGGAAATTGATGGATGTTGAAGGGGATGTGGGGAAACTGGTACACTAATGCATTGTTGGTGGAATTGTGACTAGATCCAAGCATTCTGGAGAGCAATTTGGAGCTATGCCCAAAGGGCTATTAAAATGTGCATACCCATCAATACCACTGCTAGATCTAAATCATAAAGACATAAAAAGGGGAAAAGGATTTATTTGACCCAGAATATTTCTAGCAGCTCTTTTTGTGGTTACTAAGAATTGGACATCAAAGGAGTGCCCATCAATTGGGGAATGGCTAAACGAGTCATATGGTTGTAAAATAATATTCTTGTGCTATAAGAAATAACAAACAGGATGATTTCAGAAAAACCTGGAGAGACTTACTTGAACTGATGCAAAGTGAAGTGAAATGAGCTAGAAAAATGTTATATGCAGAAAGAGCAAAACGGCACAATGAGTAATTGTAAAGAAGTTAGTTATTTTCAGCAATACAATCATTCAAGAACAATTTCAAGGGACCAGTGACAAGCATATCTGCCTCCAGAGAAAGAACTGATATTGTGTGAATATTGATTGAAGAATATTATTTTTCACTTTCTTTATTCTTAAGTTTTCTTGCACAAAATGACTAATATAGAAATGTTTTACATGATTGCACATGAATAAGCTATATTTGATTGCTCACAATCTCAGGAAAGGAGGATGGGAGGGAAACAGAGAGGAAGAGAAATTGGATCTCAAAAAAAATTTTTTTAAGGTTAAAAATTGTTTTAACCTATATGTGGGGTGTATGTGTGTGTATGCATGTGTGTGTTCACCATCTACAAGCTTCACTAAAAAAAAAGTGTTCGAAGCATAATGATGAAGTAGAATATATGAAGATTAGGTTGCAATAGGATGAGGTCTGCTTTTGGAGATGTACCAAAGATGTTTTCAGTGAGCCTACTGAGGATGAGCTTACATCCTAAAACTGATCTTCAATTGTAAAAGGCAGTTGTTTATCTACCTATTCAATAGTGCACACAAAAAAGTTGCTATGGAAAAATAAAGCAGGACTGCAAGATTATGACTTGTCAAAGGACTACTTTCTATTTGAACCCAAAAAATATAATAGTGAAATTATTACATTGCTTCATTAATATTTAAGAAGAGTATTTTAATAGATGTTGCCCTAACAAAACACTCATACTCTTCAGATAGAATTAAAAGTTTTCAAAATATAGCTACCTAGTGAAATAATTATTTTATTATAGAAGAATATTTCCTTCAACTATAAAAAGCAGTCACTTTATTCACCTGTGTACAAAAATAGTAAGCATAAAAGGATAATGGCAGGATAACAATTCACCTTAGAATAATTTCTATCTGCTGAACTCCATTAAAAAGAGAAAGAATGATGTTATGATGATTAACAGTAGTAGCAATGTAAATTATTATACTTTTATACAAATATTGCTTTTCTAATGATGAGACATTTTTATATTGTTTCTTCTTTTTAATTTTTCTTTTTTTCACTTTTCTTTTTTAAATGTAAACTTTTCATTTATTTTCTTGTTAACATCATTCATTTCCTTGAGATTTTTGAGTTACAAATTTTCTCTCTATATTTCCCCTACCCCCAACCCCAAAACAGCAATCCCACTGTAAAGCCCCTCCCCCAATCTGCTGTCTTTTATGTCCTCCTCCAATGCCCCTCTGACTTTCTGGTAGGGCAGGGAGGGTCTCCCAACCCCAATCCCTGTATATCTTAATTTCTAGTTGCATGTATTGTAGAGCTTTAAATTCTAGATTCTTTTGGTTCCTCCATTGTCACCCACCCCCACTGGAAGGATAAGCAATTCAATACAGGCTGTACATGTGTAATTACTCAGGACATCTCCACAGTGGACATATTGTGACAGACTGATCATATGTCCCTCCTTCCTATCCCACCCCCCTTGTTCAAGACTTTTTTATATTTATATAGCATTTTGGTATTCATAAAACATTTTCTTCCAAGCAATACCCTTGACATAGGATGTTGTACAGAATTTTTACCACCATTTTTTAAACAGACCTGAGATATCATCAAATTATGCAGATCTCAGTGGGAACTCCTTCTGCTAATTTAGATTGGTACCTGTTGATAATCTGTGACTTTAGATAGTTGCCTCAGTCAAGGAGAGGTTAAATGATTTGCTGTGATCATCTAGACAGTATAAATCAGAGACAGGACCTCAATGTAGGTCTGATTCTGGGGTCACCTTTGTACCAAATGTGCTATGTTGCTATTTATCTCTATTTTACAGATGAGGAAACTGATGTTTCAGAAGTTAAGCAATATTTTCATTGTCGCATATATGGTTAGCATCAGAATGTACCCATTCTTCTGATTCTGTAAAGAATCACAGTCTCTTTCTACCATACCATATTTGCATCAGAAAAAATAACTCACAAATTAAAAAGCATTTGTTATTAATGTTTTCATTTGTGCCAGGCATTGTGATAAACAGTGAAAATACAAAGAAAATGTTTTTTTAAATAGCACCTCCTCTCAAGGTGCAGGCAATTTAATAGGAGAAACAACATGCAAATAACTATGTGCAAGCAACTTTCTATCTTTCTACCTTTCTATCTACCTTTCTATCTATCTATCTATCTATCTATCTATCTATCTATCTATCTCTCTTTCTATCTATCTATCTATCTACCTGTAAACTGGAGATAATCTCAAGGGAAGGCACAGATATTAAGGAGGACCCAGAAAACCTTGTTGCAGAAGCTAGAAATTTAGCTGAAACATGAAGCAAACCACATAACCCAGGAGAAGGAGGAAAGCATAATCATGTGAGTTAGGTGACATGAGTATTATTTCTGGTTTTCAGATGATGAACCAAGTCTCAGAGGGATTAGACAATTTCCCCAAAGTCACAAAGCTAGCAACTTTGAGAGCCAAAATTAAAATTCAAGTCATCTGACTCCTTTCTATTGCACCCAAAATACCTCATAAGAACCTTCAACCCTTCTAAGGATCACATCTGTCAGCTTCAAAGCAACACAAATCCTATCATGTTCCAGGAGCTAGAGACAGTTGTAGAAGAATAAACTCATTCTGTAAAAAAATGAAATGATAACTTTTTGAATTGTTTACCAAGAAATCTACCAAAATATTCACAACCATCTTCCATTTTGCCCCTCAAGACATACTGAATAAAGAATTAAGTAGTGTAATTTGGGTTCGAATTCTGGCACTGCTAATCACTAGCTCAGTGACATTAGGCAATATGCTTAATCTCTCAACCTTCCCTTTCTTATCTACATATTAAAGATAGTAATATTTATTATGCATTTTATATTAATATAATTAATATATATTATATTTAAATATATTTTGCAGAAAACACTGTGTAAATACTAAATTTGATATATAAATTGTTATTGTTCATTCAGTTGTATCCAATTCTTCACAAACCCAGGGACCACAGTATGCCAGTATTTTCTATCCTTCACTATCTCGAAGAGTCTGTCCAAGGTCATGTTCTCTGTTTCCATGATATTATCCATCTATCTAGTCCTCTGTAGCCCCCTTCTTCCTTTGCCTTTGATCTTTCCCCAAATCATTGTCTTTTTCAAAGAGTCCCATCATCTCATTATGTGGTCAAAATATTTAAACTTCAGCTTCAGTATTTGACCTTCCAGCATATAGTCTGAATTAATTTCTGTAACTATTGACTGATTGGATCTCCTTGCTACCCAAGGGACTCTCAAGAGTCTTCTCTAGCACCACGGTTTGAAAACTCTAATTCTATGACACTCAACATTGCTTATAGTCCTAATCTTACAGCCATGTATTACTAGTGGAAAAAGCATATCTTTACCCTTCATCAGCAAGGTGATGTCTCTGTTGTTTAGTATGGTGTCCAGATCAGCCATATCTTTCCTTCTAAGAGTAAGTCTTTAAATTTGATGGCTGCAGGGGGCGGAGCCAAGATGGCGGCGTAGAAGCAGCAAAGCACCACAGCTCCCACACAAACACACTAAAAAACTCATAAAATGGGACGCTAAACAGATTTTCAAGCTCCAAAACTCTCCACAAGACAAAAAGCACTACAGGCAGCGCAGCAGGCGGGGCTCTTTGCAGTAGTCTGGGACCCACGGCTGAAACCCCAGCTGGCTCAGACCCTGGGGCATCGGGCAGGGAACCGCAGCTATAGCAGAGCAGATCTGCTGCACTGGAGGCACAGTTACCACATTTATCAGGCCAGAAGAAAAAAAGGCTAAGAGAAAGGTCAGTGGATTTTGCTAACTGGGGAGGAGAAGAGCGGGTCCA
>CM053594.1:152800766-152823964 GCA_028646575.1 Pseudocheirus occidentalis
GGGTCTTACAGTGTGATCAATGTTCTGGGCTGGGGAGTAGGGACAAAAAGGGGAGAAAATTTGTAACTCAAAACCTTGTGGAAATGAATGATGTAACCAAGAAAATAAATTAAAATTTAAAAAAATGAAAAAAAAATGAAAAAAAAATTTGATGGCTGCAATCATCACCTTTGGTGATCTTTGATACTAAGAACATAAAATTTGATACTGCTTCCATTTCTTCTCCCTCTGTTTGCCAAGATGAGATGGGATCAGTTAGTAAGATCGTAGTTTTCCTGTTATGGAGCTTCAGGCCAGTTTTTACACTCTCTTCTTTCACATTCTGCCATCAGAGTGGTATCATCTGCAGGTCTGACATTGCTGACCTTTCTCCTGTCAACTTTAATTCTGCATTTTGATTCATTCAGTCTAGTATTTCCCATGATGTACCCTGCATATAATGAAAAAGGTGACAGTGTACAGCCTTGTTGTATTCCGTTTCCAATCTTAAACCAATCAATTGCTTTATGTTCAATACTAACTGTTGCTTCATGGTTTGCATACAATTTCTCCAGGAGATAAATAAGGTGATCTAGTATCCCCATCTCCTTGAGGACTTGCCACATGTTGTTGTGGTTCACATGGACAAAGGCTTTGGTGTAATCAATGCAGCAGAAGTAATTTTTTTCTGTAACTCCCTTTCTTTCTTTTTTTTTTTTTTGCTTTTTTTTTGGAGGGCAGTTGGGGTTAAGTAACTTGCCCAAGGTCACACGGCTAGTTTTTGTGTGTGTATGTGTGTTAAGTGTCTGAGGCCGGATTTGAACTCAGGTACTCCTGACTCCAGGGCCGGTGCTCTATTCACTGCGCCACCTAGCCGCCCCTCCCTTACTTTCTTTATAATCCAGCAAATGTTGGCAACTGGGTCTCTAGTTCTCCTCCCTTGTTGAAAACCAGCTTGCTCTTCCAATAATTCTTTGTTTATATATTGATGAATCCTAGTTTGCAGAATCTGAAGCAAAAACGTTCTGGCCTGTGAAATGAGTGCAACTCTTTGGTAATTAGAATATTCCTCGGCATTGCTCTTCTTAAGAACTGAGACATAAACTGATCATTTTCAATCCAGTGACCATTGTTGAGTTTTCCAAATTTGCTGGAATACTGACTACAGCACTTTAACAGCATCATCTTGTAGGATTTTAAATAGCTCAGCTGGGATACTATCACCTCCACTAGTCTTTTTGTTAGCAGATCTTCCTAAGGTCCACTTAATTTCATTCTCCAGGATGTATGGCTCTAGATAAACAACTACATCATCATGGTTATTGTGATGTTAAGATCTTTCATGTGTAGTTTTATATTTTCTTGCCATCTCTTCTTAGTCTTTTATTTCTGTTAAGTTCATACCATGAATTCTTTTATCATAACAACTTTTGCATATGTTTCTTTGATATCTCTAATTTTCTTGAAAAGATTTTATCTTTACCATTCTATTGTTTTCTTCTAGTTCTTTGTATTGCTTATTTAAGAAAACCTTATCTCTCCTTGCTATTCTTTGAATTTCTTCATTCAGTTGGGTAGCTTTCCCTTTAGATTTCCTTCTTTCCTCAGCTGTTTGTAAAAACTCATCAGATAGCATTTTTCCCTTTTGTACTCTTCTGTTTCTTTGGATTGTTTTTTTTTCTTTTTTGTTGCTGACTCCTGTGCAACATCACAAACCTCTGTCCATAGTGTTTTAGGCACTCTATTTACCAGATCTGATCCCTTAAACTTATTCATCACTTCTCTTTCAAATTTATAAGGGATGCTATTTAGGCCATGCCTATATGATCTGATGGTTTTCTCAACTTTCTTCAACTCAAATGGGAATTTTGCAATAAGAAGCTCATTATCTAAGCCACAGTCAGCTCCAGATCTTGTTTTAACTGACTGTAAAGAGCTTCTCTACCTTTGGCTGCAAAGTATAAAATCAATTTCATTTCAATATTGACTATCTAGTGATGTCCATGTATACAGTTACTTTTTGGTGATGTTTTTGTATTTATTTACTTTGACTATTCATTCCTCAGTTCACTCCCCATTCTTTTTATCACATTTGCCTCACTTACTAATATATCAACACACTCTTAATCCATCTAATTCTGAAATACTATTTCTAAGGTCATTTGACTCCAAATGTATATTTATCATTATTCTTATGTAATCTTCAGATTTTGTTGAACATAATGGGGGAATGGCCAATGAAAAGTACAGTCCTCAAGTCCATGGTTGTGTAGCATGCTCTGACTAATACAATCATCCATGGGACAGAGGAAGAAAAGAGGAGAATAGGTGTCTGATAAAGAACCCTACCTTCTACTTCAGAGTCTTTAAGAGGATGTTATTTCTTGTCCATAAGTAGACAAGAAATACTAAGGTATGTGTCAAAGAGGTGTTTTGGGGGTTTGTTTGGTTTTTTGTTTGCTATTGTCATTGTTGTATATTGTTTTTTCAAGTTCGCTGCTGAGATGAGACTTGATACGTATACATATGGCTCCAAAAACTCACTTTCTGTCCTTTTCCTCCATGGATACATTAAATTGAGGAGGTTAAAAACAAAACAAAACAACTCAACCTTATATTAGCTTATATATGGGGTAGGGATCTTTGTCCTTCTTTCCCTCACCTAAACCACATGAAGTTGGACCTTATGATAGAGTCTGCCAGCAATTAGGTCTGGTGAGGAATGACCTGCTTGATGCAGATTAATACAGAACCACAGCAGACAAAATACCAGGCCTTATAGTAAGAGAAGGACTTGTCTAGGCTCCATCACATTCAGAAGTGAACTTAGTAGAGTAAATATCTTGTAGCAACTGGTTTAAGTTTGAGCTGCTACCTGGGATCAATAAAACAAGTTTTAGTCTCTTCCGCATAACAGTGATTCAAATATGTTAAAATAATTATTTGGTCTTCTCTCTATCTTCTCTTTTCCAGACTAAATATCCTTATTTCCTTCATCATAGATAAATGGCATCAAGATAATGTTAAACAGAGGTAAAGGTGAAGAGACCTCAATCATTTCCCTGTCTTTGAGTAGTTAGAATTAATTTGCAGGGTAATTGAATTTTCTAATAGCTCCATGTGGACTTAACTCTCAGTTGCCACTCTCTATTCCTCACCACCTACCACAGCAAATTTGACTGTGGCTCCTACTTGGCTTCCATCTCAAATGACGGTGTCAAAATTATCCTTATAACTAATCAAGTATGTGGGTATCAGTCATAAATCCCTAAGACAGTTCCTGACCCTTACCTTTTGTCAAGCCTGTAGAGGATGATCAACCCCATATGGGTTGATAGAGGGATATCACATCCTGATGAGAGTATCCCAGAAGCTATCTTTGACCTTTTGGTGAGAGTTTTTACTGCCTGTTTTCCTTAAGCTGCAGAAACCTAAGTGAGTCTAGTCATCTCCCAACACTGCCCTCTGAAAACCTGCCTTTTTTTCTATTGATTTCACAAAATATTTTGATTTACTATTTTTTGGAACTTCTTTTATACTAGTGGGGCAAGTACTGATTAATGCCTAGTAATGTAGCTACCTTACAGCTCCAAACCTTTTTATATGTTTTTATTCTATATCCTTTGCTCTTGGGTCAACTATTTTCCCCACAAAGCAGTGCTCATTTTTGACTTCTTTGATTTCTCTGCCATACCCTGGTGGTGGGTATCCCTCCACCTCCCCCCACACATACCCCTGTTTTCTATGTATTGTTTTCTTCCATTAGATTGTAAGCTCCTGAAGGGCAAAGTCTATCTTTCTTTCTGTATTTGTGTCCCCAGTGCTTGACACGATGCCAGGCACACAATAGGAGTTTAAGGAATATTCATTAATTACTGAGTATCTATCCTTTCTTAATCAAGGGAACCAGATTCTTAAAAGACAAGGGGAGTCCTTGCCTATTGCTTCCTAGAAGCACAATAGAAGATTAGAAGGAACCTGCTCTTCCAGGTTGGAATAGCTCATGAGGCCTCTCAAATGCAGCCAGCATCTGGCCCTAAGATGGTCACTGTTGACTTTCTAAACTCTCCAGAACTGCAAGTCAGACTGTGTACCTCTGAGGCCCAGTCAGAGATACTGAGACTCAAAAGTCTCTATCATTGACACTTCCTAATGCTCTAAGTTGAGACTTCTCCAGATAGGTTTTTCTTTTCTTTTTTTTTCCTGGAATCTGACAAATGTGATAGAAACAGAATGGGTCTTTCTTTACTCTTATCATAGTCATTCTTGTACCTCTACAAGCAACCTGATACACTCAGCTTTCAACCACTTGGATTCGAGGTTAAAGTGATTGACCATCAACTCAGCCCTCTCTAATCTGGCTATTGGAAGACAATGTCATTAATAGAATTTCAACATACAAAACTATGGTGCATTTTATAAACTAATTTACTATTGGACTAATATATGGTTTTAAACCCATCAAAGCTCTTTAGAGATACTAATTGATATTTAATTATTTCAGATCTCTACTATCACAGGGAATATAACTCTTCATTTTCTCAAAGGTAAATATATATATAATTAGCTTTTGATATTGACTTTGACTCACATTTATACGAATTTTGTTTTTAAAATGTTATCTTATTTCTGTTAGTGTCTTTTAATTTTATATCATATTTACTTCTAATTTTTCCCTCTCTTCCCCTCTATTCTGAGAGTTATCTCTTATAATAAAGATTTGCAAAGTTAAATAAAAGTAAGCAACCAAACCAACTAACCAAAGCAAAACCAATCAATTAGGCTATGTCTAATACTATATACAGTATTCCATATTCAGTGTCCCATACCTATGTCATGAAAGGAAAAGCTCATCATTTCTTCTCAAGAACAAAGCTCCATGATTGTAACTACATCACTCTGGGTTTTTGTTGCAGTTTTTTACTCATATACCTGCAATCATTACATGTATTGTCTTCCTGTTATTGCTTACTTTACTCTGTATAAGTTCATGTATGTGACTCCATGGTTTTCTGAATTCTTCAGATTCATCGCATGGTAACTTTTTTGTCCATCTTCCCTTCCCTTAGTTTCCATTATTTTATGCAGTTCTTCATCATCAATACTCTTATTGAGGGACTAAAGGAATTATTATCCCTTTGCTGTTCTCCTTTGGACTTGGTTGATAGCATAACTATTTCTTTCTTATCCAGGCCTACCATTCCTTATTCATTAAACTTCTCACTGTGTTATTTCCTCCCAGAAAACATATTTATTTATTTTTTTACAGTACAGGAATATGTCATTTTAGTGTATGGAAGATAATAAGTTTCTACTGTACATTTCCACCTGTGTGATATGTGTGTCTGTGTCTATTGCTTGTGCCAGTTATATATTGATGTAACATCCCAATGTCATTACTCAGAGCTTGGATTGCTCTCTCAAGGTACTTCTTTCATGCTGGTATTCAACATCTTTCCTTAATAGCATTTCATTGTATTATTTGGCATCATTTTTTCAAATTTACTGCTGAGTACAGATCCTAAAAAGTTTTTTTTAATGTCAAATATAATTGAAGAATTGGTTGATTCGTCATAGTTATACAAGTTTTTTTAAAACAACCTTTAATATAATTGTGTGTATATATATATATATATATATATAATAGTTATATTGGCAGAATATTATAATTGAGGGGGTGGCTAGGTGGCGCAGTGAATAGAGCACTGGCCCTGGAGTCAGGAGGACCTGAGTTCAAATCTGGCCTCAGACACTTGACACACTTACTAGCTGTGTGTGACTTTGGGCAAGTCACTTAACCCCACTTGCCCTCCAAAAAGCAAAAAAAGAAATAGTATAATTAAGTATAGTGCTGGTTGCATTAATGCTGCCAAATCAAAAAATTGTTTTTTCAAAATTCCTGTCTAAGTTTGCCTATTTCCTTTTCAGTTATTTGAAATATTGACATTGGTTTTATTACTCATTTCATCAATACTTATTAATACCTGGAAACTGTATAATGATTTTCAAGGCCTCAAGATCTTCAACTATTTCCTCTTCAGGTTATGGTAACTGCATGGCTTTATCTCTTATTTCATCTAATTTATTTTTAGGGACTAAGTTATTTTATGACTGTCCTATAGTTGTCAACAATATATTATGTGATTTGTGACTGAAGATACTACTTATCAAAACAAAAAAGCAAAAGCCAATATGGAGCCCTTGCCTATAATTGGTAAGATCCGTTTCCAGTTTTGTTATGAAATAGTATCAGAACATAATATAGTATTTATGCACGTATGCATTTCTTGCCCACTGTGCTATTCAACGTCATCTGTGCTGAAGCCTTTCTATCAGGTATGGTGCTGGTATTTCTGATCTGTTCCCATGTAGCTCGCCTTCTTGCGCAAGGGAACTATGCTATCTTCACTTACTGGTTCAAATTGATCATTAAGATATTTCTGAGTAGAGATACCTTACGATGCTATATAGGTGAAAGAAGTTTCATTATTGACCAACATACTAACCTAAACACTGGTATCACTAGAAGCCAAATGGCCATTGCCTTGATAATCAAGAAAACAGCACAGGACACCCCAAGAACTGCTAGACTGGGCTATAACAATTTGTTATAAATGTGATTTATAAGGAAAACAATTTTGTTCATGTCACACAGGAAACCTTTACCAACTCTTCATCCTAATGTCAATTTAGTAATAATAACTGACTTTTATAAAGCACTGTAATGCTTACTAAGTGTTTCTTAACTCTTCTTAACATATTTCAGAAATTTTCACTAAACTTTCAAACTTTGTTTTGCTACAACAAAAATGATCAATTAATCAAACTTTTTTTAAAGTCAGAATGGTCTATCACATGACCTTTCTTGCTGTCAAAAATGTATGTATATGCATATATAATGCATTCTACATTTTAGATAAAAGGCTACGGGGAATACTTTTTTAAATTTAGTGTTATTTTAAATATAAACATTTTTAGCTTAGAGAGAAATGTCAAAAGTGAAATAGTCCCTTCAAGCTTTCTTCCCCAAGAAAATCTGAAGTAACATTTATAGGAATCTTAAACAAATTAAGTGTAACAAAATGATAAAAACACAGTTTAAAGTTAACATTCTATTTCATCTAAAAGAACAAATCACTTAATCTTTCAGAATTTCCAGAGAAACAAACTACTTCCAAAATTACTCATCCAGAGGCATGCTAGTATATGTTTAGCAACCAATTCACCCGGGGGGGAGAGGGGAGGAGAGAAACAACCAAACTGTGCTGACACACTTTTTAGCTTAATCTGTAGTGTTAGCATTTTCTCCATAACATTCTTAAGTCTATACAATCAATATAATAATAAAAGAAGCCTTGACTTGTAGTAATCAAAAAACTCAAGAGCCATTGAACTGATCCCTTTATACTCCTTTGGCTCATTCTCCTTTGACTACTCCCTCCAGGGTTTTCCCTGAACCCCTAGGTGGTCTTGAGTTGCCAGAATTAATCAAAGGGACCTCTTTCCACTGATCAATCACTTAATTCCTTCAGGAGATTTGGAAAGAGGGGACAACCCTTAGATAGGTCAATACCCAAACACTTTGGGGAAATAAGAAAAGCAATGATCTTGACTAGATGAGAGTTAAATTTGGTTATCATGCTTAACCTTTATTTTGGGGACCTTATTCTTTATTACCTGTTGCACATTTCTGTAAAGGGAGAAGCTTAGAAAGGATTGTAGACTAGAGAAATTCTTATGTCTCAATATTTTTATTTGAACTAAAAAAGCATATTTTTTTAACACTAGAAGGACCAGGTACTTCCATCAATGTAAAAAAAAAATGGTTTGGGGCTGTATTCTTAAATTCCTATACTTCCACAGTGTCATTGAAGGGATCTAGCATTTATTAGCATGTATACTTCCTCACACCCAAAGCCTCCCTAACTATAGACACGTTTCTCTGATCTTTTTCAATTTGATATTCTAGAGTCTTAAGCAATCAAGAAAAACTTATTAAAATATATAATAAAATTGCTCCTATTTTTCTACATTAAAATGTCAGTATACAGCAATCAGTTCTGTATGTAAGACAGCTATAATCTATGGGCGAGTCACTTAAACCTGTTTTCCTCAGTTTCCTTGCCTACAAAATGAGCTGGAAAAGGAAATGGCAAAGTATTCCAGTATCTTTGTGAAGAAGACCTCAAATGGATTCACAGAGTCAGACATGACTGAAATGACTCAGCAACAATAATAAAAGATAAATATTAACGGGAACAAAACTTAAGGAAATTGAACTCTCTAAGAACAAATAACTAACAGGATGAATTAAATTAGTTTTGTGCAATTTACTTAATTTCGTAGTGGTGCCACCATCAACTAATTTGAATACATGATGAAGACTACAGATTTTGAAAAATAATGCTAGATATCAGCCTCTATTCAGCCCTACAAACTATTTGCTTGATTTTATTGGAGCACTACTTCTGAATATGTAAATCAAATCATTTAGTCTTGAAATACCAAAATAGCAAGACTAGTCTCATCTTTCTTTACTTCTAGGATGTCACTCAGATTAGTAAAATATACGAGCCTCTTCCATGACATTAACTTTCATTTGAGATACTAATCAACAAAGAAATTTAAGTAACAGTGGCACAACTTTAACAGAATAAATTGATTTGAAACTTATTACAGATTGATTTTTTTAAGAATACAGTCAAAAATATTTTTTCATAGGGCACGATTAGCTCAACCTTATTTCATATTTACAAAACTCACTTTAAGTGGAGGTGATTTTTAACCCTTTCTTATTGTTTTGAAGTTACTTGTAAAATCATGAAGCCCCCAGTATGGTATTCAGGAAATTCAGTGAAGCAGAGCTCAGTAATTTGACCTCCCTAGTTATTAGCTACAAATTGCTACTCACCATAAAAAATATGAATCAACTGTCTACATTTCCCTTCTGATTTGGAAATATATACTCATGAATCACTTGCAATTAATTACAAAGCACCAGCAAACCAAAAATGTGACTAGTATTTATAGGCTATGTTTAGCAATGTATCATTTGCTTTTTAAATGTCATGTATACCAGGAAGATTATTCTTAGCTATTTCAGGGTGTTTCTTGGGCTCTTGGCTAAAGGAATTATGGTTTGATTTTTTTCATTGTTGTTCAATCACTATTAAAGGGTGAGTTATTATAAAATTCTTGAACATTAGGCTATTAGGCTAAGGAGCACAATTCTGTAGTTAGCTCCTTTTAGAACCGAACACCATAATTCAACAAAGCAATATCATGAATGAAAACAGATAATTCTCAAACTAAAATATGTGAAGGTTTTACTTTAAAAAAAAATAGGTTTGGTATAACATCTGAAACCCCAATCTAAATTAGGACTAAAAAGGGCAGGTGATAAACATTTACATAGCACTTACTGTATGCCAGGCACTGTGCCAAGTACCACAGAATTATCATCTCATCTGATCCTCACAACAATCTTGGGAGGAAGGTTCTATAATTATCTGTATTGTACAGTTGAGGATAGTGAGGCTTCTTCTTCTTCTTCTTCTTCTTCTTCTTCTTTTTCTCCTTCTTCTTCTCCATCTTCTACTTCTCCTCCTCCTTCTTCTTTTTCTTCTTCTTCTTCTTCTCCTCCTCCTTCTCCTTCTCCTCCTTCTCCTTCTCCTTTTCCTTCTCCTTCTCCTTCTCCTTCTTCTTTGTTTGCTCTTTGTTCTCAAAGAGGATCAATGGCATCAGGAAGGTGATGCTTTGACTTGCAAGTGAATTTGATTTAAGTGAGGCAGAGTTGTGCAAAGTCATCATCTCTTCTTTCTGTGCCAGAACCATGTGGGTCCAGTGGCAAGATACAGATCAGGACAACTAAAGGTAGTCTCAGATGCAGAGACCTTGGTCTTTTTAAGCTAAGGCTTAAAAGGGTCACAGTTTGTCTAAAGCAATACCCATTCAATGATCCTAGACTAGATTGGAAATTAGGCCTGTCTAACAAGAGGGCCAGAATCCTATGTGCTGCACCATCTGGGTTATAAGAATAGGAATAAAACAGTATAGCATTATTCAAAATATCAAATCACATTAATTCAATTAAATACAAATGTATCTGCTATATTCATGGTCATATATATGACATGCATGCCTATATACCCACTGTGATAGGTATCGGGAACATTAAGACAAAGAGAATATAGGCTCTGCTCTCAATGAATTTGTAGTCTAACAGGAAAAATTATTATTATTATTATGAATTGTTATTGTTATTATTATTATTTGACAATAGTAATTTAGCCTTCTTTTATACGGAATCAACTTAGCTACTGGTTCATCAAATTTTATTTTTATCCAAAAATAGTTCCTGTGTCATTTATTAATTCATTTTTTAAACTTTTAAATTTGTTAAAATCTGACAAGTGGAAAGACAAGCAGTAAATCAACTATGATATAAAGAGAATATGATGAGGAAAAAGAGAGATCAAGAGGAAGCATTAATGAGAAATATGAAGAATAAACCACTTTCACCTAGAGTACAACGGAAGGTAAGAGGGAGTAGGTCCTCTGTTTGGAGGACCTGGATTCTGAATTTGGCATTATAGGAAAGGAGATCCTGCAAAAAGGCAGAGACAATGAAAGGGAATTGTAGGAATGAGGGATGCTGTGAGCAAAGGCAGGGAGATGGAGGGGTGGTAGGAGGACAATAGAGATAAAGGTCATAATGAGATTAGAAATATAGGATGCATTGAGAAGCAAGTATGATGAAGTGGGAAACATGTTCAGTTTGGAGTTAGACTACCCATGTTGGACTGCTAGCTCTCCCACTGAATGCAAGTCACTCAGTGTTTCTGGGCCTGTGTTTCCCCATCCATAAAATTCCCCTTAATTCTAAATCTATAATCCTATGTTTTTTAAGGAAAGTAATACTAGACAGGACCATGCAATTTTGTGTTTAGCACTGAATATCAGAGTAAGCTGGTACTTACTTTTCTTAGTATGCTAAGAGGAACAAATTAAACTTTTGAATGGCGAAATGACAAGATCCAGAAGCACATTTTGAAAATTGCAGCCATAGAAGAATGAATTTGAGAGTGCATAGAGTGGAAGAAGGAGGATCCATTATTTTAACTCAGACCAGCCTAGTATAATAAAGTACTTTAGAAGAGATAAGGGGTACAGGTGTGCTGCAGCCAGCTAGAAGTAGCTTGCAAGAACTGATTATTAAATTTCCAGTGTATGAGCATTTACACTTTGGAAATTGGCAAATGCTAAAAATCAAGGTTTGATTTATTGTTTTATTGACTGTTGGGGTGGAGAACCTGCAGCCTTGAGGCCACATATGGTCATCTAGATCCTCAAGTGCAGACGGTCCTCTGGTTGGATTTAGTCAAAGGGTCACACATGAGACTACACCCTGGTCTAGATTTAAGAAAGTCATGGAGTGGGGAGGCTAGGTGGCACAGTGAATAGAGCACTAGCCCTGGAGTCCCGCCTCCAAAAAAAAAAAGTCATGGAGAAAATGTTAATATTGCAGATTAAAAGCGTGCTGTATGCACGTTTTTTCCTCAGAGGGCTAGTTGTTTAACAGTTAATAGCACAATTCTTACTGGCACCCTAGCCTCAGCTAGGGTGATTGCAGTGGGAGAAGACAGGAGGGGCATATGTAAGATAAATTGCAAAGGGGGGCGGCTAGGTGGCGCAGGAGTCAGGAGTACCTGAGTTCAAATCTGGCCTCAGACACTTAACGCAAAAATATCTAGCCGTGTGACCTTGGGCAAGTCACTTAACCCCAACTGCCCTCCAAAAAGCAAAAAAAAAAAAAAAAAGATAAATTGCAAAGGAAGAAGCACTACGACTTGGCAACTGATTGTATGCATGGAATGAGGATTAGGAAATAGTCAGACCTGACTACATGTTTAGTATATATTTCAACCCAAAACATGAACAATTCTAACTGCACTACTGTGTTGACTTTTTTTTTTGGTGGGGGGAAAAGGCAGGGCAATTGGGGTTAAGGGACTTGCCCAAGGTCATACAGCTAGTAAGTGTTAAGTTTCTGGGGCCAAATCTAAACTCAGATCCTCCTGACTCCAGGGTGGGTGCTCTATTAACTGTGCCACCTAGTCACCCCTGTGCTGACCTTCTGACACTTATTAGTAAACAATTGATTAAGCACTTAATTTTTGCTAAGGGTTGGAGAGAATGTCAACTATAAGGGCAAGGCACAAACCTGATCCTCAGCTCTCCAGTGAAAATGTGAAAATGATTTGGTGGATACATTGAGAGTCAACTAGGAAGTGCATATCTGCAAACACTCCTCTTTGAGGACAGTAGAAGGCAGGTTTTGAAACAGAGCCACTGATGAGGATTCAGCAGAAATGATCTCTACTTATGTAGATCAAAACCCCTCCTTACCTTCTCATTTTGTTGATTCTTATTCATGTCTTTCTATAGCCCTTCCATAAAGAATCCCATAAATACTCTAAAGGCTTTGCACTTAGAGCCACCAAAGTGACATTTGGTCTATCATTAAATTGTCTCTCATTCTAGTACAAAAGTGGTCGATCTCCTTTTCCAGTCACACATGCTACCGGTCTTTCATACCGCTTTTTGCATGAAAATAATTAAGAACATGCTGCTACCCACAGAGCTCCACCAGGCACCAGCAGATGTCTGTCAGGAATATCAATAATTTTAATTCTTTCAAACTTGTGATATTCTGTAACTCAATGTCTAAGCCAAGGAGTGAAGTTGTATTGGTGATGGTGGTGATGACGATGGTGGTTTGCTTTGTGAGGAGCAGTTAAGGCTCACTGAAAGCACTAGGCAATTTCTGCTGTGTGATGTATTTGATAAAGAGCTGAATTTAAAGTAAGGAGACCAGAGTTAAACTCCTGCCTCTGACATATTGTGATTGAGTGACCCTGGGCAAATTACTGAAGCTATTGGAGCCTCAGGCAACCCTCTAAGATAATAAATTGGAGAAGTCTGAAAAGAGAGAGGGAGTTCCTCTACTAAAGCAGATCTGCAGCTGTTATGATATAATTGGTGCAATGGCAACAGTGAATAGAAACATCTCAAGGATTTTGTATTGCTAGGGAATCCTTCTACCAATAGTATACAGGACAACTTCCATGACACTAGCAAACACCCTGGGTAGGGTTGATATAAGGAAAAAAATTCCTTAACAATTAGGGCTGTTAAAAGGGGGAATGGGATGCCTCCACGGCAGTCCTCCTCTTCAGTAGAATCCTTTATGTATGGATAATTAGTCTGGAGGCACCTGGGTGGTAGAGTCTATTGACTAGCAGGTCTGGAGTCAAGAAGATTTGAGTATAAATCCTGACTCAGAACCTTACTATCTGTACAACCATGGGCAAGTCACTTAACCTCTGTTTGCCTAACCATCCTCATTTACAAAATTGTGATAATAAAGCCCCTGCTTTCCAAGGATAAAGGAGATAATAATTGCAAAGCACTTGGAACAACGTAAATGCTTTATAAATTTGAATTATTATCAAAACTATTAGGACAGCTAGGTGGTGCAGTGAATAGAGCACAGACCCTGGAGTCAGGAGGACCTGGATTCAAATCTGGTCTCAGACACTTGTGACTGTGTGACCTTGGGTAAGTCACTTAACCTCAATTGCCTTGCTTTCCCCCTCTAGCTCCTCACTTTATGTCTCATTACATATCAATTTTGGGGCAATGCATACACCAAGCCATCCCTGTAGAAATATCTGTCAGTTTCAAATTATTTTATTATAACCCTAAAAGCCATTGTCTTGGAACCATAGAAACTCATAATTTGAAGGGAACTTAATGACTATTTAGTCTAACCTATATCTGAATAAGAAAACTCTACAGTACAATAACCACAACAAAAATAATGACATCATCTTTTTCTTCCAAACAGTCCATGGATAGCATAATTTCAATAATTTTCTCCTCTTTTATCTCTCCTCTAAAAACTTTCCAACTTACCATTTTCTTCCTCAAAAATTTTGTCTAGAAATTAACATGATATCCCCAAAATAGTTTAAATAGAACAGAATACAGTAATTCTATCACCTCCTTAATCCCCCAAGGGCTAAGGATGAAAGAAAGAAAGCCAGTGAGAATAGGGTTTTCTTCAAGTAGAGTATTCTAAAATATGTGAAGAGACAGTGAACTATATTTACATAAAGTGAACAAAAACAATCCAATTTGGAAAAGAACCACTGTTAGAGACAAATGAAGGAAAATATAAACTTAACTGTCATAACTTTAAGTGTGAATAAATTAAGCATTCTTCCAAAAAGTGAGAGTGACTTAGGAGGAAAACAAAACACTACAATCTGTTGTTACAAGAAACATATGAAAAAAAAGACATACACAGAATAAAAATGAGAGGCTAGGAAAAAATGACTATGCATTAGGTAAATCCAAAACAGGAGAATTTATAGTTTTGCTATCAGATAAAGCAAAAATAAACACTCACAACATAAAAAGATAAACCAGGAAGCTATATAATGTTGTAAGTAATCACATAATAAACCAGTATCAATATTAAACATATATGCTCCAAAAGCCTTAGCATTTATATTCATAAAGTAAAAAATAATTGAACTACAAGAAAACAAAGATAATAGAGTAGCAATAAGAGATTTCAAAATCTATATATTTTGTATAAGTGTAAGAGAAAGATAAATGAAAGGCAATATATAGAATTGAACAAATTGCTGAAGAAAGTACAGCTACAAGACTCAATGATGCCTTTCTAATGGGACTGGCAAGAAGATGCATATTTCTCATCACTTTTACAGCAAATTGGCCATGTATTAGGGAACAGAGATGTTGTAAATGAATGTAAAAAAGACAAAAACATTAAACACATCCTTTATAGATCAGAATGCAACAAAAATTCGAACCAGCTAAGGGAGCACAAATAAAACACAAAAATACAAATAGAGTCTTAATGAAATAAAAAATAATGAGTTGGTCAAAAAACAAATAATAGGAACAATTAATAATTGTACGAAATTAAATGATCACAGGAAGCAACATGCCAAATTTCAGGGAATGTTGATACAGCAGTCCTTGGGGAAAATCATAGCTGTATAAAAATATATTAACAAATGAGATTATTAGTGAACTGGATGCACATCTAAAAATCAAAATTAAAAAAATAACACATGTAAAGTAAGCACAACAGGGAAAATATTAAGGGGAAATTTATAAATTGAAAGCAAAAAGTTGTAGAAATAATAAAACTAAAAGTTTGTTCTTTTAAAAAGATTCAAAAAATTGATGAGTCTTTAACCATTCTAAAGGAAATACACATAAGAAGAGGGCAGAAAATGAAATCAATAAAATAGCACATAGATACAGTGAAATCACAAGAAAACCATAAGAAATATTAAATATGTATGTAAAGGCAAGCAGAGAAATACTTAACAACTTGTTTCAGCTACTTAAGTATTTAGCACCTTGTTTGAGACCCTTGTGACTTGAAGGTGGGAGGAACTTGCTGATGCAACAGGAAGGGGTGGAACAGGAAGGAACTGACCTATAAAAGGAGGAACAAAACTGGGACAAAGCAGAACTGAGAACACTTGTGGGAGCCAGCACTCTGTTCTGTGTTGATTTTTGTTTGTGATACTTTGTATAGAAGCCCTGGCACCTTACTTGAAGCCCTGAAAGAGGATTTCCTTGCTGTCTCTTTATAGAAGTCCTGGAGAAGGGTTTCAGAGGTCCTGAGACTATGCTGATGATTTGTATTGACTTCTTGGACCTTGTTTGTGGGTGTGTGTTGATTTCTATGCTGATGATTTGTGTTGACTGCTTGGACCTTGTTTGTGGATCTGTATTGATTTCACAGGCAGATAGTGAATTGATAATGGTGTTGGCAACGTGTATAAATGTTGTTTTGGCTCTGTTAAACTTTGTCTTCCCAGAAACTGCAAAGGACCTGAGTTAGACTGGACACTGAGCTTCAATATGGAATGGGAACTGGATAAGGAGCTTGACGAGGAGTTGGACAAGGAGCTGATAGCTGCTTACTTATAAATCCAGGTGACAGTTGGATGAATTCAGGCAAGAGCTGGGACCATGGAAAAGGAACCATGAAGTTTGAGAACTGACCCCAAGTCAATATGAAAAGACATTTCCTTGGGTACTTCATGCTGGCTGACAAGATCATGATTTACTGTGATCTAGGGTTGCAAGAACTTTGTACTTTGTACCTTGTACCCCTTAAGGATGATTGAGTTCAGGATGATTGGAAACTAATCTCCATCAAAAAGAAAGAAAACTTTTTGACTGAGATTAAGGCAATGTGACTTAGGGGTGCCAGATCTTTGCACTTAGTATCCTTGCTCCTTAAGGATGATTAAGTCAAAGACTTACTCAATGATATCTTTTGTCTAAAATTATGCGGCCACTTTAGTGATAAATTGTTATGTTGTATCATTGTGAACGCTGTGCTTTGGTTTCTGTGAATGCCTTGCTTTAGTTTACTGCTGAAAAAAGTCACTATACTATGTGATCAGAACCTTAAAGTTATTCACAACAGCAGTCCTCTGGAGGGCAACTCGTGCTTGGCTTTACAATATATATACATTATATAATTGGAACTTACTGTTCACAGTGTATGCTAACACGACAAAGAATACAAAATAAATATAGGAATGCCTTAAAAATGCAAAATAACCGAAAACACAGAATAAAGATCTTAAATAATCTGATCTCCAAAAGAAGAAATAGGACTAGGAAAGAAACTAACAAAGAAAAAACAATCTTGTCCTGAAGGATTTGCATGAAAACTTGGTACCTAGTCATAATACCAAGGAGTATGATAGACAAATGTTAACAGATGTGGATACAAATTTTTAAAATAAATGTTTTCTGGGGCATCTAGGTGGCACAGTTGAGAAAGCACCAGCTCTGGAGTCAGGAGGACCTAGGTTATAATCCTGCCTCAGACATTTACTAGCTGTGTAACCCTGGTTAAATTCCTTAACCTTGATTGCCTCAAAAGCTAATTAAAAATCCTTTCAAGCAGACAGCAGGAGTTCATCCAAAACAGTATTTATGATGACTGACTTGGTTTTATACCATGCATAAAAGTATGGTTAAACATTAGGAAAACAATCAGTATAATTAATCATATTTAAAACAAAGACAAACAGATGGAGAGTCAATATAAGAATTGTTGGACAACCTGAAAGTTATGACAAAAAGAGTATAGACACTCTATTTTAAGAAATTATTAAGGAAAACTGTCCTGAAGTTTTAGAACTAAAAAGTAAAATAGAAATTGAAGAAAATTCACTAATCAACACTTTAAAAAATTTCCCAAGATGAAAACTCACAGGAACACTACAGCTAATTTTCAGTTTTCAAGTAAAAAATAAAATAGTATGAGCAACTAGAAAGAAAAAAATACTGTAAAACTACAGTCAGGCTAACAAAAAATTTAGCAGCTTCTACATTAAAAGACTCGAGAGTATGCAACATAACATTCTGAAAAGCAAAAGAGTCGGATTTGTAAGAAAGAATTATTTACCCAGCAAACTGACTGTAATCCTACATGGGGAAATTTTGTGTATATATGTGTGTGTGTGTGTGTGTGTGTGTGTGTGTGTAGATGTATATGTATATATGTGTGTATGTGTGTTTTTATACACACCCACATATATACATATATATGTATGTATGCATGCATGTATGTATATATGTAATGAATTAAAGGACATTTTGGTATTTGTGAGGAAAAGAAACAGAACTTAACATAAAATTTGACCTAAAAGAATTACAAGAAACATAAGAAGCTAAACATAAAGACCAATTATAACAGATTTAATAAAGTCAAACTGTTTACTTCTTATATGGGAAAATATTATTTGCATATCTTTAAAAATGTTATCATTATTTGGGTAGTTAGAAAGAATATATATTTAGATAGATAGATAGAAGGCTTGGAGTTGATTATCATGGTATCTTCATAAAAAATAAAATTGAGAAGAAAAAAGTAAAATGGAACAATTATCTCATGCAAACTAATCACGAATGGAAGAACTGTTACAGTGAAGGGCAGGAGAGGGTGAAGAGCTGATAGTGCTAGAATCTTATTCTCTTCAGAACTGGGTTAAAGAGGGAATTATACACACACATACACACACATATGTGTGTATGTGTGTATATACATGTATATATATATACATATATGTATATGCACATATATACAGAGAGAGAGAGAAGGGTAGGAAAGTCTTCTTCCTCTTGTTTGTCATTTTTTTATCAAAGATAAAGATGACATCATGAAGGTGATGCCATGACTTACAAGTGAAGTGAATTTAAGTGAAGGAGGGCTGTGCGAAGTCACTAACCTCACTTTCTCCTCAGAAGCCATCTGGGTTCAGTGGCAAGAAATAGATCAGAATGAGTAGAGATGGTCCCAGTGCAGTGGGAGCCCTGGGCCTGTTAATTTTTTTCCAGGTTTCAGTTTGTCTGAGGCAACACCCACTGATTAAAGGTAGGTAAGAAATTAGACAAAGAATGGCCTCTTTTACCTAGTCAAAAAAAAATCAGTCTGGGAGAGGAAGACTCTCAGGGCTTCTGGTCAAAACAGAAGCAAATGCTGTACACATTTTTGACCAATCAATGAGAGCCAGAGTGATTTGTATTTAAGGTATTGTCCTTAAGAAAGAAACCTAGCTTGTAAACCCCAAGATATATTGCCAGGTTTCAGAGATAAATATTTATATTCCTTTGGGCAGAGCACCTGCAGGTAAGGATATTATTCCCTATGTGGACAGAGGAAGAAGAAAGGAAATGGGAGGGGATGAGAGGAGAGAGGAGCAGATGGAAGAGGAGGAGAAAGGAAGGGAGGAGAGGAAGAAGGAAAGAAGGAAAGAAGAAAGGCAGGCAGGCAGAAGGCAGGAAGAAGGCAGAAAGAAGGCAGGAAGAAGGCAGGAAGGCAGGGAAAGCTGCATTGCCATTGGGACAGCTAATAATATTCACAGGTCATTTCTTGTCCTTTATTCTTGAAGAGGACAATGACATCAGGAAAGTGATGCCATGACTTGCAAATCTCACTTTTTCCTCTGGAGCCATCTGGGCTCAGGATTTAGATTTAGATCAGGATGACTAGAGATGGTCCCGATTGCGATGTGAGACCTTGGCCTTTTAAAGTTAACATCTTTCCCAGGTCACAGTTTGCCTGAAGCGATACCCATTCAGTTATTTGAGGCTCAATTTAAACTTAGTTCTTTCTTACAAGAATGCCAGCATTCTCTGCACTGTATCATCTGGCTTTATCTAAGTTATAAGAATAGGAACAAAAACAGTCTTCTTAACACACATAGAAACAGGAAGGTAAGGAGATAGGATAAGGTAGAGACTCTTAGAAGGGTGCATAGATTAAGGAATAGGAGGGCAGGAGGAGAGGATAAAAGAGATTCTTAGAAGGGGTGTGTATAAAGGAAGCCATGTTGAGAACTAAATTAGATGTCTAAGGAGTGATGGGGTAAAAAGAGAGGGAGAGAAGAATAAACAGTGAAGAAAATAAATGTGAATGGAATGGACTAATATATAAAACAGGAATGGATAGCAGAATAGGTTAAAAACCAGAATCTTTCAATACCTATTTTTAAATGTACTTTCTCAGTGGTACATAGTACCTTTGCAGAAATTAACCATATATTAGGGAACAAAAATTTTATAGTTAAATGAATAAAAGCAGAAAAATTAAATGTATCTTTTTAATATCATAAAGCAATAAAAGTTATGCTAAATAAAGGACCATAGAAGCACAAAGTAAAAATTAAATATTAAATAGCCTAATCTTAAGGAATGGATAAGTTAAAGAAAAAGTCATCAAAATAATAAATACTTTTATTAAATAGAATAATAATAATGAGACAACATACCAAAACCTATGGGAAACAGCAAAAGCAGTAATCAAAAAAATATTTCTTTAAGTGCTTACATCAATAAAACATAGAAAGAAAAAGATCAATGAATTGGGTAGGCACTTAAAAAACTAGAAAAAGAACACATTAAAAAATCTACAATTGAACATCAAATTGAAAATTCTAAAAATTAAAGGTGAGATTAGACAAACAGAAGGTAAGAAAAACATTCAATTAATAAAAAAAAGGAAAAGTCTGGAGGGAGAGATTTAGGAATAAGAGAGTTTGGGAGGAATAATGACATGATTTATATTTAGGGAGTGATAAGAGAAGTAAGTACATTATATAACCAAGTTAATTTTGTGTCTGCTAACCGGGGTGCATCTATCCTTCCCTCCTACTGACACTTCCACATAAGAGATCAGTAATGACATAGATATAGTAAAGTTGGAATGGGTGGGAGTGACAGTATATTTATATTCCATTCTATTGAATAAGAACATGAAACCAAGGAGCAAAAAAAATTTAAGTTGAAATAAATATTTCAATCAATCCTTAGAGTTAAAAAAAGAATTATTAAAAAAACAAATTAAGAGTTTTATGAAAAAAAGCACAATAAAGTAAATAAATCATTGGTTACTATGATTTTTAAAAACAGAGAAAACCAAATCATCTGTATCAAACATGAAAAGGATGTGGGGCACCCAGGTGGCACAGTGAATAGAACACTGGCCCTGGAGTCAGGAGGACCTGAGTTCAAATCTGGCCTCAGACACTTGACACACTTACTAGCTCTGCAACTTTGGGCAAGTCACTTAACCCCAACTGCCCTCCAAAAGGCAAGAAAAAAAGATAAGGGTGAATATACCACTAATGAAAATGAAATCAAAGCAAATTATTAGGAGTTATTTTGACCAATTATATCCCAAAAAGTGAAATGGAAAAATATCTAAAAATATAAAATACCTAGATTAAGAGAAGAGGACACAGACTATCTAAATACACTTTTTTCTTTCCCAAAGTAATTGAACAGGCCATAAATGAGCTTCCTAAAGGGGAGGAGGAGCATCAGGACCAGATGAATTTACATCTGAATTCTACCAAAGGTTTAAATATGAACTGGTCCCAATAATAAATTATTTGGAATAAAAGGCAAAGAATTCCTACCAAACTCCTTTTATGAAGTAAGTATGGTTCTGATACCTAACCCAGGAACAGCAATAACAGAGAAAGAAAATTATATACCAATTTCACTCATGAATATGAATGCAAAAATAATAAATAAAATACTAGCTAGTAGACTACAAAAATATATCACAAGGACTACACATTGTGACACAAAAATTGTGACTAAGAATGCAGAAAACTATTAACATACTTGACTATATCAATAACAAAACTAACAAAAATTATATGATTATATCAATAGAAGCAGAAAAGCATTTGGCAAAATAAAAGTCAATTCTATTAAAAAAACATTTGAAAGCATAAATATAAATGGTTTTTTCTTTAAAATGGTAAGAAGCATCTACCTAAAATCATCGGCAAGAAATATTTTTAATGGGCTTAAGCTAGAAGATTCCCCAATAAGATCAAAAGTGAAAAAAGATGCCCATTCAGTATTATTCGATATTTTATTAGAAATACTGGCAATATAAATAAGAGAAGAAAAACTGAAGAAATCAAAACGGGTGATGAGGTAATAAACTATTATCTTATATGATATGATAATATACATGGAAAACTCTAGAGATTCAACTAAAAAGTTGTTGAGATGTTTAATAAATTTAGTAAAGTAGAATGATATAAAAGAAATCCAGAATAAATCTTCAGCATTTCTATATATCACCAACAAAACTCTGCTACAATAGGTAGTAAAAGATACCCCCATTTAAAATAGCCTTAGACAGGATAAAATATCCAGGAGATTACTTACCAAGAAAATCCAGGAACTACTTGAACAGAATTATAAAACACTTTTTATACAAATAATGTCATATTTAAATAATTAGACAAATATTGTTCATGGGTAGGCAGAGCCAACATAATAAAAATGACAATTCTATTTAAACTAGCCTACATATTCAATGCTATCCCAATTAAATTACAAAAAAAATATTATGCTAGAAAAAATAATAATGAAATCCATTTAGAACAAAAATTTAAGAATTTCAAAGGAATTAATGAAAAAATAAAGGACATTTAGCAGTACCATATATCAAACCATATTATAAGGCAATAATTATCAAAACTATCTCATACTGGCTGAGAAATATAAAGTTAGATCTGTGGAACAGAATAGACATACAATACACAGTAGTAAAAACTTAGTAACCTTGTATTTAACAAATGTAAAAATCTAAGCTTTTGGATGAGGATTTGCTGTTTTGTAAAAAAAAAATAAGTGAAAATGGGAAAGCACTCTGGCAGAAAATTCTTAAAACTGCCATCATTACAAAAGTATTTTGAAAGAAAAGTTGTGGCTGAGTTGTGTATGATGGAGGTGATTCTAAAAAAAAACAAAATTGGACAGGAAAAGGTAAAAAAAGAACAATTACCTCATTAAAAAAACAGGGCAGGAAAGAACTAATACAGAGGAAATAGGTGGTAGTGGAGGGCTGCTAATATTGGAACCTCTCTCTCATCTGGGCTGAAAAGGACACAAAGTATACATCTGAAGAGGTTTAGAAGTATTCTGAATTTCTACAGAGATCAGAAAATTAGGGATGGAGTAGAAGAATAACTTTTTTTTATTTTTATTTTTTTGCTTTTTGAAGGGCAGTTGGGGTTAAGTGACTTGCCCAAAGTCACACACCTAGTTAGTGTGTCAAGTGTCTGAGCAGGGCCAGTGCTCTACTCACTGCGCCACCTAGCTGCCCCAGAAGAATAACTTTTAAAAGGTTGTATGGAATAAGATGAGGAAGTGCTGGGAGAAGATAAGGGAGTTTTTAGAGGAGTAGGTAAAATAAGGAGTAAGAGTGTGAGGGGAAAACATCAGGTAACCATGATAGGTTAAAGAGAGAGAGAGAGAGGCAGAGAGAGAGAGAGAGAGAGAGAGAGAGAGAGAGAGAGAGAGAGAGAGAGAGAGAGAGAGAGAGAGAGAGAGAGAGAGAGAGAGAGAGAGAGATACTGAGGAGGAAAACAGAAAATATAAGGCAGAGGGATATTCACAAATAGTGCTTAGACCTTTGTCATATCTGTAAGTATATGAGTCATTTCCCAATTGACAAGTGGTCAAAGGATATGAACCAAGTTTTCTAAGAAATCAAAACAATTTGTAGTCATATAAAAATGCTCTAAGTAATTATTGATTAGAGCAATTCAGATTAAAAC
>CM053594.1:152834014-152844014 GCA_028646575.1 Pseudocheirus occidentalis
TCTCCCCTTCCTGTCTATTTGGTCTCATGTTTCATGTCTAGTAATGTTATGTGGTACAAGTGTTTTATGTTAATACTCAGGTGATATTCAATAAAGGTATCTCTATAGTTGCTTCTGTCAAAGAGTTATACACATACCCACATATATTTAATGCTTTAATATATCACACAAATATATAGGTGTGTATACATACATACATATACATATACACATACATACATATATACATGTATAAATTATATATACATATATCTATATATATGAATTTAGTCATAGAAGAGATCTGAGAGGCTACTGAGTCTAAACCCCTCATTTTACAGATGAGGAAACTGAGGCTCAGAGAGTTTATGTGGCTTGCCTAGGTCACACTGCTAGAAAATGACTGAGGCAGACTTGGAATCAAGGAATTCCCTACTCTCAAATCCAGAATTCTATCTACTGTGGCATCTGAAGAAGGAATTCTTTATAGCAAACTCAGAGAATTAGTAGCATAGCTATACCTAACATTTCACAGAAACAACATAAGTAGCTGAACAATATAGTAAGCAAATAGGGAAAAGACTAATGATGATGAAAATAAAAGAATGTCTGAAGTCCAACTTAGCAAGAGCTCTGGGAATCAACAGTGCAGGCTCCTAAATCACAAGCAGATGCTGAAAGACTTGATACCTAGATGCTGCAAGTGGCACAGATGGCCAAACAAGAAAGATAATCTTTTGAAACTGGGCATAAATTATGTTTGGAGACATTCAAAAACACAACTTCTTCAAATGCTTGAGAGTCAAAGTATGAAGGGCATTACATGATTAAAGCATTTTCAAACTTGGTTAACATTACCTGAAAAATACATCAGTGGCAAAATACACTTAAGGTGCCAACATATGTTAACTGGCAGTTTAAAATACATTTATACACATACATATATGTACATTTATACACACATATGTGTGCTTGTGCGTGTATATCTAGTATTGAGTAATATAAAATTACAGCCTCTAAGTATGTATTACATAAACACACATATATAATATTATACCATATATTTTATTACACTATCCATGTTCATGTTTGTTTATTCATTCATCTATTCATGCATCCACCCATTCATCTGCTTATTTATTTATTCATTCATTCATTTATGTATTCATTTCCTTGTTTATTTGTTGGGTTTTTTATCATTGTAGTTCAATGCTTCATCACGACTTGGAGGAGACCCCTGGCTCTTCAGGGCTCTGATATAAGTGCAAAAGTCCTAGCAGGTTCTAATATGGTGGAAAGGGTTTAAGGATAGGAGCTACTAGCACCATCTCTCTGATGATCAAGCTAGCTAAACTGGGAGAGGCTCATCACCATGAGTTTTGCTGTCAGGTGATAATTTTTCCACCCAGTTAGTCATTTAGATCATTTAATAAGGTGAAAAGAGCAAGTATCAATGTAATGTAATGAAGTTTTTTAAAAATATAGATGTTTATTGTGTCCATCAAATCAGATCTGAGATTTCTTTAGACTGGGAACTTACAGACATCAATCTACATGTTAGAGGCTAAGTCCTAAGGACTTGCCTGAGATGCACAGAGGTTAAGTGATTTGCCCAGGGCCATATGGTGGAGGGCCTTGTCAGAGGCTAAAATTTGAAGAAAGGATGCCTTTTCATTTGTATATACACAATAATACTTTATTTTCTAAAAAAGAATGACGGGGAAGATGAAATGCTTTTAAAGCACTTTGTAAAACTTGGCTATATAAATGTAGTTCTTAATATATGCAGTATAATTTGTAATTTCAGGGCAAAAAGGAGCAAAAGGCAATTGGGAGTCAACATCTACGAAGCAGAATCCAACACTCCTCCTTGTCATTTGTCTTTTTAGCCTTACCTCATCTCATTTCTGTATGCCTCAAACTGCAGGGTTTACTCTATACCTTGCGACTTTCACTCTGAGTTTTTATTATATTAATTTAGCAAATGATTCTGTGTTCCTGAAATTGGCCTTTGTCCTAATCCAGAGCTCCTTTGGTCTAAGGTGGTTTGGGATTTGACGGATTTATCATTCTTTTCCCTAGACCCTCACATAATGCTTCTCATTCCTGATAACTATTATTGCTTGCTTATAAAATTAATGATAATGTTACTAACATGTAACTAGCACTTTAATATTTGTGAAACACTTTATAAATATCACATTTGATCCTCACAGACAAACTGTTAAAGGTTGAGAGAGGATAAGTGATTTGGCCAAGGTAAGACAGGATTTTCAATTTAGGTCTTGTTGATCTGAAATCCAGCACTCTATGCATTGCACCACCTACTTGCCACTTCAAAGAATGATTATTGACTCTTTATGCTGGGCTTTACCCTGATTTGATTTACATTAATATAGAACCTCATCAAGCATAACCTGAGCACTTTTATCTAAGAGACAGCCTAGAATAGCTAGTTGTATAAAATATGACTGCAGGGGCATCGCATTCCTACGTTTATTCACACACACACACACATATATATACACATATATGTGTGTATGTGTCTGTGTCTGTGTGTGTCTGTGTGTTTTTAACATAATTAAAAAAATTCCATCCCAAATTCTCTCCCTTCTTCCACTCCCCCATCCATTGAGAATGCAAGCAATACAGTATCAATTACACATCTGAAGTCATGCAAACATATTTCAGCATCAGACCTGTTACAGAAAAAAAGCAAGAAACATAAAGTTAAAAATAAATATGTTCTGATGCACAATAAAAATAAATATGTTCTGATCTATGATCAGAGTTCATCAGTTCTCTCTCTAGGTGGATAGCAATTTTCATCATGAATCCTTTGGAATTGCTTTGGCTCACTGTTTGAACAGAGTAGCTTTCATAGATTACATTACAATATTTCTGCTACTGCATGCAATGTTCTCCTCATTCTGCTCCCTTCATTTTGCATGAGTTCATATAAGCCCTCCAAAATTTTTCAGAAACCATCAGGTTCACTATTTCTTATAGCACAAATGTATTCAGTCACAATCACATACTACATATTGTTTAGTCATTCACAGATTGATCAGCTTCCCCTTGATTTTCAGTTCTTTGCCCCCACTAAATGAGTTGTGTAAAATTTTTGTATATATAGATGCTTTCTCCTTTTCTGTGATCCCTTTGGAATAATGATGTTGCTCGGTCAAAGGATATGGAGTTTTATAGCCTTTTGGGAATAGTTTCAAATTGTTCTCCAAAATTATTGGACTAGTTCACAACTCCACTAACAGTGAATTGATATCCCTCTTTTCCCACATACCCTCCAGCATTTGTTATTTTCCTTTTCTCTTCTGTTACTATAACAGTAATGAGATTTGGAGTTCCTTTTGTATTGCTAAGCTAAGAGGTAATTGGTACCTAGTTCAGATTAAGCCTCTGTTAGAGAAACAGAAGGTATGAACTCCTGTCTCCTGTTGCTGATGGAACAGGAAGGGGCTGAACAAGGAGGGGCAATACTGTTTATAAGGAAAAACCCAGAGGGAGAGTCAGAATTTCTTGGGACAGGCATCTGGAGTCAGAAGCTGCTGCCACTGGGGAGAATGAAGAAGGGCAGGGGAGGCTGAAGAGGAAAGCTGCTCCCAGGCTGAAGAGAGTTATTTTTATTTTGAAAACCTGGATGGAGGGATTTTGATTCTGGGAGCCAGCTGAGACTTCTGCTGAGTCCAAGGGCCAGCCAGAGCTGCCAAGGGACTGAGGAAGCATGACTGTGATGCTGGTATTTTGTACGAGCTTGTTTGTGGCTTTGTGGAGCCTTGACTTCCCAGGAGCAGAGATGGTGAAGGGTTTAATGTGGACTGGACCCTGTGAGCTTCAGCATGGAACAGAGACTGCATGGACAGCTAGACAAAGATCTAGGAGCTGTCTGCCTTTGAACCCAGGTGACCGTTTGGTAAATGCAGGAGGATCTGGGGCTGTGGAAGGGGATCCAGGGAATCTGAGAAACCACCCTGAGTCAAGCTGAAAGAAGACTTTACTTAGGTACTGTGTACTGACTGAGGAATTGTAAATTTACTAGAGATCTAGGGGTGAAAGGTCTGTGTATTTTCTGATGATTGAATAGTGAATGATGAAGGATGATTGATTGATTGACTAAATGATTGTATTTAGTGATTGATCACTGAATAAGTAATTAATTTGTAACCTAGTATGCCCCATGCATGAATGGACAACTTTGACTATTGTACTTCGTGATTGAATTAAGAATTTTGTGAATGCTTGAGTTACTAAATGATAGTTACATGTTTTTTTAATGTGGCTACTGATAACTTTAATTTCATCTTCAGAAAAACAATTTGTGCATATCCTTTGACCGTTTTCAATTGGGAAATGGCTCCTATTTTATAAATTTGTTGGTAGTACATAGAAATGCTAATTATTTTGTGGGTTTCTTTTGTATCCTGCAACTTTGCTAAAGTTAAATTTTTCAAGAAGTTTTTTAGTTGATTCACTAATTATACCATAATATCATTTGCAAAGGAGTGAAAATTTTGTTTCCTCATTGCCTACTTTTGTTCCTTCAATTTCTTTTTCTTGTCCTATTGCTACATCTACCACTTCTAGAATAATATTGAATAACAGTGGTGATAATGGGCATCCTTCCTTCACCCCTGATCTTATATGGAAACTTTCTAGTTTGTCCCCATTATGGATAATGCTTGCTTTTGGTTTTAGATAGATAGTAATCATTTTCACTTATTCCTGTGCTTTCTAGTGTGTGGTTATATTTTTTTTTTAGACAAGAATGGGTATTTTATTTTGTCAAAAGCTTTTTCTGATTCTACTGCTTTAATTATGTAAGTATTGTTGTTTTCCTTGTTGGTATGGTTAATTATGCTGATAGTTTTCCTAATATTTCTAATATTATCATATTTTATTTTTTATAATTAATATATCTAATATTATCTAATAATTCCTAATAAAACAGCCCTCCATGCCTGTTATAAATCCCATTTGGTCATAGTATATAGTCTTTATGATATATTGTCATAATTTCCTTTCTAGTATTTTATTTAAATTTTGCACCAATATTCATTAAGAAAAATAGAATAGAATTTTCATTCTCTGTTTTTGCTCGCTGTTATATGTATCAAAGCCATATTTGTGTCTCTAAATCAATTTTTATGACTCCTTTACATATTTTTTCACATTATTTATATAATATTGGATTTAATGTTCCTTAAATGTTTGCTAGAATTCACTTATAAACCCATCTGGTCCTGTTTTTTTTTTCCTAGAGAGCTCATTGGTGACTTATTGCTTTTCTTTTTCTAAGATGGAATATTTAAACATTCTACATAATTTTCTGTTAATCTGGGCAACTTATATCTTTGTAAATATTCATCCATTTCATTTAGGTTGTCACTTTTATTGGCATATAATTGGGAGAAAAAATCTCTTATTTATTGTTTTAATTTTACCATTTCACCTGATTTATTTTTTATGCTGGTAATTTGGTTTTCTTCCTTTAAAAAAAATTAAGCAATTGTTTATCTATTTCATCAATTTTATCATAAAACCAGTCTCTAGTTTTAGAGCTTTCAGAATTTCAAAGTGTATTCATTGAATTCTTGACTTACAGGCAGAATTGCATTTTTATGAATCCCAGTCTAGTACACAGGTAATAACAATGTCATTTCTATGTCCCTTGCTGTGGAAGGGCTTGGAGAAGAAGGAACTGCTACAGGATTTTCCTAGACAATTCAGTTTTCAAAGACTTGCAGTCTAGATGCCCAGCTCGAGAGTTCTGGAGAAGCACCTGAGGTACTTGTGAGGGATGACGACTCAACTCATAAACTGGTGGGTTTACAGGTTACCTTGTAAGTGGTAATTTTTTAAAAAGCCAACACTGCATTCAGGTCCCCACAATCTGCCTTAGCCATTCCACAGTGCTTTGGCTGTTTTTATTCAGTGCAGAGCCCACAAACTGGGCTACCCAATGATTCTTTAGATAAAAAGAATACAGTTTTACAAACCTTTCCAAATCACCAAATATTCCTCCCTGTGCTGCATAGATATGATAGATAAAATACTTGCATATATTTCCATCATTTGGAGCTCAATGTGGAGCCCATGGCAGCCAGTCACAATTTCTTATCTCACATTCCACTTCCTTTTCAACCCCTACCCACTTCTGCCCTCCCACATTTCTTGAATATTGGCCTTTGTCAGTGCCAATAATATCTAGGTAGTCAGTTTATTAATGATAAAGTTTTAATTGCCTTTAACTATCTGATATTTGTAGTAATTTCTTAGGGTAAATAGCTTAGGCTATTGCTATTGTTTTTTCATTTTCAAAATTACTTTGATTTTCATCTAATTTTATAAAAACAGAATTTAATTGCATTATAAATCAGATTTTTAGAAGAGATGCAACTGTAATCCAGGTCTCTTGTTTCCTAGTATTAGATAGTCCCTGTTAGTGAAAATAAGTAAGAAGGTTGGTCATAAGCTTCTGAGAGTTTGCATCATACTCTCCATTCCAAGATGTGGAATTACAATATGGAAATCTGGGTCTGGGAACTCCTTCCATCCAATGCACATCACAAATCATGTTATGATTCAAAAAATAAATATTAGCTCACACTACTAGGAAATGTCATAGAATCTCTCAACCCAGGTGTTCCTGATTTTAATCCCAATAGCTTATCCACTACATAAAATTTTCACTTACCTTTGCAGTGTTGTGTTGGAATAATTGTCAATCAACATTTATTAAGTGCCTACTATGGACCAAGCAGTGTGAAAATATTTTGAGGCAGAAATGTTTCTTCTGATTGTACTTCTTTCCTTTAGATCGGAGCTTCTTAAACTGTGAGTTCAAGGACTTTGGAATGTCATTTCAATTGAAGTTTATGCGTTTAAAGTATATTTTATTTGGCAGAGGGTGACAATTTTTGAAATTTGATACTACTGTACAGTTGAACACCAAAATTAAAATCCTGAAAACCAGGGAGATATAAATAAAATTGAAAGTAAAAACAAACAAAACAAAATAAAATAGAAATAATCAATAAAACTAGGGGCTGGTTTTATGAGGAAAAGGATGAAAAAGATAATTGATTGGTTAATTTTAATTTTTAAACAAAGAGAAAAGAAAACCAAATTCCCAGTATCAAAAATGAAAATGGTGAAATGGGTGAAATTAAAACAACTAATAGGGTTTTTTTTCTTCCAATTATATGCCAATACAACTGACAACCTAAGTGAAGTGGACGAACATTTACAAAAATATAAGGTGCCCAGATTAACAGGAAATGATATAGAATGCTTAAGTATTCCATTGTAGAAAAAGAAAAGCAACAAGTCATCAATGAGCTCCCTAGAGGAAAAAAATATCCAGGACCAGATGGGTTTATAAGTGAATTCTAGCAAACATTTAAGGAACAGTTAATCCAATACTACATGAACTATGTGAAAAAAATATGTAAAGCAGGAGTCCTGCCAAATTCCTTTTATGACACAAATATGGCTTTGATACCTATACCAGGGAGAGCAAAACCAGAGAATGATAACTATAGACTAATTTTCCTAATGAATATTGATGCAAAATGTAAATAAAATGCTTGAAAGGAAATTATGGCAATATATCATAAAGACCATAGACTATGACCAAGTGGGATTTATAACAGGCATGGAGAGCTGGTTCAGTATTACGAAAGCTATCAGCATAATTGACCATATCAACAAGGAAAACAACAATTCACATATAATTATATTAATAGATTCAGCAAAAGCTTTTGACAAAATAAAATACCCATTCCAGTTTAAACACACACACACACACACACACACACACACTAGAAGGCATAAGAATAAGTGATACGATTAATATTATCTATCTAAAACCAAAAGCAAACATTATCTATAATGTTGATAAACTAGAAGTTTTCCATATAAGATCATAGGTGAAGCAAGGATACCTATTATCACCACTATCATTTAATATTATACTAGAAGTGCTAGCTGTAGCAATAGGACAAGGTAAAGAAACTGAAGGAACAAAACTATTACTCTTTTGCAGATGATATCATGGTATACTTAGAAAACCCTACAGAATTATCTGAAAAACCCATGAGAAGAGTTAACAACTTTATGAGACCAGGTAACTGAATGTAAGGGTCATGAAAGATATGGCAACAATAAAAGGTTTCTGAATGTGCAATGACCAAAGAATAATTCAAAATCAAATGCATAATGAATCTGAGGTGTTTCTGGTAGCACTTTCCTGTGTAGCATCATGCAATTTTTCTGCAACCTTGGTTCTGAACATACAACACGAGCACTTTCACTGCACATCACACCAAGGAACACCAATGAATGGGGACAGAAACATATTGGCTCAGATTTGACACTATCATATGTTATGAATTGCAGTGTTTTTACTGCCCATAAAAAATTAATTGCTAAGTGAATTTTGACTTGGAATTAGTTAAGAATTTCCAACAATTTCTGAAATAGCCCTAAACATACTTCTGCCATTTTGTACTATACATTTATGTGAAGTGGCATTCTAAGCATTAATAATTATAAAATCAAAACATCGATAAATTCTGAAAACTGCTGAAGATGTTCTGTGTCCTGCAGTATCAAATATTTCACCAAGATTTAATTCTTTATGTAAAAATAAACATTCATCTCATTAGCATGAAAATTTGTTTTTGTCTTTAATAAATGGTAAAATTTTTATGTATATGAAAGAATTGTTTTAAATACATTTCTTTATGATTTATTATCAGTAAATATTTTATATACCCATATGCCCAGGGTCACAGAAAAATTTCTTGGGTGAAAAGGGCTGATGTGTGGAAAAAAAGTTTAAGAAGTCCTGCTTTAGATCAGTTATCTCCAACATGGGCACACATATACCTGGGAACATGCAATATAATCCATTGTGGTTCTGGGAGAGAAAAAAAAATAGAAATGGGAAAAGGATCCCAACTGTTCAGTCAGTCATCCAATAAACACTTGTTAAGCACCTACTATGTGACAGATACTGTATTAAACACTGGCAGTATAAATACAAGTTAAAAACATCTCTTTAAGGAGCTTACAATTGATGGGGGAAGAAAACACAAAAGGAAACTAAAAGAAAGGAAGGGAGGGGGGCTTTCTGCTTGGGGTCATGATGAGGAAGTCCAAGGGAGTCCAAAATTGGTATGGCAGGGAAGAAGACTGTTATTAAACTCCTTCTTTAAATAAAGGCCCTGGAACCCATGGTCCCACTCACCAGCCAAAAATTAGAGCCTTCCAATCAAAGGAATAGAAGGTACTGATGAGATGTGAATCCTGAAGCAGATTCAATCTTGCAGGTTAATGCCTTACTTTGTTGGCTTCCACTAAATCCCAACTAAAATCTCATCTTTTACAAGAACTCCTCCCTAAATTAGAATTCTGCCCCCCCCCATTACTTATTAGTTTGTAGGTTGCCTCTCCCAACCCTCACATTGGATTGTAATTTCCTTGAGAGCAGGGATTGTCTTTTGCTCCTTAATGTGTCCTTAGCACCTAGCAGAGTGCCTGGCACATAGTAGGCACTTGATAAATGTTTACTGCTTGATTAATGAGATTTCCGGTGATGAGTTTCCTGAGAAAGCAAGGCATTATGGAGATGTCCAAGGAAGTGTAGCTGGTGATATATGAAGGGTAAAATGGTGCTAAATGTTCCACCAGGCATGTAGCCTTTTGTTCCTCTTTGTAGGTTCTGTTTGTAGACAGTAAGGCTGCACTGTAGTATGGTGGCACCAGCCAGGTGAGTGGACAGGCAGTAATTTTCTATGAGCCCCGGGTTTTTTCTCCGTCCTGTGCTCATTGTGAGTTGAATAACAGGGAGAGGCAAATCCTGATTCCAGGGCCTTACCCACTGGAGACAGATGGAATATGTACTTCCCACACTAACCATAGCCCCCAGAAGAACAGAGGGGCATACTGCTCAGACAGCGCAATTGCTATAGGGTCTGGAAGGACAATTCCTAATTCTGAA
>CM053594.1:152849014-152853183 GCA_028646575.1 Pseudocheirus occidentalis
GATTGCTAGAGTGAAGTTATCAGGAACTATAAAGGAGGCATGCAAAAGGAAAGTTGAGATGAAATGACTGGACCAATATGACTTGAGTGGAAGGTTTGTGTAAGGGAAAAGATTATTTTAAGCTTGAGATGGTATATTAGAGTCATGCTACAAAGGCATCTGAAGGACCCCTCAATCTGGACAGTAAACTCCACCGAATGAGAAAAGCTTACAGGCTTTATAGCAATAAGATGACATTTTGTGGTTAAGGAATATTAATATGGTGGAAATGTGAAGATTAGGAGAGGGAGATGTTGAAGTCAGAGAGACAAGTGTAAAGGTAATTCCATAGACCTGGGTCAAGTGATAATTCCTAGATTATCGTGGGGAAATGGAAAAAAAATCAGAGATACTAGAAATTTTAGTCTCATAAGGCATCCTCCTATCAGTCATTCTTATTTATTTCATAATTAACAAGTGATACTTTCTAGATCTTTGAATAGGCGGGTGTGTGGACAGGAAGGTATATCCTCTTGATCAATTAACTCCAGCGTTTGCTACAGAGAGTGAACCTGAGTGGGTCATGATTGAAGGCAGAAGGGTATGACCCAGCCAACCCAAATCTGGTTCAGGAGACTCAATTGTTAAATTTTCAGTGTGAACATTTACATTTTGGAAATTGGTAACTGCTATAAATAAAGACTAGCTTTATTGTTTAGTTAATTATCTAGACTCGAGGAATTGATTGATAAAATGTTAATAATAAAAATTAAAATTAAAAGTCCATCCTATCTATATTTTGTTCCCTAGGAGATTTAGTTGTTACATATCTATCAGTATACCCTTGATTAAAAGTTAACTTTCTATAATGTATAGGAATAAATATTCCTCTTGAATAAAAAATTGTGATTACCAAGAGTCCCTGAAGATATATGTGTCTTTCTATTCCTAAGTGGGACTAGAGTCCTTCAATGAAAATCTAATGAGCTCAATGTCAGAGTAAGATCTGACAAGCAGATTTGAATCCTAGCAATAAGGCACATGAGTAGTAATGTGCAACCAGATTTGTCTGGAATTAGTAGGTATGGCTTAATATTGATGTTCTGAGGTCAGGAGTCCTACAAAAGTGTAACCACATGACCCTACTTCTGTTTTATTCTCTGATTCTTTCCTCTTCTGTAAAACAGAGAAGTGGGGAACATACAAGTTCTTCATATATTCCATTGGTGAAAACAGATAAAAGGTTACTCTAGTCCAAATAGGTACAAAGAGTAACAAAGTCTTTTTTCCTTCTCTCTCATCTCCATTTTCTAGTAAGAGTTGAGAAGTCATGTGTGGCCTTATGACAGAGTGGGCCCATTTAAACCCTGTAAATGTAACCCATTGTTGTACTCCTTTCAGGAATATCTAGGTATTTATGCTTTTAATATTGTTGTTAAGGGCCCTATTTTCATCATGTAGGAGGTATTTTACACATATTTGTGTGTTTATATTGGTCTAAAATTTGCCCTGGGTGTCCATATGCTTGATAATTTCTGTTAAATATCTCGATCAAGCAAAATTGTGTCTTCATTTTGTAGGGTTTAGTTTCCAAGCACTCTCATATCCAATCAGTCTAAAACCCGGAGAGAATTATCAATGAACAGATGTGGGTTATAAGTAATACAGGAAAGAGGACATCTTCACTGAAGTCTCCCACTATGTTTGATAAAATTATGGCAGAAGAACTGACAGGACCTATTGATTGATCCGATGTGTGGGCACAAAGAAGAGGGAAAAATCAAAGATAACTCATGATTTAAGTCTTTGTGACCAAGAATAGGTCGTTATTGAAAGATACTGCAAAGTCAAAAGGGAATCAGCTTTTGGGGGGGAGGTGATGAGTTTTGTTTTACACGTATTAAATTTTAGCTAATGGCAAGATAGTAAAGTGGAAATTTTTGGTAGACATTAAAAGATACAGGATTATAACTCAGAATAAATGACAAAACTAGAGACAGGTTGAGTCATTTACACAAACATGAAAACAAAAGTATGAGAGAGAATGAGAGAGATTGGAGGGATAAAAGCAAAAGATTTTGGCCTAAATCCCAGGAAAAATCTCTCATTTTCAAATTAAGAAGCTGTAGGACTAAAACACAGCTCTATAAGTCTCAGAATGGAAAGAGATATCTACACTCAGAGAAGGATCTAGAAAGACCAGAGTTTAAAAGGAGACTGAAGCAACACATGCTATTGTTCTTTTCCATGTTTGGTTTTGTTTCTTTCTTTTTTCCCCATTGTTCTCTCCATTTGTTACAATGCTTCTATAACCAGACTATTGTACAATGTGAAAGTGTTTGCAGATCCTATACATGATTGTATGCCACCATGGGAGAAGGGAAAGGGAGGGGAGAAAATCTGAAACTCAAGTGATTCTGGAACTGAATCTTGTAAACTAGAAGTAAATAAACAAGTCAATAAATTTTGAAAATAAAAATAAAAATAAAAAAAGAAGATGTAGGACCAGTGAGAGAAATAGAATAGAAATATAACAGAGGCTAAATGTAGAAAATTTCAAGGAGGTGGATTGGGTGGGGATATATGGATAGTAAGCACATCAGATGTTAAAAGACAGGTTAAGTTTAAGGATGACTGATATATGACTGACTGGGCAACTCTTGCTGTTCCTCCTTCATCATGGAAGAGGACCAATGGCATCATGAGGTCTTGACTTGCATGCACATCAATTGGATTTAAGTGAGGCAGAGCTATGCAAAGTCAACAGCCTCACTCTGTCTTCTAGAGTCATAACAGTCCAGTGGCAAAACAAAAAGCCAAGATTACCAGTGATGGCCCAGAATGCAATGGGTGATGTTGCCTTTTTAAAATTCAGGTCTTTCCCAGGTCTCAGTTTGCCTGAGGTGATATACATTTAGTAACTAAGGGTTAGGTAAAAATTGAAACAAAAGATAACCTCATTTCCATCCCCAAAAATATCAGTGTAGGAGAGAAGACCCTGAGAATTTCTGATCAGAACAGATGACAGTTGTTATTTACTCGCTCTAAGCCATCAAAACCCAAACAATGAGCACCAAGGCTTGGGCTGGGGCCTATTATTGACCATTCAATGTAAGCCAGAGGGATTTGGTTTAAAGGGTAGTCAAGTAACTCCATTTAAAACACAATGGGTTTTGTAAAAGCCTCCTTTTTCTGAGCCATATTTCAAGATATCAAAATTGAAAACTGCACAGAACAAAAATTAAATTGTCCTGGTTTTTTGATAAGAAGAACAAGGAGAAAGAGAAGGAGGATGAGGAGAAAGAGAGATAGGAGGAGGAGGAGAAGGAGGAGAGGAAAAAGGGGAGGAGGAGAAACTTTTCCCAACTTGGGTAAGCAGGTTGGGCATCCAGAGGGCAGCTACTGCTACTAAAGTTCATCTTTCATTCTCTAAGAGCAACCGATGACATTATGAGCATGATGTCTTGACTTGTATTTGAATTGGATTTACGTGGGCAAAAGCCATGCAAAATCATAAGCCCCACTCCTTCCTCTAGACTCATAACTGTCCAGCGACAAATCAAAAGTCAGGATGACTACTGATGGCCCAGAACGCAGTAGATGACCCTTGAATAAATGGAATGTGTATGCAGACACACACATATATACACATGTGCATGCATATGTGCATGTGTGAAATTACACATGTATATATACATATACAATTTGATTATATTATATAATTTTAACTTCTAAAAGCATAGTTGGTAAAACTGTCAAGTGCTTGAAGTATTCATTTGACATAATTTGACTCCTTGACATAATTTGGTCATAAGTCTTCAACTTCAAGAATATACAATAAGTAAAAAAAAATATGTAACCTATTGAAATTGTTTTCAAAGCCAGTTTTAGAAGTACATTTGAGATATATAGGTATGTAGGAAGATAGATAGATTGATTGATAGTTGTTAGATAGATAGGTAGATTTATAGTTTAGATAGATAGATAGATAGATAGATAGACAGACAGACAGGGAAAATTGGGTAGGAAAAGAGAGGGATAAATAGGTAGATAGACATGGATGGATAGACAGATAGATTGATAGGTAGGTAGGTAGATAGATACATAGATACATAGATAGACAAATGGCAAAAACTGGGTAGGGAAAGAGAGAGAGAGATAAATAGGTAGATAGATATGGATGGATAGAT
>CM053594.1:152853683-152877132 GCA_028646575.1 Pseudocheirus occidentalis
GTTCAAATCCTACCTCCATGACCTTGGACAAGTCACTTAAAATCCTTTTAACCTCAGGTTCCTTGGATCTAAGATGAAGGGATTGGACTAGGTAGACTTGGAAGTTCCTTATGATTCAGCGACTCTATCTAAGTAGAATGAAGGACATTTTATACACAATGATTACTCCAGTATAAAAGAAAAAAAAATAAGAGAAACCAAACACTGTGAAATGAGAGTGATCAACTTTGGCTCCAGAGAAAAGCTGAGAAACAAAACCTCCTTCTCCTCATTAAAGGGCTGGGGAAACAGGGATGAGGAATCTTGTGTATATTGTCAGACACTTGTGTTTGTCCTTCGTTTTTGAAGAGGACAATGATATCAGAGAAATAATTTGACTTGCAATTGACTTTGATTTGAGTGAGGGAATGCTGTGCAAGGTCATCAGCCTCACTTTCTCCTTCAGAGCCATCTGAACCCAGTGACTATTCATCAGGATGACTAGAGATGACTCAGGATACATTGGGAGACTCTGGTCCTTTTAGGCTAAGGCCTTTTCAAGTAGTCACTTAGAGTGAGGTAACACCCATTCATTGAACAGGACACTTTGAGAACTGAGTCAAGGGATGGCCCCTTTAATTAAAATAAAAGAAAAAAATATCAAACTGGGAGGGGAAGACTCTTACGGTTGCTGTTCCAAAGAGAAATAGTTACCATTGACATTCTCTCTAAGCCAGAAAGGTCCAAAATACAGTCATTAAACGGACCTTGATCAGAGACCTGTTGTGGTCCAATGTATGAGCTTCAGAGTGAGCTGGGTTCAAGGTTTTGTGAAAGGAAGGAAGGAAAGAAGGAAGGAAGGAAGGAAGGAAGGAAGGAAGGAAGGAAGGAAGGAAGGAAGGAAGGAAGGAAGGAAGGAAGGAAGGAAGGAAAGAAGGAAAGAAGGAAAGAAGGAAAGAAGGAAGGAAGGAAGGAAGGAAGGAAGGAAGGTAGGAAGGAAGGAAGGAAGGATGGAAAGAAGGAAGGAAAGAAGGAAGGAAAGAAGGAAAGAAGGAAAGAAGGAGAAGGAAGGAAAGAAGGAAAAGAGAAGAAAAGAGAAGAAAGCAAATGAAGGCAGAAGGAAGAGGGAGGGAAGAAAGGAAGGAATCTAGCTGGTAAACCCCAAGCTGTTTCCTTCTCTCTCGTCAGGCATTATCCATGTCTTGGCTGGTCTTGTTAAAATGCTTGTCTCTTCATCAACCTCTGCCTTTGAATTCTTTGCTATAAGGGATGGTTCTCTGAGGAGGGGAATGAACTATTTAGGAATTGAGGTGGTTTAAAAATAAAAGATATCAATAGAAAAAAATGTATTTAAAGATGATGAAGAGCTCTTGAAAAAGAATTTCCTTTTCTTAATGAGAGGGAGCTATAGAACTCACAAAGCTGTGGTGGAAAAAGTACTTTATAAACTTCTGAGGAGTACAAAAATTTGAGTTGTTATTATTAAAGAATAACAAATGAGCAGAAACTTTTGCCCTGTTAATCCCCCTGAGGGTAGACTAGGGGCCTTCAGGCTGATTCCAAGCCCCCTTCTAGTCAAAGGGCCCCCAACCAACTGATGATATCATGCTCTAGCTAATTTTTCCTACCACAGTTCATTATGTTGATGTTTCATTCAAAACCACAACAGAGGAATTCCTCAAAACATCTCTTTGAAAACTGAGGCAGAAGGAGCTCAAGTGGCTCAAGCAGATCATCTGCTCAGTGAGAGGCCTAGTGGGAACAGTGTTTCCTCACTTAGCCTTTAATGCCCTTTCTTCTAGACTCTTTTCACTTCTTCCATGTAAATAGTCATATAAGGAAAAGATTTTCTCCTTATTTCAGAAAATACAGCCATTTCTCACTCAATAAGAAAGCACTAAGTAAAGAAGGTGTGCCAGGTACTGTGCTGGGAACTGGGGATACAAGACCAAAGGAAATCAGATCCTTCATCTGATGTGCTTAATTCCATTAGAGGCTCTTTCATTTTGTACAAGGAACACTTGCTGAAGTGTAGGTAATACTCGAGTATTTGAAAGGCAGTTGTGTGGAAGACCGATTAAACTTGTTCTGTTTGACTCCAGAGAGCAGAACCATGAGCAATGGACAAAAGTGGCAAACAGTAAAACTTAGATTTGGAAGGAAAACTAAAAACAAATAAATTTCCTAACAGATAAAGTGAGGCGTCTCATTGGATAGAGTGCTGGACCTAGAGTCAGAAACCTGAGTTCAAATTGGACTTAAGATATTAACTGTGGTGAAAGATCTTTACAAGACTTTACAACTGACCTCAAAATGTGAGCCACCTCATTGATATTTAGTTATATTCTATTGTCTTGAATCCAAGTACCATGGATATATTGTAGAACTTGGATAGTTAATGCAAAGTTCTTTTAGTGGGGAAGAGATTTTCTACTATACTTCCACTCCAATGCTCCTGAAAAGACAGTAGAGTAAGGTCTCCCCCTATAGCTTTCAAAACTAAAAAAAAAATAGAGGTGGGGGAGTATGTGGAAATCTCTAATTTTAGAGCTTAACCATCTACTCCCCCAAACCCCCAGTCCTGACCCCCACCCCCACCTAAGCACTCTTTGCTACAACCACAAACTTGGCTCCCTCTCTGTACCAGCCTTGCTGGAAACTAACCAGTTTCAGATGGGGAACAAATGGAAGGACATGTCAAAGCATGACCACTCAAAGATTAGGGATTAAATTTCCAGAGTGGAAGGTAAAGATGAGTTTCCCTTTTAAGGGAACCTGGCTTTTCTTTGCTCTGCTGGGGTACATGTACCACTGAGGGAGTTTATTTCTGGTCATCCTGAGAAGTATCTTCCATATGGAGAATAATTGTTTGATGAAAATGAGAGATGAAGATGACTGCAAAACCATGCATTCCTCTTTGTTGTGTAAATAAACATTCTTCTCCATCTCAACTGTTTGTTATTAAAAAGACATGCCCTTTTCTTAATACCAACTTCCCTCCCTTCATCCCACATAGACTAGCTATTAGTTTGTTAGTTTCTCTCTTTGTCTCCCTCACTCTCTGTCTCTTCCCATCTGTCTCTCTGTCTCTGTCTCTTGCCACCCAGTCTTTTGCCCCACCCCACCCCCATTATTGTCTATAACATCACAAGTACAAAATTAGGAAGATGTGTTGATAGGGCACTTTACTCGTGCTCAAACATTTTAGCACAATAAATAATCTCTCTTCTCCTCCCTTATTTTGGGTCCTTGTCTTCTACTTGGGTGTTGGCAGAAGAAACATGCGTGTGAAGGGGCAGATGATTAAGAAAATTCACATTACACCACAAGTTAGCAACTGTGCTAAAATATAACACAGCTGTGGAACAAGGTAAACACATGTATTCACTGCCCACAATAACCAAACCCGTTTGAACTCATTAGAAACAGCTCTGCCACTACCAGCAGCCTATTATCAGGCATTTATGGCCCCATTGTATAACAAAGTTGGATGCAGGCTAACTGCAGCTGGAAATCCAAAGCAGCTTAGAATCAAACATGATTCAGATAATAGCAGATTGACAAACAAAACCCTCTTAGGAGTTTACCAAGCCTCCCTATTTGTTTTCCATTCAAAATGTCAGGGGTGTTCTTGATATGATGGTTCCTTCATGAAATTTCAATGATGAAAGTCAAGTGAATATTGTGCCAGGAATTGTAATGATCTCCTCATATGGATATCAATGACATATTGTGTTCTTACAGTGAAATGTTATATTCTGAGTTTTAGATAGACAACATACTTATTTCTAGCTCCATGTTTCATGAATATGTTTGTCCTCACATGGACCTTCCTTCTTTTCTTTATTGGAATCTTCCGTGACTCACATCTTCTCTTTGAAGCCTTTCCTGATTGCTCTGGTCCTTGTTGGTCACTCATCTCACCCCAGCAGCACACAGAGATTGTATCTGGCACTCAAGGCTATCCTTTATTGTTGTTGCTGTTCAGTCATTCAATCATATACAATTCTACATGACTTGCATGGACTTTGTCCATGGGGTTGTCTTGGCAAAGACACTGAAGTGGCTTGCCATTTCCTTCTCTAGTGTGTCCCCATTTGACAGATTAGAAACTGAGGCAAATAAAGTTTAAGTTACTTGTTTGGGATCACATAGTAAGTGACTGAGGTCAAATATGAACTCAGATCTTCCTGACTCCAGTCCCAGTGCTCTATGCACTGCACCAGTAACTTGTCAAGTATATCCCTACTCTCTATCTACCCAACTTCTAAATATCCTTCACCGGACAGTTTTCACTTATAGCCTCCATAAAATCCTCAAACATTATTCAGACCTTTGTGATCTTTTCTTCCTTCTTTGGTCTCTAAAACACTTGCTATCTGGACTCTCATTTGGTGCTCTTATATACTGACTTATAATCTTAATTAATTTTAGGTTTATATAACTTATCTAAGCTTCAAGAGTTTTTTAATCTTTTCCCCTTCTCATAGACCCCTTTAACAGTCTGGAGAAACCTATGAACCTCTTCTCATAATCATAATTAAAATATATTTATTTTATATATTTATATAAAATATAATAATTTTAAAAATAATTAAATAAAAAGGAAGGAATGAAGGAACTAAGCAAAAAATGAAAAGAATGAGGGAAGAAACAATAATTTATTAAATTAAAAATACATAAAATCACAAAGGAAAAGAATTACATTGAAATACAGTTATTTTTAAGTTCATGTACCCTTGGTTAAGAACTTCTGAATTCTAAGCCTCTAGAGCAGCAGTTCTCAACCTGTGAGTTATGTTCAATCTGTAACAATGAAAATACATCCTGCAAATCAGATAGATTCATAACGGTAGCAAAATTACAGTTATGAAGTAGCAATGAAAATAATTTTATGGTTGGGGATCACCACAACATGAGGAACTATATTAAAGAGTCGAGGCATTAGGAAGGTTGAGAACTGCTGCTCTAGAGAAAGGATGGCATGAGCATTTTCTAGCTAGATATAGATAGATATAAATATATATTTATACATAAAGACACATACATATCTATGTATCTGTATATAATACATACATGACCACTGGAACAGTGATGAACCCAATAGGTCTTCCATTAAGACTGGATTAATTGATAGTTTACAACCTTTTGAGTGAAAGAGATACTTAACCCCAATTGCCCTCCAAAAAGCAAAAAAAAAAAAAAAAAGAGATAGTTAAGTTCAGATCTTATTGAAAGCTGTTCATCCATCTCAGTGGTTTTCAACCTTCCTAATGCCGTGACCCTTTAATACTCACATATGAGCATATCTGCATGTGGGTGGACCTGCCTGGAGACAGATAGAGTAGCAGTGTCTCAGTTCCTAAGATTATAGGAAATACGTGTTTTCCTATGGTCTTCGGTGACCCATAGGTTAAGAACCACTGATCTGTCTTGATGACCTAGGTATTCTAACAACTTCCAGAACATGCTACTGACTGGAGAAGTTGTGGCCAATGAAGTATGGCCAGGAAAAATAACCTCCTGTTCCCCCCTCCTTTACCCCGTCTCTCAGGGTTGACCTACAACCAAGGGAAAGAGGGAACAAATTATCTCCCCAAGTACAAATGGTGGAAAAATTGCTAGTCTTGCCCCAATTTATAGGAACTCAACAGGTTGGGCAGCTGAGTACCATGTCCACATACAGTTTTGACACTGACTCTTCTAATCACCTGCCTTTAGGATATTTCACTGTTACTCTGCCTGAACTTATTTCTCAATGGCTATCATACTCCCACCCCTTCCTCTCTCTATTCTTGTAATACCGAACTTTTGGCAGTCACAGAATAAATCCTTCTCCCCAACTTCGGCTGCCTACTTCCCTTCAAGCATGCCTACCATGTCCCATCTAGACCTGCCCTTCTGTTTTGCAGCATAATCTGGAATGCTTACTCCTTAATTAATCAAAAATCTTTAACTTGTTCTTTCTCATTAACTGAATCCTTTTCCAGTCCCGATTTAGACTAGATTGTAAGTTCTTTAAAGTCAGGGGCTTTATTTGTTTTGTTTTGTTTTGTTTTGCCTTTCTTTGTATCCCTGGCACAGTGTCTGGAACATAGTAGGTGCTTAGTAAATTCTTATTGACTGACTGACCAGTTGCACTTTCATTCAAACCCTAGAATCAACAGTTGTGGTGAGAATATTCTTGGGTCTGCATCACCCTTTCTAGACTTTGCCTTAAGCACTTGCTAAGTTCCAGGTACTATGCTAAGTTCTGGGTGTACAAAAAAGGAAAAAGACAGTTCCTGCCCTTAAGGAACTTACAATCTGAAAGACAATCTTGAAGATAATATGTAAGCCAATACATGCAAAACAAGCTATATATTTGTGAAGGTGATGAAGTTACTATGTAAATATGTATTATTATTATTAATTAATCAGAATTAATAACCACATTAATAATAATAATAGTATTTCAACATTATATATGTACATATATGTGTGTATATATAAACATTGTTAATGTATGTCAAAGAAATATGCATGCTGAAGGCTTTCGGTTTTATTTCAAGTTTACTTTGAATTAATGGATGAAAGTGATCTACAGATATCTTGGATACATAGTGCATAAAGGTATTATGGGAAAAGATGCAGCTGATTGTCTTAATAGACTTATTGGAATTCTAAAATCAAAGGTGAATAGAAAAAAATACATTTTTAAAAAGTAATCTATTCAATAGCATTCAAAATGTACATTTTTAAAACTACAAAATGGACCAAAATCGACTTCAAAAGTGTCTTAACAGAAACCTATACAATATTAATGAAACACACTGCTTATCACACTAAGTTATTCAAAGCTTAATACTTCATTTCAAAAATAAGAGGACTGACAAGCATTCTCAGAGTATACGATGAACAATTTCTTAAAAACCTATATAATTTTGGCAAAAGCAGACATCATTTAACCATGTATTGGGTTAAACAAGCAGCAGACCCAAGTCACTGGGTTTGTTGAGTGTGACAAAAAGTGGCTTTTTCTCTGGATGGAGGTTATAAAATGACTAAGATCTAAGAATGAAATGAAAATGTCCTCAAAGAACAACATCTACATGAACTGAGCCAAAAATATGCTGAAAAAGAAACATCAAACAATCAACTGAATTATATGATTGTGATTGTTTCGAGGTATAAGGCAGTATTGGGATGAGGAAGATAGAACACTGCGCCTGAAGTCAGTAAGACCTGAGTTAAAATCCAGCCTCAGACACATACTAACTGAATGACCCTGGGCAAGTCACTTAATTTTTATATACTTTAGTTTCCTCAGGTGTTAAATGAGAACAATGATAGTGCCTACATACCGAGGTTGTTCTAAGGACCAATAGAGAACATAATTATAAAACACTTAGCACAGTGCCTGGCATATCATAGACATTTAGTGAATGCTTATTTTCTTCCTCTGTCCCAGGAGCTGATAATGTCAATTCAGTGACAGACTGTTGTCATCAGAAATTACATAAAGATTATTAATGAATGCATATTATATGATACAGTAGTAGGAACTGTGTGACACATAACTTCAGGATGGAAAAATGGCACCTATCAAAATCCCTAGAAATGCATTACCTGGTGCCTAGAATGATATATCAGAATCCTCGTACCATTTATGGACTGGCTGATAAATTTCCATACTAGGTCCATAGAGACCTACAAATAACTAAAATAACTATGAAAACTCAATTAATAACCTCTACTGGACTTGAAGCATTATCACAGAAGTATGTTGTATGTGTGTATGTATATATAAATACATACACACATATATATACACACCCACACCCACAAATAAAGGTTGATAATTGGGAAAAGGAGTTGATCAGGCTGTTTTTGACTGATCTGTTCCAAAATTTTCCAGTGACCAGATCAATCAGTAAGTATTTATTAATCATCTTCTATATGGCAGGCATGTGCTAAATCCCAGGAATACAAAGACAAAAGTGCAAAATCCCTGCTTGAAGAGCATTAGGGGGAGACAAAATTACATATTTCAATTCCTACACAATAGATACAAAATATACGGCAAATGATAGGTCTTTCATGAAAATGTGAGATTTGAATTCCAGATCCCAAGCTAATTGCATGAATATGTAGTCTAAAATTACCAGAGACTAAAAATATATTGTGAATTATTAAGGGTACATACCAAGAGGTACAATCTTGAAAAAGACCCAAATGAAGAAGAATTGAAGAAACTGAATCTAACTTTATCAGATATTTTTACTCTTTCTATTAACAAATATTTTGCAGTTTGAGACTTTGAAGAATAAATTAATGAAACTGCCCATACTCAATCTGGAAGCATGCCCCCTACCAAAATGTTAGTTTCAAGTTCTTTTAGTCAGACATATGATAAAAACCTAAGTTTGTGTCACAAAGAAAGGCATACGAATTATAGAGAACCAAGTTGCTGGTGCTGGACAATTAATTGTTTTTTGTCAATTACTATTTTTCCAAAGAGACCAGAAAGAACTATGCAATGATTTGAAAAACATTTAAACAAAAAACAATGAGAATTATGATAAAAGGCATACAAAGCACAAATATAAATCAATATGACAATTTGTATTTTCTTTAGAATGAGTATGTTCTCTGATGAATGTTTATTTGTATCTATGCAAAATATTTCAGAGTGACAAGGGTAACATTCTTGGATTGCATGTTAAGAAGAGATTGCATCTGAAAACATGAAACAAAGAGAACTACTTCACAAATAGGAGAGAAACTCTACAACCATATGGCCTCACAGGATATAGTAATTATGTGAACCCAGGGAAAGCATTGGCATCATCCTTGGTAGAGTAATGGGGGAGTGCAATTAGAAGAATTTCTGCAAATAGCCTTCTGGACGCTGAGGACGATTTCCTGAACTAAGCATAGGAGTTCCAAGAACAAACAGGATTTGGAACTAATGAACAGCAAAGGACCAAGAACCAAGATGTAGAGGAATACCTATGGGAACATGCCTGCCACTTGTATTTTGAGTTGTGTAGACTATAAAAGTTTAGGCGAAATGGTGTAATTCTTTAGTTATCCTTCATTGTTCCCCTAATTGGCAATTAACATGAAACTCTGGACCAGTTTCCTTACCTGCTAGGTGAGGAGACTGGATTGAATAATCTCTTCTACTTCATATTCTACAATTTATGACACATTCTGATACTACAACCAAGGTTCACATCCCATATCTGCTACTTACTGTGTGACATTGGACAAATCATTTAATCCCTCTGTACCCCAGTTTCTCAGTCTGTCCTATGAGTGTTGGACTAAAGATCCTTTCTAATTCTAAATTTTAAAGATCCTTTCTGATTCTAAATCTTATGATCCTAATTTGCGAAAGGTTTAAATTTCTTGGACACCAAGAATAAATGGAACCAACAGTTAGATGTTAATTTCTGTCCTAAAAGATCTGAAAAACAAAAACTGATCCAGAGGAAAGAGGGATATCCTGAAGGCAACCTCTTCTTAGAGGTGTACTCTTAACTGCTATGGGTCCTAGTCAAGCTTCATTTCTTTTTCTTCCTGTCCTGTACATCTTTTTGTCTTTCTTTGAATCATTTTCATCTCTATCTTCTTATAATTGCCTACCCCTCCTCCTCCCCCCTTTCCACATTATACCACACTCAGTTCTTTGGAATTCTACTTGTTTGTTTGTTTGTTTCCTTCGTGCTCAGTTCTTTAGAAAGAGAGGAAGTATGAATCATAACCTGATTTTTGTATTGTTAAACAGGGGACAGACATGTTGCAATATCTTCCGTATCTTTGCTTGGCACTCATTTTAAAAGTTTCAAAATAGAAAAGTGCAAATTACAGCACTAGGATTTTCAGGGGGAAAATCTAAAAGGGATTGTGAAAGGGGATGTTGGTTTACAGTTTTTCATCTGCAGTCACAAGATAGAGGAGGAGAATTCAGACAGAGGTTTTATTTTTAGTCACTTCCTTTGAATGAGAGGTGCATTAGTTCCCATTCCCATTCCTAATCCTCATCTTTGACTGAGAAGATTCTCATGATCATTTAAATGTATGCTATTTTTTTTCAGGGAATAAATGTCATAAGCTGTACTTTGGATTACAAAAGATTTTTCCAGCAACTTTTTGCCTTATTTAAGCAATACGTAAGATTTTTGCATTTAGATATTTCCTCTTTAAAAAGTATTTCAGATCCAGTCAAAGATCCTGTGCTTCAATATTTCAGCACATCAGTGGAGATGTAATCACATTGATGTGTATATTTCCTCCTTTGGTATAGATTATCATTGTTTCATCTCTTCTTACCTTGTATAATTCTTGTTCATACTCTTCCACAAAACCTCTACAGAACACCTAAGAAATGTGTCATAGACTAAGAATAGGCATTTTTCATTCATTCTTTTTTTTTCCTGCATCAATGGTTAGAACTATCTCTTATGGAGAAAAATAAAATTGGAAACATCGAGACACTAATTCATTGTTGGTGGAATTGTGAGCTGAATCAACCATTTTGGAGAGAAATCTGAAATTATACCCAAAGAGTTATCAAATTACCTTTACTCTTTAACCCAGAAATACCACTATTGGACTATTTTTAAAGATAATTTGGAAAAAAGCAAAAGAACCTGCATATTCTAAAATGTTTATAGCAGTTCTCTTTGTGGTGGTAAAGAACTGGAAACTGCAGAGATGCCCATCAATAGGGGAATGACTAAACAAGTTGTGGTATATGATTGTGATGGAATACCATGCCATAAGAAATGATGAGTTCAATGATTTTAGGAAAAGAAACATGGAAAGACTTAATAATAAAGAGTGAAATAAACAGAACTAAGAGAACATTGTGTATAGTAACAGCAATATTGTTTTAAAAACTTTGAGGGAATGTTACTTTTGACTACTATAAATACACAAATGAGCTATAAAGTACATATAAAGAAAGTAATTATTTGCATCCCGAGAAAAAAACTGATAAATAAAAATACACATATAATAATTTTACACACACACTGGCATGCATGTACCTATTTATGTCTAATGAGAGCAATCTTGCTACATAGTTGAAAGGAATAGCAAGATATACATAGCATATTTGCAGTTTCCTGTGAAATCATCTTTTTTATTATACTATGTTATGGAAATGCTTATTCCATTACATAAATTAAAAGTATAAAAAGAACTATTTCCTGTGAGTAATCATAGATTTCACTGAGAATAGCCTATGACGTTCTGGAGTTTGATGCAATAAATACAATACTAGCTTATGGAATTCCTTTTCTATTTGGATCATCAACAACAATGGTCAACACTACTGTGAATATACCTAAGCAGAAAGGAAATTCAGTGTATTGAATATTGGCCTTGGAGTCAAGAAGGCCTGAGTTGGAATCCAGACTCACACACTTAGTACCTCTATGACTCTGAGTAAATTAGTTAACTTGCCTGCTTCAGTTTTCTCATCTGTAGAATGCGAATAATAATCACATCTACTTCTTAGTGTTGTTTAAACATAAAATAACACATGTCGAGTACTGTGCAAGCCATCTATAACATATGTAGAGATAATGTAAGTAGAATAAAGCTCTACATAAATGCTAGCTATTATTAGCATTTTTATATGTCCCTGATTCATTCATCAATTTCCAATTTAACTCAATATTCAACAAGTAATTTTTAAATACCTACTTTGTCTTAGGCACTGTTTTAGGTGCTAGAAATTAAAAGAAAATACTCCTGTCTTCAAGAAGTATGTATTCTGAGGAGGCTAGTTGGTGCACTGGCCCTGAAGTCAGGAAGATTTGATTTCAAGTCTGGCCTCAGACACTTAACACTTACTAGCTGTGTGACCTTGAGGAAGCCACAACCCCACTTGTCCTGTTCCCCCCCACCACCAAAAAGCAAAAAAAAAAGCGTATGTTCTACTGAGGGAAGATAGTGTGTACACAAATGTACAAGTGCAAACTATGCACACAATTAATATCTACTAATTTGGAGGAGAGAGGAATTGGGGTTGAGCCATAAAAAAATGAGAAAATACCTTTGTAGGAAGTGGCACTTTACCTGAATCTTAAAGGCAGATGAGGACTTGATATATAAATATGGGATTCATTGGTATATCATGAATTCATGGGTGCTAAGAAGATCATCGAATGAGCATGTAGAGAAAGAAGAGGACCAAGGTCAGGACCCAGCAGTATACCAGGATCACAGATGCAGAGCAGGAAGAAAACTTAGAACACATTTAATACTTGCCATCCCATTATCCAGGTGAAGAAAATGAGGCCAGAAAGGTTGTGAGTTGCTCAAGTTCAGCCAGGTAGTCAATGGAAGAGATGGGATCTCTGGGAACTCAGATTCTCAAGCTGCAAATTTCCCACTCTTTCCAATATGCCAGGTTTAGAAAGTAGAGTAGAAATGGAGATTCTGTTAATGAGACTGAAAGAGGACTGATCACAGGCAGAAGGACAATGAAGAGAAAATGTCAAAAAAGCTGAGAGAGGAAAGAGTTCCCTGGTGGAAGAGTTGGTCAACAATTTCAAATTTTGCAAAGGGCTGAACAAAGGCCATTAGATTTCACAATTAAGGAATTCTTAGTGACCTTCAAGAGCTAAGTTTCAGTTGTGTGGCTGAGATGAATTCCGCTTGCCTTTACTCATGAGATTTTGGTGTAAAGGTTGCCAGCTCTACTCAGTTGTGGCTTTCTTAACACCATTATTGTCAACATTTTGCAGATTTGACAAAATCCAACATAGCATAAATCTTGTTTGGTTGGTTTTATTGCCTTTCATTGTTTATAAATGTACATAGAAGAAAAGCTAAATCAAAGAAGAAAAATATTGCAATATATTCCCACTAAAATGAAAACTGCTATTTAGATCTCTCAATTAATTTTCCATTTCAATCTCTAACTATACAGTTATCTATTACATGGTGTTGCACTTATTTTGGAAAGCAAATGTAATGACTGTTAGTTAGAATCAGAAATTAAGAAAGCAATTACAATAATAATATTCATGTATATGATGCTTTACAGTTTGCAAAGCACTTTACTTATTATCTTACTTGTTCCCCACAACAATGTTGGGAGATAGGTGTGATTATTATCACAGTGCTATCTCTGAGTCCAGATCAGAACTCAGGTCTTCTTGACTCCAAGCTTGGCACTCTGTTCAGTGTACTCTGTAGCTGCCTTTCATTGTAATTCATGTCAGGACTCCTGTGTATACCTGGAAAAAGGATGTGCAGCCCACACTACACCTTTGCTGAAAGCAAACTGTAACCTTGAATGGGTCCTGCCCCACTGACTCCCTTGTTCTCATCTGCCTACCTTCCCCCAAGTTTTGTAGAGGCTGTTTATTTGAAAATGGACATAAAATTGATTCCCTACAGCCTTCGAACAAGTCAGCAGGAGCACACCGGCTCAGGGTTTGAAAACAGTTAAAAATATATAGAGAGATTGTTGGGGGAGAGAAGGAACGTTAGTGTAAATTAAAAATATGTCCAGCAGCACCAGTACTAAACTTTTTAAAGGCTGGTGTTATTCAGTACTCTCCAGGGTCTTATTGTTATAACATTAATGAATAAGGGGAGTGTGGATATTCAGCTTTTAGGTTGATAAAACTGTTTTTGTAGACCAAAAATATTGTTTTTTTAACATCAGCAAAGTTACCTAATTAAGAAGTTTTTTTTTAACTCACCTGGTGATTTATCTTTGAATATGCTCAGCCTTGATAAGTACGCTTAAAATAATGTTTTTTAAAGCATCCATCAGATCACAGCTTAGAGATGAACCTTTTGAGGTCATTTAATCTTATTCCCTCATTTTTTATGAGGAAACTGAGGTAAAGGACTTGCCTAAAGACAGAACTCAGTTCTGATTTTCAGGGCTTACTTTACCATGCTACAGAAACCTCTCTCACCCTAGATCCTGAAATTTCTCACTATCCTAGGATTTCTCACGCTGGAAGTGACTTGAGCCCTTGAATTCTTTTTCTCTGATTGCCTAGTTCTTCCTTAGCCCAGGCCAGCTGTGTCTTCATCCCTTTCAATGAGGAACTTGTGACTCTCCAGTCTTGTGGTCTTCCCCCCTTCCTTCCCTTCCTTCTTTTCAGTTTCCTTTTATGCATAACCTTTCTCCTTTTAGAATGTAAGCTCCTTAATGGCAGGTATTACCTGTCTTCTCCTAGTATTTGTATTGCCAGCATTGAGCAAAGTATCAAGCACATAGTGCTTGTTGACTTGACATGAATTAACAAGCATTTATTAAGAGCCTATGGTGTTAGAATAATAGCTAGCATTTAACAGTAGTCTAAAGTTTAGAAAGCCCTTTGCACTTCTTATGTCATTTAACCCTCACAACCACCCTATGAGTAGGTGCTGTTATTATCCCTATTTTACAGATAAAGAAACTGAGTTATTTGGAAGTTTAGGGACTTGCCTAGGGTCACACAATTTAAGCAAGTTTCTGAGGCAAGATCTGAACTCTGGTCTTCTAGTTTCTAAGGCAAGCTTTCTGTCTTCCATGACATCTTGCTGCCTACTATTTGTTAGATGTAGTTTGTCCTTCATTTTCGAAGAAGATCAGTGATATCACAAGGTGATGAATCTTGACTCATATGTAAATTGCATTTAAGTGAGGCAGAGTTGCACAAAGTCATCAGTATCACTCTCCAGAGTCATAAAGTCTAAGGGCAAGATAAAAGTCAGAATGATTGACAATGGACTGGAATGAAGTGAATGACCTTGGTGTCTTCAATGTCTGATCAAACTCTAAGCTCTCCACAGCATCTACTTTAGTTACATTCATGACCATGGGGAAATCTTCAGGTTATTGGGATAGATACTATATGCTAGCTACACATAGTATGCACAAATAATAATAATTTAAAAAAACAATAACTAGTTTCTGCCTTCATGAAACATATATTCTACAGCATTTGCATGTTGACGAATATGAACATGTTGGCCAGGAGGAAGAGAGAAGACTAGTTAGACTTAAGGAAATTGTCATTTTAGGGTCAGAAATTAAAGGTCCATCTTTAAATGTTAGGATTTAGAATATTAAGTTAATTAACCTGGAATGGGTCTTGCCCCATTGACTTCTTCAGTTCACTGCTTAATTCCTTCAAAGTTCTTATTGCCTTTTTATTTGAAAACAGACATAAAAAGTATTCCCTACAGCCAGCATTGGTGTTGCTATATAGCAATGAGATATGGAATATATCTGCCTCCAAATAACTAAAACTGAGGGTCACTTATGCAGAGAGCCATGGAGAGTCTATGGCGGGTAGGAAAGGTACACAGTTGGCATGTGCAGGCTACAATATTTGATTGGTGAGTATTTTTGCAGAACAGGTGTAAAATTTGCCATCAAAGAATTATATGATCAGAAGAAAATTTAGACTACTCCTGTGGCAAGAAGAAAGGGTGCCAGATATGATACTGCACACTAGTGTAAGGGGGAAGCAAAGAAAGCCTCTTGGGAGGTTCTCAATGAGAGTAGTATAGGCTGTGAAAGCAAGATTGAGATGGGAATCACTTGGAGAGAGTTCCAGAACTAATAAAATCATAGGTATTATTGAGGATTTAATACTGAATAAATATAAAATGAACACAAGGCAGTTGGCAAGAGAAGGCATTATTAGTTAGGATCTTAGGGGGTTTGAGGCATTAGGAAAGGTATCATAGACAAAGTGGCACTGAAACTGAGCCTTGATGGAAAACATGGATGTTCTGAGGTAGAGGTGATGAGGTGCCTTCTAGCCATGAGATATAACCAGTTAACTGGTGCAGTAGATAATACTGGGCCTGGAGTCAGGAAGGCCTGAATTGAAATGTGACCTCAGACACTTAGAAGTTATGTGGCCTTGGTCAAATCACTTAACCTTTCTGCCTCAGTTTTCTCAGTTATAAAATGGAGATAATAACAGTGCCTACCTCACAGGGTTGTTGTGAGAATCCAATGAGAAACTATTTGTAAAGGGCCTAGCAGAATGCTTTGCACATAGTAGGTATTTAATAAATGCTCATTGATACCCACCTTCTATCCTTCCTTCTCTTTGTCCTTCCTTCCTTTTTCCTTCCTTCTTTCTTCTTTCCTTTTTCCTTCCTTTTCCCTTCCTTCCTTCCTTCCTTATTCTCTTCCTTTCTTCCTTTCTTCCTTCCTTTTTTCCTTCCTTCCTTCTTCCTTCCTTCCTTTCTTCTTCCTTCCTTCCTTCCTTTCTTCCTTCCTTCCTTCCTTCTTTCCTGTGCAAATTCATGGACGTAGGAGGTGAAGGTCACATGGATCATTAAATTGCAAAGACAGAAATGAAGCCAAGATCCTCCCACTACAATTCCAGTATGTTTTTTAACCTCTCCATGTGATTTCCTGGTGAAATAGTGATAGTTCAGATATATGGTCTTGTTATAGCTTGGGCTCTACAATACAGTGACATTTTCGGAATCTGCTTTCCTTTTCTAAAATCCACACACTAAATATCAAAGCTGGTAATTTCTGGAGCTGCCACTGCCCTGAATGTGTCCTGGGAAGTGATTTTGAATTGCCTGGGCACTACTTGGATTGATGGATGATTTTTCTTCCATATATGGAACTTTAATTTTTTGTAGTTACAGTACATTTAGCATGGCAGGTATGCTGGTGTTCTGAAGATCAGCCTGGGACCCCATATGCCAAGCACATGTGCTCTTGTATAGTTGGCAAGTGTCCTATAGCTTTCATCCAGCTTTTGTGTTTGGGAAGCAGGGGCATAGGTTGGGAACAATACACATTTTATGTCATTATCATTCATTCGAATCAAGTTTTAAAATATTTAGAACAATAATTTCTTCAATACTAGTCTCTTTTAAAGATAAACTAATAATTGGATAATTTAGTTAAAATTTGTAAGTATTTGTAACTGAAAGAAAACTCTAATTGAAAACAACATTTTAAGCACTGAAAAGGGTAAAAGAAAAAGTTTTATGCCTCAAGCAAAACACACACATGCACACAAAAAAGCAAAGGATTAAGAAAGAGGGTTTTTTTTTCATCAACATCTGGTTTTCAGTCTTCCAAGAACAAATTTGGAATCACCTGGTAATTGGTTTATCATTTACAATCCGTTGATTAAAATAAGTTCAAATATATGGCCATCCTGAAAAAAAATATCCATACATTTTATGAAGATCAAGTTTACAATGAGATCTTATACACAATGATTCAAAAGCATAACTTTTATTTCCCCTTTATCTTAAGATGTTTCACAATATTTTCTTTAACATTTTCACTCATAAAAATAAATTATAATATGACTCATCATCCATTTACTCGTATTCAGATATGTCCACTATGCCAAGATGGCTCCTCTGGTTTCTCTCTTCCGAAAGTTTTATCAAGGGCAGAGACTATATAAACAAAACTTGGGCAAATCTGGGTACACCCCCTTGACCAGTAGGTGAAGATCTTGGGTTCTCAAGGCTTCTTTGTCAATGCTCAGGTGGGTGGGGACAAAAAGGAGGTGCACGTTCAAAATTAAAAGTAGAAATTAAGAGCCTAAGAGAGTAAAGAAAAGGACTTCTTAGGCCCATAGTTCTCATCCCAAATTCATTGTTTCAATCCTTAGCCTAATAACCTGATAGCCCTTTGATGAAGTATTAACATTTCAAAACTCCCAAGTTTTTCCCTTAAGCATAACACTCTAGATCCCAACTCCAGGGAAGAGAACCTGGCTCTGGTGTTCCAGGAGTGACCATGCCTTCTAAGAATCTCTAAACCTAGGTTCCTGTGTTTTCAGATCTCTGGTAATCCCGGTCAGTTTCAGATGCTTTAACTAGGACATGACCCCAGTCCATCTGGGGTTTAGTTTGACAGTCCTTATTTAAAATATTTTGTCATGTATTGCTTTAAACTATGGAGATGCCTTTAATAAACAGAAACTGAATGAATCAAGTTACTTGATATTTCAATAAAAATATGCATAAGCCACAAAAGATAAGTATAGGCTAGAGATGTATCCCAGTTACTCATAGAAATATTAATATCCTAGTTCTTCTTCTAATAGCTCTAGCAATAGATAGATAGATAGATAGATAGATACATACATACATACATACATACATACATACATACATACATACATACATAGGTAGGTAGGTAGGTAGGTAGGTAGGTACAGAGATAGGCAGAGAGAGACAGAGAGACAGAGACAGACAGACAGACAGACAGACAGACAGATATCAACAATAAGAGGATGGTATAGTGCTTTTAGCAGGTGGTGAAAACCCTCCTATAAGTACTGATATTAATGTCCATACATTTACATAAATAGTCCATACTATACAGTTATAGTAACAAGGAAAAACTGAGAACATATCCCAAATTTTGGTTCAGAAAATATGGCCACTGTTTATGGGAGCCATAGAAGGACAAAATAGAAGTGAAAGCTTATTGGTATGAGTTACTTATCTCTAGTATTATTTGTAAAAGAGAGCTGACCTGGAAACTTGGATCAAGATTCTAACTATGAAGGAATTAAACTTTTTGTATTTTTAAAAGAATCTTTTGACAATCTGGATAAATCAATATTTATACATACCCAGAAAATGAATAAATGGAATTACAAAGGAAATTAATTCTATTGAAATATAAGTATCAAAAATATTTTTGAAGATTCATAAATCTCAGGTTAAGAACCTTGTTCTAACTAGAACTTTGAAATAGATTTTAAGTCTACCACAGGCCCAAAGGGGTATCACACCTTTTTATAACTGAAGGGATCCATGTACTGAGTATTTGACTAAACACATTATAAATGATGAGTTAAGAAATACATCTCTGTTAGCCAAATCTTTCTGAGGAAGTTGAATAAATGTTACTTTAAGAAACATTCCTTTCAGTTAATCTTGGGTCCGGACAGTACAAGTCAGTTTGGGCTCAGAGTTTGACTTACATGCATAAGTGACTTCAAGACACTGAATAAAGCAGAATAATTTCTAGGAAGGGATGACTAATACTTTGCCCCAGGACACCAGTATCACTTGTTGCCATCATCACATACACACATATACAAATGTGCACACACACACACACACACACACACACACATACACACACAGAGAGAGACAGAGACAGAGAGTTTAAACTCAAAGTTAACAAGATTTAATTTTAAAAAGGATTCACCAGATGCTTCATTTCTTTCACCCAGTTGCCACATTTCATGCCTTCATCCACGGCCTCATTCTCCCTCCCTCTCCCTCTCTCTAGCTCCACTAGTATCTGAGGGGTGGAGGTAGTAGGGTCTTCTACCCATGTGGGCTGTTGTCTCAGCTTGAGGGCACATTTGAGCCACTTCTTCTAGCTGTAATTGGTGCTACCTTAACTAAAACAAAAAAAGAAAAGAAGGAAGGGAAAAAGGGTGAAAAAAGGATGGCCCTAGCTCTGGTAAATAGGCTTATGAGAAAATCATGTAGGTGATATTCAAAAGGCATCAATGATAACAGCGAGTCCTCCATGTGATACTGCATGTTTTCAGTTTGACCCTCATGATTTAGAAGAGTCAGTACTGGAATAAAAATGTCACATAAGTAATAAGGATTCTTGAAATTATAGCAGTAAAGAGCCAAGTTATCATTGTTAGTGTTATGACACAGTATTACTTTACAAAATGTGCTGCTGTTCATGCATCATTGAAAGATATGTGATTAGAAAAGCAGTAGTCATATCACTAAACTCTGGGATTCCCTTTAGATTTCACGACCCAGGGTAGCATTGCAAATACTGCAAATGTGCTCATTAGAAAGGTGCTCCTCCTGAAGTGTCATAGTCTGATGTCTGCCTTCAAGGGTGGGTTGTCATCACCCTAACCCAGAAGGGTTCAGTTTTGTGCTACTATATTCTTTGTGAGAGATGTCAGGGACTGTTAACTAATGAGAACAGTTGGAGGCCAGGGTGGGGGGGGGAAGAGACAGAGAGACAGAGACAGAGAGAAAGAGAGAGGAGAGACAGAGACAGAGACAAAGAGAGAGAGAGAGAGAGAGAGAGAGAGAGAGAGAGAGAGAGAGAGAGAGAGAGAGACAAAGAAAGAGAGAGAGAAAGAGAGAGAGAGAGAGACATTAAGACAGTACAGCTGGGGCTGGTTTTCAATCAAGGCCCAACCTAAAAGTTCAGTGTGAGAGTTGGGTCTGCTGTTAGTGTTTTTTGAAAACATTAAAAGCAGATAAAGAGGATAAAAATAGAAATCCCAAATATTTCTAGTGAGGAATAGACCAGTAAGAATGAAAAGAATATGAAACTATGAGAAGAGAATCATGCACTAAACAGTACTTGAATCATCTTCCTGACTCCTAAAAGTGGATTACTCTTCTGTACACCGTTAGGAATGGTTCATCTTTACTACTGAGTTATATATGGGAATTTGATTAACTAACTCATGGAATGGGCAATATATTTGATTGTCATTACATTAAATGTTGGTATTCAATTTTCTTTGGATATTCTGCATGGAATATGAATATATCATCATTTGACTTTATAGTTCAGATTAACATCCTTCTAGAGTGCCCTTTCAGGAAGGAAGGAAAGGATAAAGGGAAAGAAGAAAGCAGTGATTCCCTAGTATTGTTCTTTGTGTCTGGTAGATTTATTAAATTGAATTGTGAATTGTATTAGAGAAGGAACCAATATCTGTATTTTTATTTGGCTTGAGGTCTTCTAAATTAAGCTGATGCACTAGCTATGTATCTTGACTAGAGGCTTATTCTTCTGCCTCCTCATGGCATGGAGACAATCTTGATCATTCCAGCGCTCTGTCAGAAGAGAGAAACTTTTGGCAAGCTCTACCAAGCTGAAAAAACTTCAGATTCAGAGCAAGTAAAGACTGTTGTGCTGGTCGCCTGATAACCAGTCATTTTGGAACTGACTAGCAAAATGCAGTCAGATCACAGACTAGTTAAGACAAAAGTTGATGCAATTAGCAAATTAGAAGTAAAGATAAAAAAGAAAAGAAGGCTGTCTTGAATTGCTCAAAAGTGAGATAATAACTTTATATGACCAAGTTGGCAAAGATGGCAAAATCGACAGGCTAGAATCTTGGGCCAACTCTAATAATATAAAATTTAATGAGGATAATGTCTTAAATCAATTTAAAAAAAATAAGCTTCACAAGTTCAAAATAGAGGAACCATGGCTAAGTAGAAGTTTATGTTTAAAATGCCCAGAACATTTTAGTGTCCTGCCAGCTGAATATGAATTAATGGTATAACGTGGCAGACAAAAGAGTTGATGTGATCATGATCTGCATTAATAGAGGAATTATGTCCAGAATGAGAGTCATGATTAATTTTTTGCACTTAGTCATGGTCAGGCTAGATCTATACCACTGTGTTCAGTTTTATGCAACACATTTTTTAAACGGCATTGACAAAATGAAGAGTGTCCAGAGAAGGAGGATAAGGAAGGTCAAGAGCCTTGAAATTGAACCATCTGGGTTTAAAGAAATGGAGAGGCTTAGGCTGGAGAGAAAAAATATTAGGATTGGGGAGTGGACATGATAGTTGTCAAGTTTTTCAAGGACTGTCATGTGAAAGAGGAATTGGACTTGTTCTGCTTGGATCAAGAGGGCAGTAAAGGGGAGATAGAAATAGATGATAGATAGATAGATAGATAGATAGATAGATAGATAGATAGATAGATAGACAGATAAATAGATAGATTATAAATAGATATAGATAGATGCATAAACACACTCCTATATACATAATGCATTTTATATGTATGCATCCAAATATGTAATACATATATGCAGATAAACCTATGTAGGCATAGAAATTTATGTGTATTTATCTATACCATGCACACAGATATCTGTGCTGCATATGTATTTATGGACATGATTACGTGTAGTATGCCTTTGCAACAATCACTTATGTATTTGCACACACACATATGTATTATTATGTATACATGTTTCATATAAGAAAAACGGGTTTTTTTATTTAGAGCTATTCCTATATGGAATGAGTTCCTTTGGAGGGCAGTGGTTTCCCCTTACAAGAAGTCTGCAACCAAAGTCTGAATTTTTTTTTTTACTTTTCTAATGAAAAGCATAGCTAAATACAAGTGAGTTTCAGTGGTATGGAGATGGTTAGCATGCTGTGTTGCATTATGTCAATAAAATCTACCCTCTCTCCCATCTCTTTCCCAGCTCCCACTACTCCCCACTCAGAAAAATAAATGAGTGTGGACTGCATGACTATACCATTAGATCTGAAATCTGGTTTATTCAAAATCAGCTCCCAGAGAGATTGCCCCAGAGAGAGCAGCTTGACACTTTTTTTTTTAAGTTGCTGGCCATTTGTTCCCATAAAATTAAGTGAATCCTGTAGTTAGACATAGTGATGGCAAAAAACAAATCCATGACATTCTGTCCAGCATGATTACTGTTAGATATGGTGTTGAAGATATTCCATCCAAGATTAAACTACTTCATCTCTGAGGACCTTTTCAACTCTAAAATTGTGATTTTAATTGTGGTAGTTCTGATTGGTCTAACTGGAAAAGGTAAAATGGAAAAGGAGCAAAAATAAATTTTATTCCCATTTCAAAGAATTTATCAGATTCAAAACAGTAGCCAGAATGAGGACAACGAAAGAACTATTCCTCAGCCAATACTTAATCTCCTTGAGGAAAGGAAGGGCAACATCAATTGAAGAACAAGTTCATCTGCAAAACATTAAAAAGGCAATTATGGAAGAGGACAAGTAATATCAGCTTACCAAAAGTATCAAAAGGGAAGTCAGTAAAAAATTCTAAAAAGGTCTTTTCATGAGAGCTTTTGCAAATGCGAAATAGAACTGACCTGATGGTCTTTCTATAGAGCTGTATCCTCATCATTGACAAGAGCTTAGCATTGTACATGAAAAAGGGACCATGCCAGTTAAGAAGATAACTTCAGAAAGGCTGAATCTATTTGACTAAATACATACTAATGACATCTCTTCTAGAGTAAACACTATTTCAAAGACTCCATAATCTAATTTTCAGGATATTTCAAGGGTGGTAGTAGTGGTACCTTAAAGAAATGGAAAGGATATTTGGTGAGTTTACCAAACAAAAAATATGAAGACAAAATAAATGGCTGAGAAAAGCATAACTACCGGGTCATGTGCCTTATTTCTTATATTAGTGAAATCTTTATGACAACAGTCTTTATTTATGTTGATGGAATCTTTCATGATGACGTTACAACAGAGAGATTTTCTATAGCAGATCGTGCCTTTTGTCTTCACATAGGTAGTTGATCAGTATTTAGAGAATATAATGGCCCCTTCCTGCTTTTTTTTTAATTTAGTTTTTATTTGTTTTCTTGTTTACATTATTCATTTTCATTACATTTTTTGAATTACACATTTTCTCCCCTGTTTTGCTCCTGCTCCAACCCCATAACAGCAATCCCACTGTAAAGCCCCTCCCCTGCTCTGC
>CM053594.1:152877632-152888918 GCA_028646575.1 Pseudocheirus occidentalis
TTGAAAAAACCACTGACCTGGAAAATACATCCAGGAGAAATAATTTTAAAATTATTGAATTGTCTGAAAGCCATGATCAGAAAAAGAACCTAGAAATCATCCATCAAGAAATTCTCAAGGAAAATTGCACAGATATTTTAGAACAAGAGGGCAAAATAAAACTTGAAAGAATTCACTGATCACCTCTTGAAAAAGATCCCCACCAAAAAACTCTTAGGAATGTTATAACCACGTTCCAGAATTCCCAGATCAAGGAGAAAATATTACAAGCTGCCAAGAACAAACAATTTGAATACTGTGCAAACACAATTAGGTTAACCCAGGATCTAGCAGCTTCTACATTAAGGGGTTGAAGGGACTGGAATATAATATTCCAGAGATCAAGGGAGCTGGGATTAAAATCAAGAATCACCTACCCAGCAAAACTGAGTATAATGTTCCAGGGGAAAAAATATGGTCATTCAGTGAGCTGGAGGACTTTCGAACATTCTTGCTGAAAAAAACAGAATTGAAAAGAAAATTTGACATTCAGACACAAGAAGCATGAGAAGGTAAACATGGAAAAGAAATCATAAGGAACTTATCAAAGTTGAACTGTTTACGTGCCAACATTGAAGAACGGTAATTGTAACTTATGAAACTTTTCTCAGTATGAGGATAGGTGAAGTGAATACAAATTTGTATATATATGTATACATATACATATGTCTATATAAGAGGGTATATATATATGTGCATATGAACACATATATGAGTGTGTGTATATATGTGTACATAGAGGTCACAGGATCAATTGAATAAGAAGGGATGATATTTTAAAAGATGAAATTCTGAGGTGGTAGAGGAATAGAATGAGAAGAGACAGGGAGAGACAGAATGGGATTAATCATCTCATATAGAAGAGGCAAAGGATAACTGTTACAATGGAGGGGAAGAAGAGGAAGGCAAAAAGGAAAGGCTCAACCTTACTCTCATTGAATTTGGCTTAGGGAAGGAATGACATAAACTCTAAACTGAGTATCTTGCCACACAGGAGAGTAGGGGGGATGGGGATGAGAGGGACAATGATTGCCTCACCAAAATAAACAAACAAATAAATACATAAATAAACAAATAAATAAATAGGAAAAATAGAGTCAGCAGATTAATGCCTGGCTCCCCTTCAGTGTCTGAATCTGAATTTGATCTCAGGTCCTCTTGACTCCAGGGCTGGCACTTTACCCACTTTGTCAGTTAACATTTACATAATGCCTACTATGTGCCAGATACGATCCTTAGTGATTTAGAAATATTCTTATTTGTTCCTCAAAACAATTCTGAAAGCTCACTTTGCAGATGGGGAACTAAATCACACAGGGTTAAATGACTTACCCAGGGTCACACAGCTAGTAAATGTCTGAGACTGGATTTGAACTCAGATCCTCCTGATTCCGGGGCTGGTGCTTCACCCACTGGTTAGTGTGCCTACAGTATACTTATCTGGAAATATGCAATTGACAGGACTTAAGAGAGACTGGTGCTCCATATATAGACTGGGAGTTCTCAAGGCAGATGACTGAATCCATAGATGATGACATGATCACTGAGGGAAAAGAGCGAAGAGAGAAGCTAACTAGTGCCAGGATCTCTGTCTAGAGTATACTCACAGTTGTGGGTAGAATATAAGTGATGATAGAGCAAAGAAGACTGAGACAGTGGTCAGCAAGTAGGAGGAGAACCAGAAAACAGAGGTATCACCAAAAAAAAAATGGAAAGGAGAGATTATCCAAAAGTTATGTATGGCCAACAACATGAAGACTGAGAAGAAGCCATAATATCTGGCAACTAAGAAATTATTGGTAACTTGGGAGAAAGAAATTTTATTTAAGTGAAAGCAGTATTTGAAAAGATTGAGGAGTGCAGGAGGAAGTGAAGGCAAGGCATGCAGACAGATTTTATCTAGGATTTTGGCCATGAAAGAGAGACAATATAAGATAAAGATTAATTAATTAGGATTAAGATTACTATAAGATCCTTGAGGGGATGGTGAGGTCAAATGAAGGTTGGTTTTTTTTTAAGTAGGTAAGAATTAAGTGTATTTTAGACAGACAGGATGGAGCTAGTATGCAGGGAAAGATCAATAATTGCATAGGTGATAATTGTTAGAAAAAGATCCTGGAGGAGACAGGAAGGAATGGGATCAAGGACACAAGTGGAGTGGTTTATTTTCATGAGGTGAAGGGCTACTTCCTCATCAAAGACTGGAACAAAAGACAAGATGGTAATAAGGGGTTTTGAGATGTAGAATGGCGGGAAAAGAAGGAGCTTGTGATGAATTATCTCCGTTTTCTCAGTAAAGTATTAGATGATGTCCTCGAATAGAGGGGAGAGCGAGGGGTGGAATGATAGAATAGGAAAGAAGAAAAAACAAATATTACAAGTATTGTTTCAGTAGGTTACATACATTTGTGATGGTTCTTGTCAGCACAATTGGATGATTTCTTTCAACACTTAAACATAATTGGGGAAAATAAATGATGGGGATACTCAGTGTTGCAGGTTGACAGAATATGAGAGACAATAAGTGGTAGGAGACAATGTAGCTCTAAAATGGAAGGGAAGAAAATGAAACCAGAGTGAGCATGATGAACTAGGAGGCACTGAAGAGACAGAAGGACTGTAGGTCTGAATGAGAATGAAAAATAGATGGAGAAGGAAGGGCACGGGGAGCGATAGACTCTGTGGTTTGAGAGATTTCTGTAGCACATATTAGCATGCTTGTGGATGCTGTGGGTGATGATTTACATGAGCACTGAGGAGATGGATAAACAAGAGTTAAGGAGTCTTAAGGGATATCAAATAATCACTTGGCAAAAGAGCTGCTGTTGGTAAAGAAAATGACAAGGTACGATGTACCAACCATAGTACAATCAATTTCTTACTCTTCCACTTGTTACTCATGTGACTATGGGCAAGTCACTTAATATTTTTAAGCTTAGCTTCTTCATTTGCAAATTGAGGGGTTTGGACTATAAGACAGCTGCCTTCTCTTGAACCTTTAAATCTACTATATAGTAATCCTTTCCCTGGGATTGGGGGGCCCCCAGAACCAGAGCATACCCGACACTTTACAGGATGCTTTCGATTCAACCTTTATTTCCCGTTAGCCCCAAGTTATCCATGGAAAATATGATACTTTGTATAAAGAACTTTTAAAGAATTGTTTATGTTTTGTGTTACAATAGTCTAATTTAATCCTGCTCTGATGTGCAGATGTTAGTGTATTACATCTGCTGCAGGAATATATATGACATGATGATACTCTCATACATTAAAGGCAGTTGAGAAAGCTGGTATAAAACTATTCATGTGGCTGTAGTAAAGAGAACAATTTCATTTTATTTAGCATTCATTTCATTATACTTAAAATAAACTAGAATAAAAGAATGTTGTGTGTATGTGTTTCTAAACAAGGTTGAATTTGGAACATTTAGAAATCTGTGTACAGCACAGAATTACATTTTCTTCATGATATAATATTAGGCATCACTCTATTGTGTTGGTACTTTACCAAATCTAAGAATCTCACCTTTCAACTTGATAAATTTCTAGATAGAAATGCAAATTGGGAGTAAATTCCTCAGTTCTTTGTGTTTAGGGGGAAAAAGGGGGAAAAAATGTTGTTCTCCTTTCCCAGTTCAATCACACAAACTGTTCCCTAAACAGAAGTGTATTACTCAAGAATGCCTTGTGACAATAGAATACTCGTGTTGCTTCTTTTCTGAAATGAGCCAATGAATACAGAAATTCCATAGTCTCTTCTCCCTTGTGTTCAAACTTGCCAGGGAGATTTTCCCATGATTTGGTATAACTATGATTTAATTGTAGATAGCATTACATCTACCTAACATTAACCCCTTAAATTAGTGCATTCCTACAAATAACCACCTGTAGCTGGTTCTTCATCCACATGCTTTATCTGTTGTTACAGTATATAAGCATTGAGAATGCCCTAATTTTTTATCATTTGCTAAGCCTGTCATCATGGATGAGACAAGGCTTATCCCCCTGAGCAGATGAGATTAGTCGATTATGCTGAAATCAGAAGAGGGATTATAATGCTTGTAATACACTGAGTCAAATTAAATGAATTTTGCTTTGTACATCACTGATTCTTGTTGCTAAGGCTTCAGCGTCTTCCACTGGGTGTAATAAATTACCAATAAAACCTAAGCGTGCAGAAGGGAAAAAAAATCCCTTGAATAGGAAGAAAAAAAAAGAATAAAATGAAGATGCTTGTTTGTGCATTCTATTCTATTCACCCTGGTAAATGAAAAGCTTAATTCCACTGATGTCACCAGTTTTTCATAACCAATAGGGACTGCATCATAAAAGAGCTGTGCTCTGAATGGTTACTTATGCCCTTTCATTCAATTGCACTGAAATAATGGGCCTCTCATTTAAAAACCAGTTCCATTTGAAAACCATTGGATCTATATAAGACACTTGCAAATGTAGTTTAATAAAGAACTTCTGCGCCCACAAAATTCCATTTGGCACTAGGATATTCACAGTGACCACTTTGCTCATGCGTAAGCCATTTCAGCCTCCTTTACTATTTCCCGGAGCACTTAGATAAGAGAATATAAGCATTCTTTTTTGGCAAAACATTCAGAGTTCCCCAGAAAACAAAGGTTCCTGACTGCAGAGGGGTGGGGACAGAAAGGGAACAGAGGAAGGGAAGAGTCTATCAAATTTCTGAAAGACTCACAGCATACTTGTTATTTCAGACATTTACATGAGTAAGAAAAATATTGGCGCTAGCAAAGGTAGTATGGGAAAAAAAAGCCTTAAAGGTCATTTGTTCGTAACTCTAGTATCTAAGATCATTCAGAGGTGGGTATATAGGTGGCTTCATGTACACAATGACCCTACTGTACCTCTCTAGGCCTACCATTACCTTGCTAATGGGAAATGAGGTGTACTCTAGGGACCTTAAAGCCTTTCTCTAATGCCTTCCACTGGCCACTGTCGGACAGAGTATTGATTTAGATGGATAATTGTTTCTTGTCTCATGATAATTCTTGTATTCTAATGTCCTTCTAAAAATCATGTGATATTTTTAGGGACAATACAGTACAAGCTAAAGTGACCCTGTTTTTTTCTATAGGGAAAACAGGTTTTCTTCTCCCAGAAGCTATGTTTTTATGCTAAAGTCAAACACTGTGTCTTCCACTTGCAGTTTGAAATGTGGCCACCCCAACAGGGAACTGGGAACCTTGGGAAAATGTCAAGTAAAAATTTTGTTGCTGGTATTTTCCTCTATAAAGATCAATTATGTAACTCAATATGAGTGAAATAATATGTGCTCTAGATAACAATAGTATGGTATTCTGTTGCTCTACAACATATGTCTGTGAAATAGACTTTTAGTATTAGTAGCTTAATTTTATAACCAAAGAGAAAGGAGACAAAAAGAATTGACAAAAAACAAAATTGCAGGGTAAACATGTAAATGTAGATAGAGGTACCTGTGGTATAGTAATGTTAATAATGAATCTTTATATAGTGTTCTGAGGTTTACAAAACAATTTATAGCAACTCGTTAAGGTATTAGTATCTGTCTTCTATAGATGAGAAAACTGAGATTCAGAAATAAGTGATTTTCCCATCTTTATTTAGATAATAAATATTAGAGGTGGGATTTTAACCAAGATCTTGAGTTCAAGTACAATGCTCTTTCCATTAAACTAGTCTGCCTACTATTATAGAAAGAAAATAGGATTTGGAGTAAAGAAATCTGAGTTCAAACTCAGGTGCTGCTACTTTCTACCTGTGTCACAATAGACAAGTACTATAATCTCTCTGGGTCTTATTTTTCTCATGTATCTGAAAAAAAATTATTTGTATGATCTCTACTGTCCCTTGAAGCTTTAAATTCTATGAAACAGACTTCTTGAGTTCCCCTTTTGAATTATTAACATTGGACAATGAAGAACCTCAGAATTATACCTAAGCAGGAGGTAGTCTAAGTTACAAGTTAACTACACTTGTAAAATTCAATTCTATTTACTTTCATTTTTAGGCTACTCTTCAAAAATCCTCCTCCTCCTCATCAGCATCATCAATATCATCATTTTTCACTAAAACGTAAGAAGTTCTTTAAGGAAAGGGAATACATAATTAATTATTTGGCACTGCATACTGTTGAGATTTTCATAGTAATATACAATGGAATTAACATGACAAGGAAATCTGTTTTAGGACATTGTGTTTATTTAAAGTATCTCATTATAGTAAACATTTAACTGCCAGAATGTAATTGAATGAAGGCGTAAAAAATAAATGACTTAGAAAGACTTATCAATTGATAGGTGGTATATTCTCTTGTGAAATTCTATTTTTTCAAAGATCTAGTTGGACTATTCTGAATACAGTTATAGTAATAATAATAATAGTAGCTGGAATTTAAATAGCATTTTAAAGTTTACAAAATTATCTACATATGTTAACTCATGACAACAACTCTGTGAGATGGATGTTATAATTATTCTAATTTTAAAGATGAGGAAACTGAGGCACAGAGAATTTAAATAACTTGCCCAGTTTCAAACAGACTGGACGTGTGTGAGGCAGAAGTTGGTCTCAAGTCCTCCTGACTCCAACTTCTATATTCTACCCTCTGTGTCACCTAGACACAAGAGGAATATTCAACTTTATTAAATAAATGTTTCCTTCATTATGAACAGACCAAACTTGTAAAAGTTTGCCCTAAGTTGAGAAATAATTTGTGATATGAAAATTAAAAATTCACAATTATGAAATGTTGAGGGATGACCATGTTTCTGACATTAATCAAATTGAATTTTAGTCTTAACTAAAAAAAATCTTGTCTTTCTTTAATTCTCTTTCTACAATTAAAATCAGTTTTTCTAAAATCTTGGGAACACATCAAATTACAGCTAGTTTTCATGTCTTTTATCACACATTATAAGAGGAAATGGTTATCTCTCCTCCCCATCTCCTAAAGGTTTTCATCATTTCAACCCAAGTAACCAGTTCTTTTCTGCCATAACCAGATTGTCACAAATCCTTGCACTCTATATGCTGCCATAACTATCTGAAATTAAAATTCCAATCTACTCTGATGTTACTTTAAATCATACCTCAGTATATTTTATTATCATTTTTTGAAATTAATAGAGTAGTCCCACCATATTTATTCCAGTGAAATTGTGAGTGTATTATTTATTTACTCACAGTATTTCTACTTGGGATTTTTTTTTTACATTTAGTTTACAACTAAATGTTTTGATGTTGTCTCCAAAACCCTCATGGTTTGGACCATTTCATCCACTGAAACTATAATTTATATTCTTGGAAATTTTTAGGTCTACATCCTCAATTTCTTCTTATTGAGTAGAACATTGCCTAGCTTGTTACTTCTGCCATCTTTGGAAAACTAAGGGTAGCACTGTATTAACCATTTTTTCAAGATAAACTAATATAGTAGACATGAATACATGTTGATTTCATGAAAAAATCTCCCAGTTTTCTCATCCCCTTTACTCTTCAGGAATGTTGTATTGGCCTTGGAATTCAGTGGACGGGGCTGATATGAATCATAAGCTAGCCTTCTTAAGGTAGTGCCTCATAGGAAGTAGACTCATAAGAAAAGAGAAGCTGAGTATCCCGGAGAGCCACACGGAAACTACAGTAGGGAAATCACAGAAGACCGACATCTATGAACATGAGAGAGGGAGTGTAACTGTGAAGTTTCGAGGATCAGATTCTGAAGTCATGAGGAACATCAAGACAGAGTTTGCATGTCTGAAAATTGTCCAAATGGAAGACTCAAGTTACTGATTCTTAATTTCCTTTCTTCCTTTTCTCTCTTCCAAGAGGTGAGCCTAATATGCCCCTCAGATGAAGGATTATCTTTGTCAAAAGTTTGTTAAATTTCTATATTTAAACATTGTATTCATCTTAAAATGGCAAATAAGATAAAAATACCTGAGCTGCTTAACTGTGAATGTTGCCATTTGAATGCAGCATTGGGAAGAGTGATTTTGGAACTTCGAGGAAAAGACAGAGATATTTACGGCCACAATCTTTTGCCAGAGTGAGATCTCTGACTGGGGGCTCAGAGCCAGAGAAGAGAGATGTTGAATTGTTTTTCCATCTCCCAAAGGCAGAGTGACTATTTTCACTAGGCCTTCTCTAGGGAAAGCTATCAACTGCCACATTAAGTAATTGGATGAGCTGGCACTGAGGCAGGGAACCACCATTTTAAAAAATAAGTCTGGTTTTAAATTAAAGGCATTCTTCTGGAGCGGGCAAAGATAAAATGGTGACTCAAGAAAATGTCACAACCAGAATAACAGTATTGCAGCCCACCAAAATGTGAGTGTGATCGACTGACAGCCTTGTTTGCCTGCTTAACTAGCTCACCATAGCAATCACCATCTGTCAAACTGGCAAAATAGTTTTAGTACACATGACTACCTACTTACTTTCTATATTGATGGAAAACTTTACAGATTATTTTATGGATTTGAAAGGTTATCTTGTCCAACACCCTAATTTAACAGATTAGAAAACTGAACTTCAGAAAGTTAAAGTGCCTCCTTAAGGTCACATATGTAATAAAAGTGGTGGGATCTGAACCTAAAATTTGAACTCCAATTCTATAGCCTACAATGGTGGGATTATCACTATAATATAGTTATGCTACCACTTGAATATATGTTGTATGGTTTAAAAATGACTAGTGCTTATGCTTGAATTTACGCTTCTCAATTTAATTGTTTATGTAAGTATTTTCATCAGAGGTGTTATCTCATCAAAAATATATTTAACAATACTCTCCTCCCTCGCTTCCAAAAAAAATAAATAAATCAGTAAATAGCCCTTGGAAGCAAAAAAAAAAATAAACACAAATAAAATTCATCAGTTTGCCAGGTATAATAAAGAACAATCTCTGTATGCTATAAGCCAGTAATAAAAACTTCAAACATCTGCTAAATAAACAGTTTGCTGCTTAATGATGGGTATTAGCTAGTTGATATATACATATATGTGTATGAAAGTGTCTCTCATTTTAAGTGAACTCACATATGTCTATCTATATATGTATACATATATATGTAACAGATTAAGAGGTTATTCATTTATTTTTTTTAATCTGTTGATAATAGATTTTTTTTTTGGTGGGAAGAGGCACTTCTCTACAGATACTGAAATATCTTGACAGAATACATTCTCTTAGCTTAGCTACTTTTAACAGTCATTGTAAAAGCATTTATTAATCTTTTCCTGTATGACAAGCATTGTGCCAAGCTCAGGGACAGGAGAGATGTGTACATGAACTTTAGTATTACAATATTATCATTGCCCACTGTATTTGACCAAAGTTTTATTGTCTCCCATTTTGACTTGATTTATATTGGTGTAGTCATTGTGTATATTGTTTTTTGGCTTGGTCTTCTTCAGTCTGCATGATTTCATAAAAGAATTCCCATGTTTCTCTGCATTCTTCCTATTTGTCATGCTTTATGGCACAGTACTGTTCCATCATTTTCATGTACCATAATTTGTTCTGCCATTCTGAAATTGTTGGGAACATATTTTGTTTCTAGCTTTTCATGATCACAAATAAAGCTTCTATGAACATAGATGTTCATTTGTGCATTTTCTTACTCTCAATAACCTTTAGATATAGTCCCAATAGTGAGTATCTGGATCAAGGGATATGAACTATTTAGTAACTTTTCTTGGATTTATTTCAAGGTTTATTTCACCCCCAGAGCATTCATAATATTTATCAATTCTAATAACAGTGAATTTAGTTCGTCTTTCTTCCCATACCTTCACCAAAAAATTTTTCCAGCTTATGTTTTTGCTTCTAGCTTGCTATGTGTAGGTGAAATATCCATGTGGTTTCATTCTTCAGTCTCTGATTTTGAATATATTTCATGAGGTTAATAATAATTTGTATTTCTTCTTTTAAAAGTCATTCATATCCTTTGACCTCTAGTCTATCAAAGAATGACTTATTAATATGTATATGTCAATTTCCTATAGATTTTTAAAAGTTAGACTTTTATCAGAGATTATTAAGGCAAAATGATTTTCAAATCCATGTTTTTCTTCTGATTCAAACTATTGATTTTTGTGCGTGCAAAACTTGTTCATTTGTCTAACTGATACAAGTCTATTTTAACTTTTATGATCTCTGCTAACCCAGGTATAAATATGAATATTATAATTATGTAAATACATAACAATAGTAACGCCATAAATACCATTTATATACTGTTCAAAGGGTGGTAAAATGCTTTACATATGTGATCTCATTTGTTCCTTGCAACCACCCTGTGAGGTAAGTGCTTTTATTAAGCCCATTTTGTACATGAAAAAAACTAAGACTAAGAAACGTTCATTGTATTGTCCAGGTTGAGGAGAGAAAGAAGATCTTTCTGTGTACAGCCTCAATTTTGGAACAGTTTTTGTCCACGGTGGGAAAGCAAATCAAGATTCCACTTGAATCTTGAGTGAAGCCAAGGAAGCAGTAGATGGAGGTTCAGATGAACTGCATTCCTGGGCAGAGAGAGGGGAAGCAGTAAGGGAAGAGGCATGGAGTCGAGAGATAAAGTTTTATGTTCGAAGAGCAGCAATTAGGCCAGTATAGCTGGATTGTAAAGTATATAGAGGGTAGCAAAGTATAACAAGACTGGATAGGTACAAAGGGTAAGAAGAGTCTGGGCTGTGAAAGCTTTTAAATGCCAAAAATTAGATTTTCCAATTGATCTTGGAGGTAATAGGGAGCCACTGGAGTTTTAGTAGAAGAGTAAAATGATCAGACTTTCACATTAGGTGAATCACTTTGGCAGCATGGTGTGGGACATGTGTGAGTGGGCAGAGATATACTCAGGGACTCCAATTCTCCTTTCGCTCCTTGCTAAGTCCTTTGCAATTGGGTTTCTGACCTCAATATTTATCTGAAATTGCCCTCTCTAAAGTTACCAATTATCTCTTGACAAATTTAAAGGCTTTTTCTTGGTCTTTATTCTTCTTGACCTCTCTGCAAAATTCAAAACTATTCATCACCGTGTTCTCTTGGATTCTCTCTCCTCTCTAGGTCTGTTTGACATTGCTCTCCTCTGATTCACCTTCTGTCTTTGCAGCTGTTCCTTCTCTTAGTCTCCTTTGCTGGTTCTTCATCCTAATCATAACTACTAATCCAGGGTATCCTCCAATGATCTGTTCTGTGCCCTCTTCCCTTTTTACTCTATACTCTCATATTTT
>CM053594.1:152889018-152920976 GCA_028646575.1 Pseudocheirus occidentalis
GCATCTCACACTCAATATATACAAAACGTAATCTACCATCTTTCTCTACAAAATCGGTGGATAAAGCACCAGGCGTAGAATCAGAGCTCAGATTGAAACTTTAGACTCTAGCTGTGTGACCTTGGACAAATCATTAACCTCAGTTTGCCTCAGTTTCCTCAACTTTAGAACAGAGATAATAATAGAATTTACCCCTCAGGGTTGTTGTCAGGATCCAATGAGATAATAATTGTGAAGGGCTTACCGCAGTGCCTGGCTCACAGCAAACGCTAGTTAAATGTTAGCTTAGAGATCTGCTATTCCTACTGGGGGCACCACCATCTTCTCCCTCATCCAGGCTCACAACTTCAATGTCTTCCTTACCTCTTCCCTCTCACTTACCACACATATCCAATCCATTTCCAAACGTGTAGTTTCTTCCTTCACTCAGGTAAAATATATACTGTCACAGTGGTCAGAATGCTGGGAGTAGAGGCAGGAAGACTTGAGTTCCAATGGGGCCTTAGACATTTGCTAGCTGTGTGATGCTCGGCAACTCATTCTTACCTCTGTCTCAGCCTCCTCATCTCTAAAATGGGCATAAAAATAACACCTACTTTCCACGATTTTTGTGAGGATTGAATGAGATAATTATACTTATAAAGTGTCCTGTATAAATTATAATTATAATCACTTCCTGTGTGATCACAGTCAAATCACTTACCCTCTCAGTACCCATAGGAAATTCTTTAAATTCCTAAGCTTCTGAAAAACCACTCATTTGGATGGAGAAGCTCCCAAAGTGAGTGGTTCATTCAATAATGGAATCATAGTGAAATGAAGTTAATCATAATAAAATATGAAGATATATGCATATATATTCATTTTTTCACTTTAATATGCAATATCAGCTTGTTCATATTGTTGAATCATGTGTTTTTGATATATTTCTTTGAATTTCTGGTAGAAAGCCAACACTATAAAAAAATTTCAGATTCTTTGGCTGCCACTTACAATACAATACAAAAAAAATTATGAAATACCAATTAGATATCTCCATCACTGAGCACTGTGCTAAAAGTTGTGAATACAAATAAAAAATGCAATACCTGTGCTCAAGCATCTTACAAGGTAGGGAGGAAAGACAACACACAGCAGCTGAAAGGCAAGAGGGGGAGATCAGAAGGTACTGGGTGTGGGGAAATGATGGTGGGGCAGTCCGCAGGGAAGTGCAGTCCATTCGGTCAGCAAGGAAGAGCTGGTTGGGCTTCTGGGTCAATACAATAATACATAGAATGACTACAACACATAAATGGGTGGAGAGGAGAAAAACACAAAGAAGCAACAACAACAACAACAACAACAACAAAACTGAAAACGAATGTTGCAAAATTATAAGGAACAATCTTGACCCTGAAAAAGAGATATGAGGAAATACCCACTGCCCTATACATAAATATACATAAACACCCTCCTTTGTAGACATAGGGGGTAAGCAAGAAAAGAAGAAGAAGAGTGAAATGAAGGATATAATATCATATATGTGTGTATATATATATGTATATATATATATACACATGCACACATGTGTGTATATGTGTGTGTATTGATTGGTTTTGCTGATTTTTTTTCTTCTTTGTCTTAAAAAAATCTGTGCTACTTTTAATAGCTCTCTGGGAAAGAAAGGAATATAATTAGAAATTTGAATGACATAAAAATAAGTTACCAATAAGATTTAGGTTTTAAAAGAAGGAAAGAAGATCATCCCTCAGCAGTTCAATTGGATCAAATAGCACCATTGGGCAGAAGTAGCTACTTTATTCTTTGTAAAATGAATCATATATTCTCACTCCCGCTAAAAGGTAGATAGCCTCACTGCTCCATATCCAGCTTGTTGATGGACCTACTCCCCAAATTTGGCTATCCTATAAAGGTATCAATCTGTTTCTCTGGGAAATATATCTCTGATACACGGTAACATGCCTATCAGTAATTATGTAGTGGGAGGCATCAGCAAAATTACTTTTATGACTTGATCCCCAAAGGGAAGAAGTGTCAGTTTTCTAATCCTGTTTTCCCTGAGCTCCAGACCACCACTCTCAGGCAGCTTCATAGCCACTATCTAGGAATCATTGTAAAGACAGACTTTATCTGTTCCCTCCCTCAAGGCCTTCACCAGCCAGTCACGGGGCTTATAGTTCAGACCACTGAGCAGATATGTTGGGACCCCTAGGCCCCAGTATGCCTTGTTGATGGATTAATGGCCAATGGAATCCACGTACATATGCCTCTTTTGTAGCAGGCAAAACTGTTGATAAACTAGGCAAAACTATACTCTTCTGGGGAAGAGCCAAGACGGTGGTGTAGGAGCAGGAAAATTCTGTGAGCTAGCCCACAGCCACCTCAAATACCTATAAAATGACATTAAACACATTTTAGAGCTACAGAACCCACAAAGTGACAGAGAGAAACACATCTCCTGCTGATGGCAGCCCAGCAGGTTGACAGGAAGGGTCCATTGCAGCATGCTGGCGGCACAGCACAGCCCCATGAGCCATGAGATTTTAGCCTCGGGGCATCTGCGACCAGCGGTGGCCAGAGCAGACCTCAGGAGGGTGAATCACCAGCAACTGTGGTGGTTTCCAGAATTGTCAACACATAAATGCCAAAGAGTAAGTAAAAGGTCAGTGTGGAACTCTGTTGAAAATGGCGGGAGGAGGGGGGGTACGAGAGTGTGGTCTGTCCCATGTCCCCAGGGTGAGAAGTAGCAGAGGTGTAATGGCTGCAGCTGCTACCATGTGGCTGCTTCCAGAGCCCCTGACCTTCAGATTGTAAGGGGATCAAGTGACCATTCAGAGAGTGATTACTCTTGCTTTAACCTGCTTGGATCTGGTTCACAGTCTTGGGTGGAGGTCCTTGGGTGTGTTGCCAGTAAGTCAGAGGTAGTGAGGGCTACAGAGACCAACAAATAGCTCCAGCAGCTACAAAAACCCCAGTGATTTGGGACAAAGCTCTCCTCTCTGGAAGCAGAATTCTACTATGGCAAAGAGCTCAAAAGCCAAGTAATTGACTAGCAACATGAGCAAGCTGAGGAAGCAAAGCAAGCACAGCAATCAAACCTTAGATTCCTTTTTTGGGGAAAAAGGAGCAAAGCATGGAATGGGAGGAAGACAACAAAGTCAGAACTCCTGCATCAAAAGCTTCCAAGAAAAATACAGACTGATTACAAGCCATGGAAGAGCTCAAGCATGATTTTGAAAATCAAGTAAGAGAAGTGGAGGAAAAATTGGGAAGAGAAATGCAAATGATACAAGAAAGTCATGAAAAGAGAGTCAACAATCTGACTAAAGAAAATAACACCTTAAAAAATAAAGTAACTCAAATGGCGAAAGAGGCCCAAAAAGTCAATAAGCAGAAGAAGGCCTTAAAAAGCCAAATTTGCCGGATGAAAAAGGAATTTCAGAAGCTCACTGAAGAGAATAATTCCTTCAGAATTAGAATGAACTAAATGGAAGTTAATGACTTTATGAGAAATCAAGATACTCTTAAACAGATCCAAACAAATGAAAAAAATACAAGGCAATGTGAAATATCTCATTGGCAAAACCATTGACCTGGAAAATAGATCCAGGAGAGACAATTTAAAAATTATTGGACTATCTGGAAGCCATGATCAAAAAAAAAAGAACCTAGAAAGCATCCTTCAAGAAATTCTCAAGGAAAATTGCCCTAACATTTTAGAATCAGAGTGCAAAATAGAAATTGAAAGAATTCACCAATCACCTCTTGAAAAAGATCACCCCCCCCAAAAAAAACCCCTATACTTCTCTGAAACTAAGTCCACAAAGGTATGACCATTGTGCCAAGACATGAGAAAAGAGGAAAGCAGAGGAGATATCAAGGTCATTCATGGCATCCTGAGCCATTGCCAGTCATCTTGACTTTGCCTTGCCATTGGACTTGGATGATTCTGGAGGAAAGAGTGAGGCCAAAGACTTAGTGCAACTCAGCCTCACTTAAATTCAGTTTATACGCAAGTCAAATGACATTTTCCATACCATTTTACATTTTCACCTGTCTCAAAGTCATGTGGTAACAGGCAAGCAGTGAAGTGGCAAGCACAGATACACTGGGAGCTGTAGTCACAACCCTAAACACAGGTAGCCCAGACCATAGCATCATCTCACTGGAAGCAGTAGTGGGATTCAGCAGCCCCCTGGATGCAGTGAAAGACCTTGGTGTCTTTGATTTCTAACTAAGTTCTAAATGCTCCAAAGTGGCCTATTTCAGCCACCTTCATGGCTATTGGGATGAAGTGTCATCCTCCCATTCTGCCAGGAGAACTCTTCACATGCTTGGGGTAGGCACTCCTCTAACTCACTGAAAGGTTTGGTATGTCTTGGTTACCCTTAATCTGTTTTAACTTGTCTGCACAAATGGCTCACTGGGGTGTGGACGCTTCATCTAATCTTAGAGTCTCAGGTGAGAGTTGGGTGAGTCAGGTGGAAAGGACTTTATATCAGATGTACTTGTCTTCTCTGAAGACATTCTATACCCCTCACACATAGCTAATTATAAAACAAATGGCAAAGATTCCAATAGACTATATTGAAACTCCTGTGGTAGGCAAGCACACTGTTTCTAGAGCCAAGAAATGATCTGTTCATTCGGAGGGGTAAAATTCAACATTATTTGAGAAAGTTCATTAAGCTCTTTATAATTTTTGGCCCAAGGATCCTACTACTGAACTTATATGGCCAAGAAAGGCAAAGATAAAAATAATCATAGCAGCATTTTGTGGCAGCAAAAAACAAAAAACTAGAAACAAAGGTGATTCATGTTGATTAGGAAATGGCTTTCTATGTATGTTAACTAGTATCATGGAATGGTTATTAACTATGAGTATGAAAAATTCAGAGAAACAGGAGGTTTATATGAGCAGAGAAAAGGAAATAGAACCAAGAGGACAATATATACAAAGACTACAAAAATATAAGTAAAAAGAATGTTAAAGGAAAGGCAGAAGACATGAGGAAATATAATTCCCTCCTTTCCTTAGAGAAGTACAGAGCCCTGGGGGTGGAATGTTGTATGGGCTGTCAAAAACAATTATTTTGCTTAACTATTTCTTCTTTAACACAGAGGAACTCTGTGTATGGAGGGGTAATCTTGAGTACATTAAGTATTAGACTTAGAAAGTTAGAAATAAAAGTTAGAACACCTAGTTTGACTCTCTCCTGTCCACATTCTTTGTCTCTAAAATTCTATTGATGCTTTTCAGTTTAATATCATAATAATTATAATTAACTATATAATTATATGACACATAACTCTAACTTTCTAAGTCTAATATTTCAGCCTTAAAAGTTTGAAAGTGATAATGATTATCAGAGTGCCCTGGCCACACATAAGCTTTTTTTCTAGTGTTTGCTAAATTGATAGACTTTCTGGATGCCTTTAGAAGAGGATTTTGCTTGTCGTTTTCTCTTTCACTTTAAAAAGAGAAAGGGAGGAGAAAGGAAAAAATGCAAAATACAGTCATGGGCTCTGAAGTATAGTTAAAAGTATTTCAGTTTTAAAGAAATAGATGAGCAAGATAAGGTAACAGAGGGCCACATTCTGCCCTCTGCTGCTCAACCATAACTTTAATTCCTATGTTTAATTATGAGTATCTGAACAGCTCAAAGGTGATTTTTATGTAAAAGCATAAACATACTTAATGACCCATTAGAATCAATAAGAATATGGATTATAAATAAAAATGAATTATAATTTACAAGGGGGATATCTTGATATATCCAGTCAGTAATTCAATAAATATGTATTGATTTCTTAATATATACTAGGAACTGTGTGATATTACCAGGGGCCTACAAAATAAATATGACAAAATCTGCATCATCAATGATTGTAAAGAAGATAAACACACAAACACAAATAACTTCTACAAAAGAATGTGTAATAAATATCATACTAAAGTCATAATGGGACTTTAGTAGAGAGATTACTTTGGACTAGAATAAACAAGGAGGCCTCTAGGCAGAGGCATAATTTGAGCCAAGTCTGGATGGATGGGTAGGATTTTCACAGGTAGGAACATAAAGGCATTTCAGATTAAGGAGACAGAATAAGCAAAGGTGTAAAAGTGGGAAAAAGATAGGAATAGATAGTAAGTCAGTTTGTTAGAATCTAAGGAGTGGAGTGGTGGAAAACTTGTCCAAACAGGCAGGATGGTATAGATTGTAGAGTACTTTCCATGTTGAGCTGATGACTTCTGACTTCGTAAACACTAATGAAGATTTCTGAACAAGGACAAAAACTATGCTTTAGTAAGATTAATTCAAGAACAACATATAGGATAGATTGAAGGAGGGAAAGGACAGAGGCAGAAATATCAGGTACTAGACTTCTGTGATAGCCTCGACTTGGAGTAATGGGGTCCTGATGTAGGGTAGCCTCATTAAGAATATAAAGCTAAAAATGAATCCAAAAGATATGATGAAAAATAAAGATTTGTAGGCAAGGAAAGCAGGCACTAAAAAAATCAAAATATGTAAGGTTTAGACTTAGGTAACTGTGAGTTCGTGGAATTCTTAAAATAAATAATGGAATTAGAAAGAGGAGTTGTTTGGGGATTTAGGAAGATTTTGAAGATCAAGTTTTTAATATACTTAGTTGGAGATTGGAAGGTGCTCAAGTTAGAATATACTTAACTGGGAGCTGCTAGTGCAAAATCCAGGTAACATTTAACAAATAATTGGGAATGGAGTTAAAGGCTGAAGCTCTAGAGAGAGATTAGAATTATAGTATAGTTTCCTTATTTTTATGGACATAATATTTTTTCGTGAAGTCATTAAATATCTATTTTTTGAACATGAAAAACAGAATGAAACAAAACTGGACTTAGCTAATTGCCTAAGTATACCCAAAAAAGTCAATGAAAGAAGTAACATGGTCATTTGTATATTATAGTGCTTTCCTCCCAACATCTCTGTGAGTTACGTAGGACAAAATTACTATCCTAATTTTATGTATCAGGAAACTAAGGCTCTGAGATGTTAGCCACACAACCTTTAATGTTTGAAAGTAGATATAAGCCCAGATCTCCTTACTGTAAAGTATAGTCCTTATTACACTATCTCATGCTGCCAATGTGACTTGGTAAAATGGTTTACTAGTGTCTAATAGAACTTTAGAACTAGAAGGTCTCTTGGTGATCGACCAGTCCAATTCCCTCATTTTATAGATGAGAAAATTTAGTCAAAGCTTTATAATTTACAGCTCTATAAGGTCACTATGGCCATTTAATTGTCCACTTTAATAGTCAAGCAAATCAAATTTTGTTTTTATGGGGAGGAAAAGGGGGATAGTACTTAAATAAGTTACTGTCCCAGATGCTCTTACTTAGAATAAGTATCCTAGTACCTATTCTGAGAAACACATCAAAATGCTGCAATTTGACTATAATACTAATCAGTTAGTCAAGCCAAATTTCTTTAGGGCCTATTATGTACCAGATGCTGTACTAGGCAAAAGGGATTCAAAGACAAAATTGAAATAATCCCTGCCCTCAAGGATTAAGAACTGGTGGGTGAAACTGTTGATATAGAATAATAAGGAGAAGAATTTTTTAAAAAACAACTAACCACATATCCTGCTTGATCATCTAATTTTCTGTTTTCCTGACAGTTGAAAATTTAAAAACAATCCTAAATATAATTACATATTTCAATAATATTTTATATCCTTATGTTAATTAAACTAATTTTATTTTCTTAAATTCAGATAGATGGAAGAATTGGGCATCTACTAGTAATTTCATAGGATCATAGGATTTATAGTTAGAAAGGAATTTAGAGGCATCTAATGCAATCTCCTTATTTTTCAATTTATTTATTTTTAGTTTTCAACATTCACTTCCATAAATTTTAAATTTTCTCCCTCTACCCCCCTCCCTCTCTAAGATGGCATGCAATCTGATATGGACTCTATGCATATATTCCTATTAAACACATTTTCACGTAGTCATGTTGCCAATACCCTCATTTTTACAAGAGAGAAAAAGGAGGTTAAGGACTGGAGGAAGAAAAGTTGTATGCAAAGCATACAACTAATAAGCAGCAAAGTAAGATTGATCCTTCCAGCTCCTAATCCATGACCTTTTTTTCTTTTAAAAAAATATTTCCCCTTTTTTTCTGTAACCACAGCACTACATTTCTCCATTTACTTTACTTTAATCTTTTTTTATTAATGGTAACATTTCCTCTGCATTTTTCAGCTCTCGGGTTATATAATACCTCTCTCCTCCCTTTTTTCTTCTCAGTTAAGTAGTTTTCCCTCCTCTCCTTCAACCAATCCTGTTCATTGTTTTTCGTTTTTTTTTTTTAACATTTATCACAGGCCCTTTCAAAAAAGTCCCCTCCTTCATTATTCATCCTTTCTTTCTGTTTACTGTCTAGACCATCATTCTTTGATTAACGACCCTATATTTATCTGGTCTTTTTTCTTTTCTCTACAATCTTCATGCATTCAAAACTTCCAAAGTATTAGTTCTAGGCTCTTTCTTCTAGGTAGCATCTGCCCCTGCCTTCTAGAGTTGCTCCATGGATCATCCCTTTTCATTGTGCCTCATTCTCAGAAAAAATGCCAATTACTTAAGATGTCAAAGAAGACAGTGCCCCATGGCAGGATTCTTCTACCATCAAATTCCTGATTCTGCATCTCACCCCTCATCCACAGATCTCTCCTGGTTACTCTTTTTCTTGCATTTTCCTCAAAATCTCCCTAAGTCCCTACTCTCCCAGTTGACCAGGTTCCATTGCCCCTAGGAATTTCAGTTTCTTCTTTCTCAGGTAGGATAAATAAACTTTTAAAGAACCAAATCCCCCAGGGATTTGCAAGGTCCATATCTTCCTTTATAGATCACTTCTATTAATCCATAAAAGCATTTATTAGTTTTTTATTATTATTTATTATTTTTTCCTTTCCCTTTTTAATTCCTTTTCTCCTCTTCCTAATCTACTCTCATTCAGGTTCTCTTTCTGAAACCAGAAGGATCACCTTCCTCTCATTGTTAACCCTTGATTTGACCACGGTGTATTTATCATACACTCTTCTCTATTCCCCTCCTGTCCTCAGTCTTTCATATGCACTCCCATGTAATCCCACAAAAGAAGCATTTATTCTATAGGCAGGATTTTGCTAGGTTCTATCCATAATGCCCAATGCTTGCCTCATGACTCTTACCACCAGAGGGATTTTACCTTTGCTCATGTTTCCTTGTGTAAATTTAGAAGGAAGTTTCTTGCCAGTCTCTCTGCTGTTACTCTATTGTTGTTACTGTTCTTGCCTTCTGTATTTATTCCCTCCTCCTATGTTTCTGTTGTTTGGAGTAAAGAAACAAATTATCTCTTTCATTCTGGTTTTCTTTCTAAAAATACTCTTCTTTATGATTAAATATGCACCTTTTGTCCTTTCCAGTTAAATTTAGATTCACAGAATAGGTCAACCTGGACCACATCCTGAGCTCCATTGCTTTTTGGAACACATTATTCCATTCTCTCCTATGTTTTCTGGTAGGTATGGAATAGTCTTGCATTATGTAAATTTCCTTTCCTTTGTCTTTGAATGTCTCCTCATCTCTTGAAGAACTTTGCTTTTTAAATTTTCTGAACTGAATAATTAAAAGTAACCACTATTTGTCTTGGAATTTGTACCTTTGTTTTTTTTTCTGGAAGTGTCTGTGAATTCTTTCAATTGATATTTCATTTTCTGTGTTCAAAAATTCTAGATAATTCTCTTCCATTATTTTTTGCATTATGGTGTTAAAGTTTTTGGTTCTGTCATGTTTTTCTGCAAGACCTCTGATTTTTAGTCATCTCTATGCATTCTATTTTGAAGATCAGTTTATTTAGCTTTCACACAGAATTTTTTAATGCTATTTTTTTTTGCTTCTCTTCTATATTGTTCTCCAATTCTGTATATGTACATTGCCAATCTATTGATTTCCCTTTTCTTTCTTTAGAGATACTTGCCCTCACAGATTCTGGTTTTTCTTTTCTGCCCATTATTTTTTCTGTGTAAACACATGAATATTGTTCTCATAATTCTCTTCTTAATCACTCAGGAACAGCAAGTTGTGTTTCCATGTTCTCACATTCCTCAGGGTCTTTTGTCTCATAGAATGTTGTATCATTTTCCTTTATTTTGTGGTATTTATTCATAGTTAGGTGAAAACATTTACTAGATCTAGAGATCATTTTTCCTTCCACTGTTAATATTTTCACTGTTGTTTTATGTACTTATGTTTAAGGTCTTTGAGTTTTCTCTTTCGAGAGATCATTGGTAGTTTCAGCTCTCCATCCCCCTTGATTTCCCCTATTTACTTTTTGTTTCATTCTGTCCCTTCTAATGGTGATTTTCTTGGGGACTGGACCAGGACAATTCATGGTTCACTAGTCTAGGTCTCTGTTCCATGTGATTTTGGGGTGATCAGAACTGGCTCCAGCTGGATGCTGGGCTCTTCCTTCAGGTTTAAAAGAGTGTTGCACAGTCCCTCTGCCCACTAGTGCCTTGCCCCAGTGTCTGTCTTTCTCTCTCTGCTCCCTCCATTCTCTGACCCCATACCTGTAATTCAGAGATCTGCCAAACTTATGATATGGGGCTGTCTGCCCTTTCACTAGCAATTCAAAGCTTCGCAGATCTGGGGCTACATGGCTGTGACCCCCAGAAGACTTTTGCTGCTGAAGGGTTCTCACCTACAGTGCTGTTTGTTAAAGCCCCAGTTTGGGACCAGAGACCCTATGGCACTGGAAAGAGAGAGGTGGGGTTGGTTTTTGTTGCCTTAGTCTGTAGGTCTGTTAGTGCAGCCATAACTTCATGGTTTTGTTTTTCCTTTTTATTTTTCTTTTGCTTTCTTTTGGATACTAGATGTCTTTGACCATGGAGCTTAAGGTGCTTTTATCTTTGGCAAATAATGTGCGTTTTGGAGAGGTATCAATGATTGTAGTTATCAGAGAAAATGTCTAATCATCATAATCTTGCTCAGGTGACTTCCATAGTTCTTTCAATCATGCCACCATAACTGATCTTCAAAAACAGAGCAGAACAAAACAAAATAGGTTTTCCAGCGGCGTGCTAGTAAATGCTTAACCACTGGCTCTCTTAAAATGCATTGCACACTTCTAAATTTAATTTACATTATAAACATTTTCTCCATTACTTTCCTAAGCCTAGATAATCAACAAAATAGCCCTAATATGTAGCATTTGTGATTTTAGAGGTGTAAAGGCTCATGATGAAAACAACAATCGGTCTCAAGCTGCCTCTAGCATACCTCTGGAACCTTTTAAAGACATGCCTTATAATTAACTTCAGTCAGTCTGATGGTGCCTCTCCAAGGTGTTGCAAGCCATATAAAAGAAGAGATCACAGGCTCATAAAATGTAAAGTAACCAGTTCTAAAAGCAACACTAATTATAGTAACTAGTAGCTAGTCATTCTTAGCTAGAAGAGAATTGAGACGTTGTTTAATCCAACCTCCTCATTTTTAAAATGAGGGAATTTAGGCCTAGGAAGGTTAAATGATTTGCCCCATGTTATACAGACAGCAGTGGTTAGGACCAGAATCTTAAACAAACCCAGACACTCCAAATGATACAATCTCCATGTTGCTAAGCACTCTTATTACATGAGTTTCTCTTCCTATGATTTCACATTCTGCCTGTATTTTTTTTTTGGTTAACGTGTATTTCCCCTACAATACTTTCAGCTCTGAGAGAGTAGGAACCATGCATTATTCATTTTGTTTCCCCACACGCACCTGCCGCAGTGCATTGCATGCAGTTGTCATTCCATAAATGTTAGTTGAGCAAGCAAATGAATGATGGCCTTAGAGGCCCATGAAACTTAGCATATTCAAATCCTACTGTCTCTTCTTATTTTCAATATTATAGTAGTCAATTGGACAATTTATTTTAAAATAATACAAACAAATCAGTGTTTTCTTACAGTGTTGGCATACAAGTTGGAGGAGTAAAGAGAGTGAAGGCAGTGTTTTAATCCCACTTATAACACTTGCAATTCATAAGAGCATAGACTCAAAAATTGAGTTAGCAGGAACAAAGTTGTTGTTGTTCAGTCATTTCAGTCATGTCTGACTCTTTAAGACTCCATTTGGAAAGGTTTTCTTGGCAGAGATATTGGAGAGGTTTGCCATTTCCTTCTCCAGCTCATTTTACAAATGAGGAAACTAAGGCAAATAAGTATGAGTGACTCTCCAGGGTCATAGAGTTAATACGTGCCTGGGGTTGGATTTGAACTCACGAAGATAAATCTTCCTAAGTCCAAACCTGAGACTGTTAACTGTCTCTCCTAGCTACCCTAAGGAACAATACAAACCTGCTTTTCTACTCCATTCATTTTTAAAGAAAAGGAAACTGGAATCTAGAATGGTTAATTGATTTGTCTAAGGTAGCAAAATCATGATTGGGACCAAAGTCCTATGACTCAATACCTAGCACTTATTCAGTTTCAGTGCTCTGATGTGTAAAATAGGAATAACAAAATCTTCACAATTTAACTCAAGATGTCATAAGGAAAGCACTTTGTAAATTTTAAAACTTTATGGAAAGTGACCTCTGATAATTTCAAATAAATTCAGAAATAACATACATAGACATCAGATCCAAGAAGCAATGTAACCTTAGAGATTAAATAACAGAGAATCTAAGGTGACGTAGTTCTACTCTTTTGTTCCTCGTCCAAATTGTAGCATGTTTTATTCCTCCCATATCTCTCTTATTGTGAGATCTGGCTAACGTGGCTTGCTTCCTACCTTGCTCACAGGAGGTGGCTATCAATGATGTGAATGAGTGAGATGGTGTCTTTGAATGCCTTGGAAATCATGGCGAAATACAGCAGCCCTACTGTTACTTTCTTTCTGCTTTTTGTCAATATAAGTGAAGGTTTATGATTATGCTGTAATTTTTAAAATCTCCACTTAAATATTTCAATATGGATCAAGATAACACATTCAATATACATATGACAGAAAATGACATGATTTTTATTTACCTTTTGCAAAAAGCAATTGTTCTCATTGCTTGTCATTTCCTGTTAACAGTCATCCTTTGTACGCTACATATCATATATGATGTCTGATGCAAATAGGTAGGGAATAAATCAGTGTATGGAGAACAGAGTGACATAGCACATGGGGCTTTGTAGCATCTGATTGCTGCTTTTTGCTGGAGATCTGAAAAGATTTTAAAGAAACATTCTTTCGAGTTAGAAAGGAAGAGCTAAGTTAGGCCTGTCTTTTCAGACATGCCTCTAAAGGAAAGCTTAAGATTGTTTGTGCCCTGATAAGAAGTAGCAATCTTGCCTCTCCTGTCTCAAACCTAGGTTCCTTAGTTCATAAACCGTCTTTAAATATTTTTGCAGGTTGTGGGAAACTCTAATAAAAGCCATGAAAGTCAAACGAGCTTTTGTCTTCTGAAAGAAAACATCCCCAAAGCAAACAAATGGGGGGAGAAAAGGTAAATCCATTTACAAATTATTCTTAATCTAAAATCACTCACATCAGCAACGAAACCTATGGAAAAGTATCTGTCACTGTCATTTCTTTTCGTGGGTCTCCTTCTCTGTCCCACTTGTCAAGGCTCTAGTTTGCTGATGACATTTTCCATTTGCCAAGATGGGCATTTTGAATATGCACAAACAGCAACAGGGATGCATAGTATAGATCGCAAAGGGATTAGCCAAAGGCAGGCATCAATAATTTCTGACCTGGGAGAAATGATGATTGAGGTGAAGACCTTGTGATTTGATGATCTGGTCCTGGCTATTGCTGTTTCTCTTTTTTAAAATATCCTATTTGTTACTTAATAATGACCTTAACATAAGGGTTCTGGTTGCTGTAACAACATTGACACAGCGCATTTAAAAATGGGCTTTTGTCCTTTTATCACAACTAATATGACGATTTTATTAGCTAAACTGGCTGCATGGTATTCTGTAACTATCTGCTGTGGGCCCACAAATCATTTCAGGGCACACATCTTCTTTCAGATAAACAAGGGACTGCCAATTTGGTGAAAATCCTAGGTACGAATATTGCAGAGACTAGTGGTTTGGGCAGGTTTTCATGTACTACTGAAATGGCAAATATTGTGCAGAAATCTGTGAGGATGTAGTCACTTCATCTGATTCATTCACATAACCTGAAACACTCAACTGGTAAAAATACTGAGTGAATGTCAAGATTAGGAACAGAGTCAGTATGGTGGTCACAGGCATTTTAAGTTTGCTCTTTAAATGCCTTTCTCCCCACTGTCCAAAACAGACAGCTAAATCCTGTCATTTTTAGCAAACAGATGAGTGCTACTGGAGTATTTTAAACGTCCATATCTGTGTATAAATGTAATTTCACTTGCCTTAGCCTTGTGACCTCACCCTACCTTTTCTTGGTTAGTAATGTATTTTAGCCTTAATTTTATTTTACTTAATTTTGAGAGTCATATCTTGCATATCATAAGGGCTCATTATATGTGTGTGTGTGTGTGTGTGTGTGTGTGTGTGTATCCAATGAATGGATTTGGGGCATCATTTGAAGAATCTCTACTGTCTCCCTCAAAAATTAAGAGCTTTTGCTGCAATGTAATCCCTTTCAGGTGTTTTTGATGATTAATTGTGGAAAATCCTCCCTACTTTCAGAAACAAAGACCTGAACTTCCTAAACAGAAGCAGTCACACTTTTTAAGGAACCTAAACAGTCAGTCTGATGCCTAAAGGAACTCACATGGTTAAAAACAACCAATATGGTGAATGTTTTGATGATTTTGAATTGGGAAAATGGGAAAACACTCTTCAAAATCAGTAGAGAGGTCTAAAATCATTGACAGGCTTTCAAAGGGTAATAAAGACTCAGAAAGCTATAAAAGCAGGTGATTTAGAAGAAGGGAAGTATTTGAGCACAGCTGGTATTTTAAAATCTGACATTATTTTCAATTTTTATTTTAAATCTCAACCCTTAATTTGATTTAAGAAGGTCAGAGAGATGTGGGTTCCCTCCTCCCCCAATGAATTAGGGTGACCCTGAAAATCAAGTTGGGAAACATTATCATTGTTTGACTTTCAGAATGGGGGTAGGGCGGAAGTTACCTGAAACAGACAACAGAGAAACCCGGGTCATTTCAAAAATTCAAACAAAAGGAAGCAAAAATGGAAAGCAGAAATTAAGAGCCCAACACTAGTACCTTTCTTTTTTTCCTCTTGCAGGGGCTGTTCCTAAATGTTATTTGCATAGGCTGGTGTAAAGGCAGTGCTCATTAGTCTGGCAACCTCTTCTCACTCTAGATGCACAAGCACTTTAAATTTAAACGCTATACTGTATGTAAACTGAGGTGTGCATTTTTACTGCTTGTCAAAACAATCCTGAAATCCCATTTTCGTTTAATAAAGTATAGTTTTGTCCTCCAGATGTATGCTTGAATAAGATGTCATACTCTGTTTTTGTTCAGGATTGCACCCTGCTGATGTTCTTAGGCAGCAAGAAAATTACCTTATTGAAACATATTGCTGGTAGTGACTACGGTGCCAATTTTTGCATTGGTATTACACACATGACATATTCAGAGACCTTTGAGTAAGACTATGAATATCAAGTGATTGAAAAGATTATACAGGATTTTTTTTAGCTTGGGGTATAAAAGGTTGCAGTTCTGGATGAGTGTCTTTCAGATCAATATAATTATGTCATAAAAACATGTAACAAAATAGTTACTTTGCAGCCTTTCACACTTGCCTGATTTCGAACTGCTTTTCATTCAGAGTGGAATTGCCTTATTTTGATTTACAATTGTTGGAGGGTAGGTTGGGTTTTTATCTTTTGAGATTTCTCCCATATGCATGGACATTCCTGTATGAAGATTTAGTCATAGTGTTTGTGTGTTTGTGTGTGTGTGTATTTGTGTGTGTGTGTATAATAATCCTATTCACTTATGTTATTACAAAGGGGTTTCTTCTTTATGGTAGCCAAAGTATGTTGATGGCATCAAACATATGCACACACCTAAAGAGGAAGGATATAGAAGATTGTGATGGATATAGATCTTGGATTTTTGGATATAAAAGTATTTGGAAGCAAATGGGGAGGATATTAATAATTCATCATGGTTGTGGGTTTTTTAAATTTTATATTTTTCCCTGAGATAAATTTAGTTATGCATGCACTGATTTTGTGACCCCATAGAGTGATCTCTCTGTGCCAAAAAAACATCAGAGGCAATGTTTTGGCTGGCCCGTTTGGCTTGGCCTTGACAACTTAAAAAGCAAAGTAATGATGGTACCTCCCAGAGTGGCTTTAGAAAGAGCGAGGATAAACCAAGTGGGTACCAGGAGATATTGAGGGCATTCGTCTGTAAATTCATACAGGTTAAATCACAAAGGTTAAGAAGGAAAAATAGAAAATTATAACCAGTCTATGAGTAAAGAAACCAAAGTTCAGACTCAGTCAGTCATAGGTTCCAGAGAACTTTGCTAGTAAACATCACCTCTAGAGAAGTCATTCTGGAGAATGGTTTTGTTGGCCCGTTGAGATAGGCCATGAAACTTGGGAATAGGTAATCATTTCATTATGAAAATAATTTGATTTTTACAGCATGCCTAATCTCAACTTGTATATAATTTATAGACTTCTAAAAATATCTTTCCTTCAGTGCAGATATCTTTATGTCTAACAGTAGCCAAAAATCATCAGGAGCAATAGAGGTGTTTGTGAGAAGGGGGAAATAGAGTAGCGCCTTGTCCTTGCTTCATTGTGGAAGGTTATCTATCCCCAAACCCATGTACAAAAACTGACTGAAAGCAGGTCATGTTTGGTTCTGCAAAATCAGTAAGGGAAAGTGGGGACACAATAAATCAGAAACAGGAAAATAAGAATAAATGTTCGTCTCTGATTCCATGCCTTCAAGCATATAGTCCCTCCCCAAAACTATCATTGAATTAGTTTCATTGAAAGATAACGAAAACCCTCTTCAAATAAAACTCTATTGACATTATGTAAATGACTGAATCTTCACCTTCTTGGCCATCTTATTCACTGGATCCTTCCAATTTTTAAAATATGCCCTTTTTTTATCGTCTGCCTTTCCCATCCTCCCCCAGCTCCAACCCAGTCTCCCAGTCTTTCTCTGTCTCTTTCCTTCCCTTTCCCTCTCTTCCGTTCCATCTCCCATTGATGCTCTTTCTTTCTCATTGCTGCTTTCTTGTTCTTCTTTTCCTTGTCTGTTTTTTAATGATTTTTTGTTTGTTTTTATCAACTAGTAATTTTGCCCCTTTCCTCCACCTGCATAGGAAATTAGACACAGAGTTAATATAAGAGAAATTGAAGAGCAAAAGCAATGCTGAATAAAAAAGGACCAAGAAAAACACTGTACAGAAATGACTGGAGCATGAGGCAAGGCAGCCCCAACAAATGTATTTGTGATGAAGAGAAACTTTTTTTTAACCAATCTAAAGTTGAAATCTTCCTCTAAACTTTACCGTCTTTGCTATCTACATATTCTAGTCTTTCTTACCTTATCCTTCCCTCCCCGACCCCTCCTGACAAAGGTAAGCTACACATGATGCTGGAGTCTTCCTAAAATATTTTGAGGAATAACATAACTCTAAGCACTGTTCTCAAGCATCTCCTTCCTACTCCCCTTATTTCCAGTTTCCACCCCTTAAATTTCAGTAAAAAATCAGACTTTCTGCTCAAATGTTTCTTCTTCCTTTATGGAAAATAAACCTCCTAGGAGCTGCTGTTGCATAATAATCTGAGTTCTCCCATTTTTTCAAGAAGATGAAACATTGCTTCCCATGGTCAGAGGGAACGTGACACTGGTGCACTTGTCTACTTAGAAAAGGAACTATGTTATGATGCTGGAGTTGAAGCTGAACGCTTATTTTAAAAAACTACTTTCATTTTTTTTCCCTTTTGCTCGGTATATAATAAATACCATGTTACTCAGTTTTTAAAAAATGAGGTTTCTTTGCTACACAAAACTAATCCAAAAGAAAGTCAAACACACCAGACAACTAAGATTTTCATTCTCAAGAAAAAAATTTAAAAAACTAGTTTTCCCCTGGATTAAAAATGCGGAAATTACTCCTCTTAGAAAAGTTGACCAATTCTTTGTGCTTGTTCCTTTGTAAATGCAAACATCATGCTACATTATCTACTCCCCATGTATTTATTATTCCATTTTATTCACTTTTTATTAATGAAAGCCCCTCCTTACTTCCTCTGTTTTAAGGAGATGAATGTAGTACATAGCAATTTTATTGTATCCGTGTATTCATTTCCTTTACAAAGGTAAATCATTCTTGAACACTCACTCCCCTGTGAGAAGGTGGCTGTAGATTCATGGTGTTGCATGAACTCCCTGAAGAAATAGAGCGATTGTATCACTTCTTCCTTGGGTAAATGCTGGAATGCTTCCATGACCCTATATAAACATGGAGTGCAGGAAAGACTGTTCCTGTGTAAAGATACTTAAATAGCAGTAGTATCAAGCACTCCTGTGTCCTCATTCCCTTTAGCAAATATGGGCTTGTCCTTTCCACTTCAAACTCTTATGATAGTTGACATTCTTTTTGTTCATTTTGAATAATAAACCATGCTCATTCAGTCTCTCTCATCCCTGCTAAATTGCTCACTTTGCTAGTTCATTGCAAGACATGATCTGTCCATTCATGAATGATGGATTCAATCCATCATATCTGTACCCACCCACACACCAGGAGGGTACAACTTCATCCTTACTTATAATAACCACGTTTGCCTTCTTTCTGTTTTTAGGACTGGAACATATATGTTAGGGCCATAAATCACATGTGGAGAACAGCCATCTGTTTTTCTTATGCTAGTCAGGCACCACTGCCATGGCCCTCTAAAACTCCAATTGCAAGACTTATCAGTACCCCAATCTTCATTCGCTGGAACAAAAGGTTGCTCTGAAAACCTCAGCACACCTGTTCATACACTAGGCTGGGCACCCTGCCTTCATCACACTGTTCAGAACTGTAGAAGTCACGACTCCTTTAGTTTTCTGGGTCTGGGGCACAACACAGAAAGGGTTCTCAGATCTGTAATTGAGCATAGCAAGGCTGTCCCTTAACCCACAAAGAAAGAGATGGTTTTCAGACAGCGAGAAGAGAAGTTAAATTCTGGCAGATCCGCAGCCAGTTATCTTGGGTCCCTGACTCAAGGTTGGCTAAACAGAGAAGCAGCCACCTTAGGGGGCTTAATATCATGTAAAGAGGAAAGAGAAAGCTAGTGGAGGGGAAGGAGGAGTATGGTAGTATTTTCCAGTAAAAATGCCTTTTAAAAGCCCCCTGCAACCCTTCCAAATAAAAGTGTTCTCCTACAAATCGACAAGGAAAGTTCAAGCACTGGGGCCTTCACAGTAGGAAACTGGTCACATGGGTAGCATAATGAAATTTTACTGCAAAATATCCTTTTTTCTTATTTGAAAAGACAAATTATTAGCATTTTTAAACAATTTCAATATGTTTAATGGCTGAAAGTTAAGCTCAAACTGTTCCGCTTACTGAATAAAGTGCTAGGTCTGTAAACAGGAATCTTAAGTTACCCCAAGAGTACACTCATTTTAAATTTTACTTGAAAGCGGGATGTACGTTTATTACAATTTCAAACAAAATGCTAATGCCATTAAACAAATGAGGTTTAGGCAAATTAACTGCATTTTAATATTCTGAAAGCCTATGATATAGGACATTGTGTTACGAAACATTGGCTAGAAGTATCAGTTGCAAGTGGGATTTTCATTGCTGTGAATCTCAGGAGAATATTTGTAATTAGTATCATTTGCCTAATACTTCAGGTTAATTAGAATATTTAATTGAATAGCTGTAATCTTCAGAGATGACTATATTATGATCAAATTAGTACCATCACAGCGCACGCTGATCACTGCCGCAGCCTGGCTCACTTCTGCTAGCTATTCAGCCCTCTGGAGCGTTCAGCAACATAAGAAAAAATCTGTTTCTTACACTTTTGAATTTTAATGATCCATTTGAACTCTGCCATCAACATTTAATTATTCTAGAAAAAAAAAAGTCCCAACCATGACTCCCATATGGCATGTTGGCAAATACACTTGCCCACATTGGAGTCTCTGCACCTCTCAGGCAGCTCTGGGAAGAGATTTAACACAATCTTTTTTTTTTTTTGAATGCAAGGCCTTTTTTTTTTTTAATAGTGTTTGCAAATACAGACCATATGAAGCTTCACAGAAGAGGTTACTAGGATACTATTGAAACACTATTAGGAACAGATGAATTGATTTTTAGAATGTTACAATGGGTTTAATCCTATAATGTCTACTACTGGACTTTTTGTATTGTATCCAGAAGGTTTGAAGGAGTCAGGTGCCTGTTCAGCTAAACCTTGTTAGTCAGTAATGCAGTTAATTGGGGGTGGGGGAGGAGGGGGCTGTGCATACTAAAAACCTTCAGTCAAATCACAGATGTTGGGTTCCTGACCCTACCAGTTGTGGGGTTTAAATGTATATTTATATATCATATAATACACACATATGGGTAGAATATATTATATGTATGTGTGCATGGTACATATATAAATATGCACGTATATAATATTATAATTATTTGGGGCAGAAAGTTAAACCTGGAATCTTAAAAGAGCCACAGAAAGTAAATTCACAAAGAGATATGTCCCTCCCCTAAAATTCCCTCCTCTTCGGCCAGCCCTTACTTGCATTCCGTCTCATTTGATGACACCATATGAGTATATCCTGGAAAAAAATGTGATGAGGAAGAGCTGTACCACACTGGATATTGTTTATATGCAAGATGTTTCAAGACTCCACAAAGCATGTGTTCCCACAGATCACGAGGTGAGGTCAGTTTTATAACAATAAGCCAAGTTGAAATTTTTAAAAGGATAAAGTAGTCTAACAATTAGAATTTTCCCCAGTGACAGACATATTCCTCAACTTCCTCCTTCTTGTGAATTGTTTACATTCTAAGTACAAAATATATCCATTGCTAGTGGAGGAAGAGGTAATTAGCAGAAAGACGAGAGGTAGAAAATTTGGGATGAAGGAGTGGGGGAAGGGAAGGAGATAACATGTCATTTAATGAAGCAATTTGTTGTTTTACATAGATAATTTAGGTTTTCAATCAGGAAGTGTTCAGTATCTTTCTTCCAATTTGAGCATTCTAGAGATTTTTTAAAAGGAGTCCAAAATAATAAAGGCGAGCCTTTCAACGTAGATTATAAATGATGCTGAGAAATCTACTATAAACAGAAAAGCTGACAAAGTATTTTTAGCTATAGCAGTAAATAAAAGTAATAGTACTATTATTCATATATGAATGTCATTATGATTTGTTTCATGCTACTTAAATAGCTAAAATATAATGGAAATGAATTAAAAGATGATGTGACTAATTATTGGTAGTCATAAAATATGAAAGGCCTGTGGAACTTTACGAGACCTGTTTTCTTTTTTCAAAAATGTATTGCATGCTTTATTTCTCTTTAGTGTAATTCTATCAGGCAGGGAAAAATATTCTTTCTAAACTAGGGTTATGAAAATATGTTGGTGGAAAATAGTAATGGACAAATCTTTACTAAAGGAAATGAATTGAATTTGAATAAAACCAGGAGAAAAACACCCTCTCTTATAAATGAGCTTGTTTTAATTTGTAGTGGTGTATACTTTTTAGTGATGGGAGGGAGAACAACATTAATAATCTTTTTTTCTCCACTATCTATCTCATTTCATTGAGAGCTGTTGTGGCTTCTGACTACTCACATTCCAGCCTTAAAGAAGTGTCAATTCCACTGGAGACACTTGATTATCACCAATTTTATTTTCGAATCTCCTCCAAATAATGATCTAAAATACATTCTTAAGGAGCAGTTTAAAAAGCACCTTGAGAATTCATTTTAATGGCTAGTGCACTGCATAATTGCAGCTTTCTTGTAGGAAATCTTGAAAAATTGCTAATTACAGAAATAGACAGTGTGTGTCATGAGCACCCGGAACCCTATATTATTCATCTCTATAAATTTGTCCCTAAAATGGTTTTGTACAAAGCCTCTGCCACTTTGCGAGAGCTGATGTTATATTTATATAGATATATATTGATGTATTCCTTTGGATCTATATATAATTTTTTTTTTACTCTTTACAATTGGTGAGCATCTGTTGAAAGCCATTATAGGCAATCGCTAATCTTGAGTAGCAGCACTGTGATGTACTGTCTCCTTCATAGAGGTGCTCCCCACACATGCAAAACTCTTCCAGAATTAAAAAATCTGCTCCACTAATTGTGGAACAAATTTTCAACAGCCCTCTTTGAGAATCCAGCTCTAAGTATTCTCCCATCTATTAAACAGATGGCAGATAAGATTGTAAACATATTTGCTTCATATTGAATAGATAGTTTCTGGCATAATACTAATTAACAAATTAAATGACTGACTTTCTGCATCACATTAGAGTTAAAACCACTTTGTAAGTTTGTCTTTGGTAGTTATTTACTTTGACAATAGCATGCAGTGAAAAACTGTTAAATGTTTTTCCCAGCAACATTATGCATTGAGTAGTTTTCTTTTTTAAAACTCCATATTTTATTATAATTCATTTGACTTTCATTACAGTCACTCATTACAAAATGTATGTGCATTTAATCCATTTCCAAGGGCTGCATATTTTCCCAGTTCCATTCGGTATCATTGCGATAATGTCTTGGGTCTAGGCAAGTATACATCAGAACAAGGCATTGCCTTTCTTGTGTTCTCATATTTTAGGTGGGACTACTCGGGAAAGAAGATTCCTGACATAATCTGGTGGCAGCTAAACATCTGCAGAGGTTTTCTATTTAATTATTTTTTTTAAAGAAACATGATGTTGATCCTTGCTAGACAGCTTCTTTCTGTATGTAACCAAAATCCCAGAAAAGCTCAAAACCTTTAAATGACATTGCTGCCTATCTCCCCGAGGAAACTTTAAAGGCCTTGCTTCAACACTCACTAGCTAACTTTGGGCACCTGAGGCTTAACAGATTCTTCTGTAAAATGGAGACAATAATACCTCACCCTTCCTACCTTAGAAAGTTGAGCAAATGTAATGGCATTTACACAAGCATCATTGGAAAGTATAAAGTGTCACATAAATATAAGATACCATTAGTGTTAAATTTTGATAATAGCATCAATTAATGATTTTCTTCCAAGATAATAATGTATTCCATAACTCAGAAAAAAGGCAGCATGGGAAGTACTAAGTTATACTAAAATAATGTAAATTCAGATACAAACAGGATCCTTATGGGCCACATATTGGCTTAAGAAATTGCAAATTAGCATTATCTGTATTGAATTGTATTTTTGCTTATTGTGTAAAACATTTCCCAATTACATTTTAATCTGGTTTCAGTGTACTCTGGACTTTTATAATCTACTGTGGCTGGTAGAGAGTTTGACACATTTTTCTATAATGGATAGAAAAGCCAAATTCTACTTCAACATTTCACATGTACTAGTTATGTGACCCTGGGCAAGTCACTTTACCTCTTAATGCTGTGGGAAACTCTTTAAGACTAAAAATTGTAGAAAAGGCACCTACTTACTTTGATAGATGTTCTCTCTCATCTGAGAGCTGTCAGTAGCAACAGGATTATTGATCCAGTCCATATACTTGTCCTATAAAGAATAAAAACAAAAGATCAGAAAGCAGATTGGTACTTTTGTGGAAAGTTCTGTATCCTCACATACAAATGCAGAGGAGGAATTGGGGGAAATAATCATTCAAACCAAAAAAGTCCTTCCCTCAAATATGCTGGTATTGCATGTCAGATATAATGTGAAGACTCAAGTTTCCCAAAATAGATATGATCAAAGACTTAACTCTTTTTTTCTTCTCAGTGAATAATTTCCTTTGCTTAGAAAATTATTTCAGATTCTGAAATCACAAAGGACGTAGAGAATGAACTTTCATAATTATTTTGCTACTTCATGGTTAATATTTTTAAATTGATTGTTACATATAAGCTTTTGATAAATGCTTATTGTCTTTTTCTTCCCTTTCTATGAAGATCAGGCACCATTACTGCCATGGTGATTTACTGGATTTCCCTCAGTGCCCATCACATACTGTCTTGTCTTGTTTAATTTGTGTGCATGTCACATCTCATTCCATAATTTAGTATGTCAGTTCCTTTGAGACAAGGATTATGCCTTTGAAAAATCTTGTAACTGGAGGCGGCTAGGTGGCACAGTGAATAGAGCACTGGCCCTGGAGTCAGGAGGATCTGAGTTCAAATCCAGCCTCAGACACTTGACACACTTACTAGTCATATGACCTTGTGCAAATCTCTTAACCCCAATTACCCTGCCTTACCCCTTCAAAAAGCAAAAAGAAAAAAAAATCTTATAATCCTCAGGAGTACTATAATGGCTTGTATAAAGCCAAGCACCAGTGGCTTTCCAGAGGACTGCTGCTTTGAATAGTTCTAAGGTTCTGATCACATAGTATAGTGAACTCTTCATTTATTCAACAGTAAACTAAAGCAAAACATTCACAGAAACTGAAGTACAGCATTCACAATGTTAAAACAACTTATCACTGAAGTGGTCACATAGTTTTCACCAAAGTGGTCCCATAGTTTTAAGCAAAAAATATAATTCAGTAAGTCCTTGACTCAGTCATCCTTAAGGAGCAATCCTCTTTAAGGGATACAAAGTGCAAAGGTCAAAGTTCTCCACCCCTAGGTCACATTGTCTTAATCTCTCAGTCAAAAAGTCTTCTTTCTTCTTGATTGGAGATTAGTTTCCAATCATCCTTTACTCAATCATCCTTAAGAGCTACAAGTTACATAATATAAAGTTTTTCTACCCGTAGGCCAGAGTAAATCATGATCTCCTCAGTTGGCACAGTTGGCACTAAGTACCCAAGGAGAGGTCTTTTCATCTTGACTTGAGGCTGGCTCCCAAATTACATGGTTCCTCTTCCATGGTCCCAGCTTTTGGCTGAAAATACCCAACTGTCACCTGTATTCAAAGGTAGGCAGCTCCCAGCTCCTCATCCAGCTCTTCGTTCAGTTCCTCATCCAATTCCCATTCCATGTTGAAGCTCACAGTGTCCAGTTCACCTCAAGTCCTGCATGGTTCTTGTCTCTGGGAAGACAAAACTTAACAGAGCCACAATAACATCCATCCACATTGCTGGCACCATCATCAATTCACTATCTGCCTGTGATATCAACACAGATCCACCAACAAGATCTGAGAACTCAACACAAATCATCTGTATGGTCCCAGGACCTCTGAAACCCTCCTCCATGACTTCTGTAAACAGACAACAAGAAAATTCTCTTTCAGGGCTTCCAGTAACATCCCAGGGCTTCTGTACAAAGTATCATAAACAAAAATCAACACAGACAAAACAGACAGAGTGCCGGCCTCCACAACAGTTCCCCATATCAGTTCTGCTCTCTCCCAGCTTGGGCTTCTTCATATATATGGTCACTAACTCCTCCCTGTTCCTGTCTTTGGCAAGTCTCTCCCACTGTGGGGTTCACAAGTTCTGTTTCTTAACAAAGACTTGATATAATCATGGGCAAGGCTCAAAAGAAACTTGAACTGAAACAAGGTGCTAAATAATCAAATAGCTGAAAAATGACACTAAGTACTTCTTTGCTTGCCATTACAGCTTGCAGCTTATGAGGGTGCAAAAATACCTATTGAATTGAACTGAATTTGTGGAACTGAGGTTGAACTTGCCTGTACCCAGCACTTATTCTCCAAATATTACAATGTTATTCATTTTGGAAATGAACAATCATTATATAGTGTGGAAGATCTCTACATAGTTGAGCCCAAGCTTAGCCCAGTCCTAAATGAATTAGATCAATTGTTTTGTCCAAAAATTATTAAGTTTTATGTCATGGATTCATTCATTGAGGCAGATCTATTATCTACAATTTATAATGATAGGTATATTGATGAGGACTGGATCTCTTATTTTATTTCTCTTGCTGTTTAATCATTTCAGTCATGTCTGATTCTTTGTGACCCAATTTGGGGTTTTCTTGGCAAAGATCCTGGAGTTGTTTGCTGCTTCCTCTTCCAACTCATTTTACAGATGTGGAAAGTGAGATAGGACGCTTAAGTGACTTGCTTAGGGTCACACAACTAATACGTGTCTGAAACCAGATTTAAATTCTGGTCTTCATCACTCCAGACCCAGCGTTCTACCCACTGCACCAAAATCCCGTCCTTGAGTATAAGTCGGTACCTTCTCTTCAATTTATAGTCTTTGAGAATTATCTAGGCTTCTGAAAGGGTAGTTTGCCCACAAACACATAGCTGTTTTTATTAGAGGCATTATTTGAAGTCAACTCTTCTTGAATCTAAGACCTTCTGTCTGTTGGTCTATCCATCTATCTATCTGTCTATCTTCATCTATATCTATGTATGTATATGCATATATGTATATATTTTATGTATGCATGTGTACATATAGATGTACATGTGTATGTATGTATTTACAAACACAACAGATTGGCTAATCCAGCCATTTCACGTAGATATGGCCTCAGTGTTTTACATAATTTCCCTGAAGAGAGTAAATTATCTGTTCGGCATTCAAAAGTCTCTATCATTAAAAATTACTCACATTTACATAGGGTTTTCTGATTTAAATAGCTATTTCTTCACATCACCCATGAGGTAAAATGTATAGTAATCATTATCTCAATTTTACATGTTAGGAAATATCCCTCTCCTAAATGTCCCTGATACTATTAAGAGTGCCACCATTCTCCCATTTAACCAGACCAGCACAACCTTGGTTCACTCCTGATTACTTCCTCTTACTCCATTTGCCCAATCAATTGTCAAATTTTATTATCTGTACCTTTACAATATTTCTCCTCTAATAGGAATTACTCTGGCCCCCCCACAGCCTAAAGACCAGGGGCATTTCATTTCACTACTCAGTCAGGGTACTCTAACAGAGGGGGTGTCTAGACTCTTTGTTATTGGCTCCAGTCTCTACTAATGCTGTTCCTTCAGTGTTAGAGGTCCACGGTTCTCATGTTACATTTAACCACTTGAGAGTCAGATTAGCTTTTGCAAAGAAAAATTTACTTCAAAGGTATAATAAGAGCAAATAAAAACAAATACATAAGAGGTGTAATCTTTTTTCACCTCCATTCCATCTCAGACTCCTATCTCGATTTTAATGGGGGGGGGGGGCAGAACGACACTAGGTTTACAATTTAGCTTAGCTCCTATATAACACACTGTCACCAAATTCCTAGTCCAAAGCCTCCCTAGAGCTGGAGTTCCATGTGCCCTGGCTTCTGAGGACTCCATGGTGGGCTAGCTGGTTGCACATCTACCTTGGAATTATGCCTCTGAGTCCATCACAACTTGAGCTCCCAGGTCCAACGGAACTTTTATCTCCTGTTACTAGAACTATAAAGGACAAATAAAACAGTTCAAAAGAAAACAAAACTCCAACCCTAGACATCTTTTTTCAGGACCACAGGTTGAAAGGAAGAAGAAGGAGAGCTATCATATCTTCCCTCACTGCCTCAGCTCATGGCTCCCATGCTGTGAGTAAATTTGGATTTTCATACTCTTTGGATGTAGCAGGAAAGAAGGGTGTCCCAGTCTGGTCATTTTTAAGACATAGCTTGTTTTGATTAGGCAGACAATAGAAGGGGCTATTACCACTCACATGGTAGGGGAACTCAGGCTATATTCTCCCAGAAACTGATCCTTCTCTCTTAGGTAATATGAATATGTACAAGTCACATCTTTCACACTCATCTGTGTCCTCTTCTCTCCAGACAGATCCATTACCCTAATGTTGACTCTCATCACCCCTCTCCTGTCTGATTGCAATAGCCGTCTAAGTGGTCCCTCCATCTTAAGACTTAAGCTATTCCAATGGATCTTCTACTTGGCTTCCAAGATAGTTATAGCTATATCTATACATTCTATCTATCTCTTTAAGATAGATATTGATGTCTTTAAGATCTATATCTATCTTTAAGAGATAGATATAGATAGATATATACACATATATAATACAAACATATATACATATACATGCATATATATTTATATATGTACATTATGTGCATATATATTATGTGCATATATATACACACGTGCGTGTATGTGTGTATGTATTTTTTTCCAAAGTGAGTCTGACCATGTATTCACCCTACTCAATAAGCTCCATTTATTACCTCTATTAAAAAAATATTAAGTCCTCCACTTGGCATTTAAAGCACTACCTATTTTTGTTGTTTTGCTTATCTGCACAGATTGCTTGTACTTTACTCTCCTCTGCTGCCTCTGTTTTCCATCCATATTGGCCAATTTACTGTGTCCCAAATCCAAAACTCTCCCTTGTCTTTGTGCCTTTGCTCTAGTTATCCACCATGACTGATATGCTCAGTTCTCTCACTTCTCTCAGTTTCCCTGGCTTTCTTCAAGAATCAGCTCCAAAATAACCTTCTATATGATACCTTTCCTAATGCTGCCACCCCTATGTGTAGGACCTTTCCCTTTGGAATTACCTTCCATCAACTCTGTATATGCCTTGTATTCTTATCATTCTTTACATGTTAGAATGATAGAAACTTGAGAACAGGTGATTTTTTTGTTTTGTTTTGTATGGTTTTTTTTTCTTCTTCTTCTTTACATCTACCTAGCTTAGCACAATGCCTGGAACATAGTAAATATACATCGACTAGATGACTGATGAGTTCATAAATGTGAAGTAATTTTCCCAAGGTGACATAGCTTATAAACAACGGATCTGTGATTCAAAATAGATCTCCTGATTCTAGTTCCAGGACTCTTTCTACAATGCTGTGATGTCTCTGGGAAATTGGAGCAAAATCCATTCTGTATCTGAAAGATGAAAAAAATGTCCCTAGAGCAGGAGTAGGGATGCTGTGGCCTTCTGGGTCTTGAGTGTGGCTTTTGACTAAGTCCAAGTTTTACCGAACAAATTCTCTTATTAAGGGGATTTGTTCTGTGAAGTTTGGATTCAGTCAAAGGGCCACATTTGAGGATCTAGAGGGCTACATGTGGCCTTGAGGCTGCAAATTCCCCGCTTCACCTCTGCCCCAGAGTTTAATCATGAGTTCTTAACATAGCTCAGATTTGAGGAGGAACTTATTATTATCAAAATCTTTCTGCTCCTAAACCTTCCCCAAAACAAAAGAATGATACATCTGTAAAACAAGATATCCTACAGCACATGCTCCAAATAACCTTCTAATTTAATAGGAAAATCAAGATAAGTCATTTGTATATCCAAGATGTTTATTGCCAGGTCGAAAATTTGGTTTATTTTAAACAAGAAAAACATCTTGTACTTGAAAAATCCTCCCAAGCTGATTCTTCATACTGCTCTGTGTGTTACTAGATTGGGGCAAAATGAAGAGTTTAGCATCAGGTAGAATAACACAGTTGGATTAATTTTGGAGTATGGGGAATGAGATAAGATCACTGCTTTTCTTTTGCTTCCAAACTACACAGATGGGAAAATTTAAAAAAAGTTTTATATTAAAATAATAATGAGGTTGCTACTGACATAATTTTTTAAACAGATTTTTACAGTGCTTACTGACAGCTAGGTGGCATAGTGGATAAGAAACCAGGTCTTGGAATTAGGAAGACCAGAGATGAAATCCATCAATTGGGGAATAGCTGAACAAATTGTGGCATGTGATTTTGGTAGAATATTATGGTACTATAGAAAATAATGAGCAGGATGCTCTCAGAAAAACCTGGAAAGACTTATATGAGCTTATATGATGCAAAGTGAAAGGTGCGAGGTACAAAGAAACAGCAATATTGTAGGATAATCAGTTGTGAAAGACTTAGCTGCTCTCAGCAATACAATGATCCAAGACAACTCTGAAGAACTTAGGAAAAAAAGCTGTCTATTCCCAGACAAAAAACTGATGGCGTCCGAATGCAGGTTGAATCATACTTTGTTTTTTACTACTTTATTTTTCTTGAGGGTTTCTTTTTGTCGATGTTTTCTTTCATAACATGACTGTTATGGATGTATTTTGCATGACTACACATTTATAGCCTATACTGAATTGTTTGCCTTCTCAGTGGGGAGGGATATGAGGAGGGAGAGAATTTAGAACGCAAAGTTTTAAAAATGAATGTCAATAATTATTGTTAGATGTAACTGGGGGAAAATAAAATACTAAATTAAAAAAAACACAGGAGAGCTAAAAAAAAAAGTTAAACTAATACATCCCTAAATCTCTAAACTAATTTTGCTAGTATTATCATTTTTGTTTTTGAGACTTGTCTCTATCATCTTGTCCAGACTAGAAGTGCTATAGCCACCCGTAGATGTGATCAAGATGATATACTTCTGATGTGAGCTAGTTAGTCCCTCTTTAGACAGCTTGGTAGCCTCCTTGGACTCAGAGGCTCACCATAATCTTGTTGACTTCATGAGGAATCAGATCAGTTTAGTCTACTACAACTCAAAACTCCTCATTTCAAGCAATCTAAAAGACTCATTCTCACTGGTAGTAGGTGTGTACCACTCTACCTGAGTTATCATTTCTGTTATATTGATGTTGCAGAGCCTTGAGCATTCAATATCCCTCCACTTATTTAAACTAGCCTTAATTGATTGTTTTGTGATTTTATCTAAATGGTATCTAAATGATATATCTGTATTGAGTATACTTTGGTACATTGATTCCAAATATTTCATGGATTACAAAGTTATTTTGAATGGGACTTCCATTTCCTCCATATTTTTTAAAATGTTACCAATTTTTGCGTGTTCACTTAATAACCTACTACTTTACTAAATCTACTATAGTTTGTTTTGTTAAAGTTCACTTTATAACCTACTACTTTAACAAAGACTAAAATCTTTGGGGATTTTTTTAAAATTTGCTTTTCACTAAGTTATTAGCATATTTTTGCTAATTCTTTAGGATTTTATTTTTTTTAATTTTTAAAAATTTTTTTAGAGAATCTCTTTTTAAAATTTATTTATTTTCTTGTTTACGTCCATGAGATTTTGAGTTACAGATTTTCTCCCCATCTTTGACTCACCTACTACCCCAAAACAGCCATCCCACTGTATAACCCCTCCCCCAATCTGTTCTCTCCTATGTCCTCCCCCATTACCCCTCTCCCTTTCTGGTAGGGCAAGATGAATCTCCCTACCCTATTTGATTGTAGAACTTTAAATTCTAGATTCTTTCTCTTCCTCCCTTGTCACCTACCCCCACTGGAAAGATAAGCAATTCAATACAGGCCGTGCATGTGTAATCATGCAGAACATTTCTACAATGGACATTGTGAGAGACTGAGTATATGCCCTCCTTCCTATCCCCCCTCCCCTTGTTCTGTTCGCTACCCTGTCCCTGTCCCTTTACAAAAGTGTGTGCTTACAGCAACCCTCATCCCCACACTCCCCTTCATCATTGTCCGTCTCATCCCCATTCCCCCTACTCTCCTGTGTAGCAAGATACCCAGGTTAGAGTTTATGGCATTTCTTCCCTAAACCAAATTCAATGAGAGTAAAGTTGATCCATTGCCTTTTGCCTTCCTGTTCTTCCACTCCAATGTAACAGTTATCCCTTACCTCTTCTATATGAGATGATTAACCCCATTCTGTCTCTCTCCCTGTCTCCTTTCATTCTATTCCTCTCCCACTTCAGAATTTTACCTTTTATAGTATCATCCCTTCCTATTCAATTGATCCTGTGCCCTCTATGTACACATATATACACATACTCAGATATGTATTCATACATATATAAATACTCTCCTATATAGACATATGTGTATGTAAACGTATATATACATTTGTATTCCCTTCACCTATCCTCATACTGAGAAAAGTTTCACAAGTTACAATTAT
>CM053594.1:152921476-152952222 GCA_028646575.1 Pseudocheirus occidentalis
ATTTTCTTTGAAGTAGACTCACGCTGAGGCTTGGGAGGCTCCTTGGGAGGCTCAGCTGCTCCTCGTGGCCGCCCTGGGGCCTTGCCTGGCTGCACGGTTTTGGGCTGGCCGGGTCTCTGCTCCTCTGCCTGCGAGCTGCGCCTCTACGTCCTGCTCCTCACGCCTTGGCAGATGTGGGGGTGCTGGAGGCTGTAGAACCACTGCAGGCTGGCTGCGGGGCTCGGCTCAGCTCCTTCCCACTGCCCCAGGCCTGGCCGCAGTCTCAGCTTCCGGCTGTTCCAGCCTCTGCTCTGGCGGTCACGCTGAGCCCCTTGCTGCCGAGCTGCCTTCAGCGAGAGCTGTGTTCTCTGGATTTTTGTGAGTCTGAGAGTCCTAGACTTTCGTAGACTTTGTCTGGGCAGGTATTTTCTGAGTGTTTAGGGTGGCGGTGTGGGAGCTGCGGGACCTTGCTGCTTCTACGCCACCATCTTGGCTCCACCCCTAGTTAACACTTCTTGATAGAACTTACTACCATACTCTTTCTACACTGTTGCAACTTAACAAACTTGCAACTTGACAAACAGTGCAACTTGAAACAGCAACTAATCTCACAGAGCCTAGAGTCTGTGGAGAAGAAAACCAACATTAATGTCATTAGTTAACCTGAATGCCTCCTCAGACATTCATAAACCTTTCTTTTCACCATGCTGATTGGAAGCAGTTACAGAATGTGTATGCTCCAAAGTCTCTCCAAGGCATTTCCATTCCATATCATCAATGCTCCCATGGAAGAAAGAGGCAGGCTCCCCAGCATTTCCATGTGGTGCCACACCATTAGTGGAAATCTGCAAATACAACAGACCCCCAAAACATCAATGGAATCAAAGATCTTTGAAATAATCAAATGAGATGGTACGTATAATGTACTTTGTAAGCATTAAGTATGTGAGTATTAGTTCCTGCTGTGGCTAGCAAGTCTGGGCCTAGCTATCAGCTGAGTGAAATAAAGGGAGAGAGAGAGAGATCTTCTAGCTGAATAAGAAAGAGGGACAGAGAGACAGGAATGTATTCCATAGTCTGTTTATTGCAGAACCATTTCATACAGAGCCAAAGATACATGGAAGATACAAGGTTTATGTACCCTTAGCAGAATGCAAGACCCTTGGTCTCGATCTTTCTCTACCCCAGGAAGATGCTTTTTCTTTTAAGTTTTGGAGACCAATTTTCTTACCAAGCTTGTTATCCGGGTGGCTAGGAGAAGATCATCAGAGTCCAATACTTGCCAAAATGAGGTGGTTCATGGTTAGGAGAGCTGGTTCAGGTTTTTGAAAGAATTCACTCATTCCTTCTCCTTAGTCAAAGGGAGCTTAATTAACACAAAAGCATGCAGGCCTGAGACTTAGGAAGGAGATAAACAAGGTCAATGATATAGGAAAAGGACTAGACTTTATAAGAAAAAGGAGCACTAAAGCACCTTCAAGTAACAGAATGGATTAAGAATAAGCCTCAAAACCTCCTCAGGGGGCCTGGGAAAGTAACCATTACTATCAATTCTTAGGGTAACTTTGTATCCAAATCAGAACTAGAATCACTCTCCTGGCCATTCTCCTTAAAATAAATAATTAACGCCTCTACCACTACTTCTCAATGTTTTTAATTTTTTTTGGGGGGGGGGAGGGTTAGTGTTTTTTTTTTTAAGATGCCTCCGATTTTACATCTCTTTTTGCTCCAAATTCTTTTAAGAACTGAAAACTGGGCAATCTGGGAATCGCCCTCGTGGAGCCTTCCCCTGGGCCTTCCCCTCACCCCAGGGGGACTGGTAGCTAGAGACTTTTTGTCCTGATGCCCCACATTGGGCTCCACTTGCTGCAGTTAGCAAGTCTGGGCCTAGCTATCAGCTGAGTGAAATAAAGGGAGAGAGAGAGATCTTCTAGCTGAATAAGAAAGAGGGACAGAGACAGGAATGTATTCTATAGTCTGTTTATTGCAGAACCATTTCATACAGAGCCAAATACATGATACATGGAAGATACATGGTTTATATACCCTTAGCAGAATGCAAGACCCTTGGTCTTGATCTTTCTCTGCCCCAGCCCAAAGCCAATCACTCCTTAAGATCTTTATCCTAGGACCATGTCCAGAGACACAAACAGGGTGTTACAATCAAGACTTGCAAATTAACTCAGTACTATCTTTAGATATTCATGAATTAACTCAGTACTTTCTTTAGATATTCATGAAACCAATGAGAGCATCCATCCAACAAGATTATATTCTCCTTGCATATCTGCCTAATGACCTTTGTAGAACTGGGGAGCTAATGTGGCCAAGGACCCTGACAGTCTTGGCCTACAACAAATTCCTATTATTATTACAGGTATAACTCAGAAATATTGTGGGTTTGGTTACATACCACTGCAATAAAGCAAATATTACAATAAAGTGAGTCACATGAAGTTTTTGGTTTCCCAGTACAAAAACAAGCTATGCTTACACTAAATTGTTGTCCATTAAGTGTGTAATAGTACTATTTCAAAAAAAAATGTATATACCTTAATTTAAAAAATATTTTACTGGAGCAGCTAGTTTGTGCAGTGAATAGATCACTGGCTCTGGAGTCAGGAGGACCTGAGTTCAAATCCAGTCTCAGACATTTAACACTTACTAGCTGTGTGACCTTGAGCAAGTGACTTAAACCCAATTGCCCTGCCTTCCCCCTCCAAAAAGACCAAAAAAAAAACCCAAACCCAAATATTTCTTTCCTTTAATTTTTATTCTTACCACCTAGTACAATATCTGGCACATTATAGAAGTTTAAAAAATTCTTGTTGATTGACTGAAATAAATTAACTAACAATAGACTCATAATGCCAAACTCTTCATAGCTACACAAAAAAAGTGTTCATATAATTAACTGGGCTGTTTCTGGATTGTCATCACCACTACCATCTTCAAATTGTTCCTTTCACAGTTCCTCTTTGCTTAGATTGTAAAGACTCAGTTCATGAAGACATGTCCTCTATATCGATAATTGTTAATAGAGCAATTAACTAGTGAATTATATACACAACGATATACAATCTGGATATTTCCCACAGATAAGAAGGAAACAAAAATCATCCATCCCAGTAGCAAACTTTGGAACCTAAGCTATATAGATTTCTGCAGTATTTCTCCATCCATTTCATTTTCTCCACATAGATACACTTTGAGTATCCACTTGAGTATCCACATAAATGGGTCAATGGAAGTCAGTCAACAACTTGTTAAATACTCACCCTGAGGCATGCATCACTGTTCTAGGTTCACTGAGAAATAAAAAAAGATTCTAAAGAAACAGCAACTAATCTCACAGGGCCTAGAGTCTGTGGAGAAGAAAACCAATATTAATGTCAACCCAAAAGAGGATAAATAATTAAAGCAGAATGTATGTGTGTGTGTGTATGTCTGTCCAAAAGAAGCCAGTGGTTTGGAGATTACCTGGTCATTAGAATTGTACCTTTTTATTTTTGCAGTTTCTAATAACCAATGGCTTGATGCTTTCCATTGCACCATCTGTTCCAGTCTTAGATCAATAACTATTGGGTTGAGTTTGGTCAGATCACAGACTAAATTACATGGGGCCAGTAAAGCTGCCCATGTGTACAGCTGAAACAAACCAAACATCCCTCAGTTCATGCATTGAGTAAGGAAAATAACTTTTTCTACCTCACACACTGATGCAAGGCTACTGTTGAAATTTAAAACTATTTATTCTTCTGAACAACCTTAAAATGCTGATGAAGTCAGCAGACGGTGTTAACCACCACAATGCTGGTGCAAGGTGTGTGCCTGAGTTTACTGCTACATTCCCACTGTGATATTCATTGGAGTAGAAGGGGTACTTTAAAGGTCCTTTTGGGGTATCAGCTAGAAGAGCAATGGGGAAAGGGTAGGTTATTTACTAGCATCTAGGGAACTCTCCATCCATTTACTCTGCTGGTGCTGTTTGTCTTAAATATCCTTGTTTAAATCCCATGCACAGAAGGCTTGAGCTGACTGTTCTTTTTTTTTGTTTTAACAGCATCACAATAACACTTAATTTGAGGGTGACTGCATTATGAATCAAGCTTTTTTCACAGCAGAGTTGAACTATGTGACATTTTCATTTTTGCTTTGTGAACTCTCTTTTTCAGTCAACAATAATGCGGAGATATTGGCAAAGATTTGCCAGTTTGGCAACTCTTAAAATATCCCTTTTGTCATCAGAAAATATCGTTGCTGTTGCTGTTACTGAATTTAGTTTCTCATGTGGGGGAAAAAAAGGCATGGCATCATAAAGTGGTAGGGAAAACACTCTGCTCACAAAAGAGAAAATGCAGCCTCCTAACCTTATGACCTCCAAAGAACAAGATGTCCCCAAAGTTACTTAACAAAGGCTACCTACTATACATTTTATGATTTCGATCGATTATCATAATCAATATTATTATACCCTATGTACCAACAACCTTTTAGGAACTCAGTGACATTGAATAGGTATAGTCTTTTTCTAGAGTTTTTGTTAGATTATGTGAAGTTTTATTGACTCTATTGGGGGGGAGGGGAGCAAAGGACGAAAAGAAACTGAAGAAGTAGAAATAGATTTTTACTTAGGTTACAGAACAAGTATCCATGGGAGAAATGGAAAGAGGTTTAGGGCAAAATTGTACTAAGAGGAGGGAAAAGCTGAACTGAGGTAGTTTTCCAGCTAAGAGTTTCCAAATGTTTTTTTAACTAAAATATTCATATAATTGATGGGAAAAAAAATATGTGAGCATGTATGGGAAGTCAGAGGGCTATAGAATACAGGGAAATAGGTTGACCTGTATTACTGGGGTAATTCACTATTTTCCAGTTTCACATGATTATTCTATATGGGAATAAAGTAATAAGAATGAACTCTCCACAAGTGAAATGGGAAACAACGAAGTCAGAAATTTTAATAGCTTTGCCTTATTTCCCATATAGAAACAGGAAGTATTTCAGAGCCCAGATTTGACATTTTCACAGGGGAAAAAAAAATGAGTATTACTGTGTAGCTCCAAAAAACAAACAGTTTTGTGGAGGTATGGTAGGGGGAAATACTTCTGATATTTTGAAATATCAATCAAAAAAAGAAAATTATCTTGCTTTTGTTATTTTATGCAAACTGCTTTTTTTAAAAGAAAAAAAAATCAGTTCTTTTACTTCTGTGGATGAAGAATGGGAATTTTGAAGCATAGCTCAAAAGGAGCTTGCTGCTGGGTTTCTACCAGATTTCTGTAACTTCCCTGCTTAGCATTCATCAGACAAGTTAAGGGACCTGAATGGAAAACCTGGCTTTCCAAACCCGCTGTCAACTTCCTGCCCTCCGATAAATGATCCAGAGCCGCTCTCCACATCAGGATGGAAATGTGTTTAGGTACTAAAAACCACTGCTTGCATGACATCATTCCATAACAGATTACACTGTAATGTTAGGAATGTAATCATTAGCATTTAAACATGCATAAAATTTAATTAACCTACTTACCAGTTTGCTTAGAACTTTTGAAGGGCTACCTAGAGTCCTCTCTAAGCATTTTATTGCAGAGTTTTGGAAAGCTCACAAAAGAGAGAAGTTCACTGGGATTTTTCTCCCTAAAGCTGATGGGCCGTGACAGATGAGCAGATGACCCGAGTTAATTATTATTGAATTCGTTATTACTGCTTTGTTGTCACCCAGCTCAGCCAGGGTAAAATGATGACAGTAGGTATCTCATTAAAACAGCTGTTTCAATTATGTAGCGGCAAATATTTAAAAAGCGGGCCTTCCAAGTTTAAAGCTGTTAACAAAGTTTGTTTGTGCGGCTTGTGCCAAGATGATTTGACCGAAAAGGGGGGAGGGGAGAGGACCAGGCAGTATACAGTGATCATCTTAATTATTTGAGTGGGAGGGAGAGAAGCTATCGGAAACCAGAGCTTGTCTTCAAGTTCTCATCACATTATGAGGATTCAGTAGGGATGCATATGGGGGAGTACAGGAAGGGGGAACAGTGATGAGCTTTTTGTCTTAGGGGAAAAAAGTTATTTTTTTTTTTTTAGTTTACTCCTAAACTAGTTACATTGAAGCATGCTGGCAAAGAACTGCCATTGATTTCTTTCTAGTTTTTTTTTTTTAATGGAATCTAGGTCAATGTTTTATATTATTGAGAACTGTTTTCTATTTAAGTCAGACTCAAATTTACACATTATCAGGATTTAAAAATAGTTTGCCTGCATGCCCCCTCTCAACAGGAACTTCTCATTCTGAACCACAGCACTGTGATACAGAGTTCTCCATGCAGCTATTGGATATCTACTGAAACAAATGTTTCCCAGTAGGAACATTCCACTTATGGATCAAGGTATGACAAAGTTTTGGCTGAATGTTTTCCAAGACTCTATAATAAATGACATGATCTGAGAATACATGGAAAGTGCCTAAGTCAGCTTTTGTCACCTAATTACAACCACAGCTTTTTCCATAATAATTTTGCCTTTAGTGTTCTCTAAAGAGTGTTGTTAACTTGCTCTGAATTCTTTAAGCCCTTCTTGCCACACATCATACATATATACTCTCTTACCTGTGTGGATATCCTTGCTCTCTGCCAAAGAATTCTGAAACTGGGCTTTCCGAAGTCATTAGAGCGTGACAAATAATATCAAGGTGAAGATTCTCATCTCCACATCAGCCAGTTTTCTTCATGAAGGGAAAGAAAAAAAAAGAAAAAAAACCACTCCAGTCATCGCAGACTAGAGAGATGTATCTTTAATTTCTAAGTACATTGGCCCTAAGACTATGGATGGTTCAGCACAAACTCAGTACCCAGACTAGAGAAAACCTCACACACTTCAAAGATATTAGGCCAGTTGTACTATCTTTAAATATAAAGAAAAAAATCACTATAGTTTAGGATTTAGGTCATTGACTGTGGGTGGTTTAGAAGGAATTGAGAAGAGAACTATTAAGAAAATAAAAGCCTTAAGGCAAGTATTCAAGTACAAGCTTAACCCATTAAAAAAAAAAGTAAATCATGAAATTTGCTTTTAAAAACATACCTGAGAATAAATTACCCAGATTATATAAACTCATGTAAATTTTCTTTATCTATAGCTAAGTATCTATACATCTATTTCTCTATCTCTCTAAATATTTATATTGGTCTGGACTTGGGAATTGTTGTGAAAACTCCCTCTACTCCTCTGCATTTCAGAGCCTAAAAGAGTTGCCTGAGGCACTGAGAAATTAAGGGACTTGAGCAGAGTTTCAGAGCAAAAGGCTGAACTTGAACCCATGTTGGCCTGTTTCATTATATGACTCGTATTACATTAGATTAAATTATAATTTTGTATTATATTATTTTTGTGTAATGTTATAATAGTTTGTATTGTGTTGCATTATCTTATTTGCTTTGCATTAGATCATGTAATATTATGCTTCGTTTTATATGATCTTGTATTGTCATGTTATGCTATGCTACAGCACAAAATTGTATGTTATATTATGTTATGCCATGTTATTCAAGTCCTGGCATGTTGTGTTATTATAACATATTATATTATAATGCTGCGGTAATGCTGTGGCTGTGTTATATCCTATCATGTCACAGTATGGTATGGTACAGTAAGGTAAGATATAGGAGTATGAGGTAGGCTAGGGCATGCTATATTCTATTCTGTTTGAAAAACATTTTTTCATACTGCTATTTCTTAGGTTTATGTAAGCCTTTCAGAGGAGTATTTTGCTAAGAATTCTAAGTTGGGCTGTACCCAATAACAACTGGGTAAAAAGATTTTTTTAGAAACTTAAAATCATATTTTCTACAACAGTCAATCAATCAATTTAACTAACTGATTTTTCACTGAATAGAATCTTTTTTTCTTTTTGCTTTTTGGAGGGCAGTTGGGGTTAAGTGATTTTCCCAAGGTCACACAGCTAGAAAGTGTTAAGTGTCTGAGGTCAAATTTGAACTCAGGTCCTCCTGACTCCAGGGTCAGTGCTCTATTCACTGTGCCACCTAGCTGCCCTACAATCATTTTTTGAAATGTATTTAATCCACTTTTGCTTGACATTATGCAACAACAGAGTAGCAGGAAAGTTGTTTACTTTCAATAATAAGGAGAGATATCTACTTCTTCTACTAATTAAAAATGGAAGAACAAAGAAAAATCTACTTTATGGTTGCTACCTAGGATAAAAAAGAATTTTCAACTTCTAAATCATGATCCTGAAGTAAAGTATTCTAGTGTATAATGCAAAGGAAGACATTGATGTTCACTCTGATACCTATTGATCTTCCAGTAAATTTCCTTCCCTATCATTATTGCAACTAATTTATTTTTATGCAAATATTATAGTCAGTCATGAATGTTTCCCTTTCAAATAGTTCTTAGAAAGAATTAACCAGGAACTTGAGTTTAAATTCTCTCCCTTCTACCTGTTAACTAGGAGACAGAGCAAGTTCCTTAATCTTTGTAGACCTAGTTTTCTTATCTCTGAAAAGAGGGCATTGAACTTGAGGGCCACTAAATTGTATTCCCGCTCTGATTCTATGTGTTGTGTTGTTTTTTTTTAGCGGAAAAAGTAGGAATGTCATGAAGTTGAGTTCTTCTGAAAGAAAATAGAAATTTCTCAACATAAAAATCATCTTAGAGCTATCTGAAGGACATGTATCTGGAACATCTGGAAGATGTGGTTCAGATATACACTCAGAGATAAGGGTCTAAGGCCAGCAGAGTTAGAATATTTCTGTTTCCAAAATTCTTGAGATCACAAGGGCCAAATGGGAGAAGCATTTCATAAGGTGCCCCCATCACATTTCTGCTCATTTTTCTTTCCCCATCAGGAAATTTGTGTTTATGTGTCCAAAAACACTATTGGTTTGGTTTGGTTTGTACTGAACTGGCCATTGATTTAGTCAAATCAGTTATTTGTATGTACTACATTGAATAACTTAATTTACCTGAACTTTTCAGTTTTACATATAATATTGCTGGCATTGAGGTGATGAATAAATACAAAGTAACTCCCATCTATTCTGTGCTTTTCATGACACATTCCATATTTTATAGATAAGAAAACTGGGACATAAAGAAGTTAAATGACTTGTCCATTATTATTAATTCCTCCCTTTTATGGGATACTTTAAAAGTTTACAAAATAGCTTCCTTGAAATAACCCTGTGGGGTAGAAAATACTAAGATTATGTCCATTTTAGAGATGAAGAGACTGAGGCTCAGTGTTTTTCCCAGAGCTGTGCAGCTACGTAATATTGGATCTAGGACCTGAACCCAAGTCATCTGACACTCTTTCCCCTGTACTACACAGAATTAATCCTAGGCCGATACTGTTTTGGGAGCAGGAGACCTCTCTAGTCATAGAAAAGGAAACACTCATTCTCCTTCCTGCCTCTTACCCATCATGAGTATAAATGTCCTCTTATAGCTCACCTCTTCTGCCCACATTTGGAGAGATTCAGATTATATCACTGCTGTCCAAACACACAAGATTAAAATAGATAATTTTACAGATTTTATTTTTAATTGGATTTTAGATTTCCCCATATTTTAATTTAAATATCTTTTTATTACTTTTAAGAAGAGCAACTTTCACAAGACATAGGAGAAAATATCAGACTATGAACTTAATATTCCAAATGAAATGAATAGTCCTTTTAGTTGATGTGATTCTGTTCAACTTAAAAAAACACGTTTCCTATGAAAGACTCTCTACTAGGTGCTAGTGATTAAAGGGTGAAAAGTCCTCAAGGAGATGAAAAACTAAGAGAATTATATGATCTTATATTGTCATATCATGCTATTTCATAACATTTTATTCCATAAAAGACATATGCGTGCGGGTCTCTAATACAGTTTTTAAAATATGGCATTAGAGAGGTTAAATACTGATATGAAGTTTACTACAGACCAGTGGGCATAAATAAAATAAATAGGGAAATAAAAGTCATGGAACTGCTTTGTTCCAATGTAGAGCTTCTTTTAGAGACCTGTCTGGCAATAATAAGAGCTGAAGGACATGCCCTGGCAGTGTATGTCAAAGGCAAGAAATGAACATGGGTTGTTCTTACTCCAAAGACAGCTCTCTACTCTCTGCCACAACGTCTGTTATTCCATATGAAATAGAAGTGTGATTGATGAAGTTAGCCTGAGTAGACAGAGCAGTAACATACTGACATCACAGTAAGAGATCTTCACAAGATTTTTTTTCACAAGAAATTCACAAGATTTCACAAGAAATTTAAAGAATTACTATTAATAAAAGTAAAAGTTACTCTTTATATGAATGAGCCTTTAATACAAAGAAATGAAAGATATCAGGGAAATTCTATAGGCACAAGAAATAGTATAGCAGTCTAATCTCAAACCAATAGTTTCTCTCCTTACTGTCTCAGAAAATTACCCAAATTAAACTATTCAATTAGTTTTGATTTAGCTTTATTCTAAATTATTAAATTCATTAAAATAAACTTTCTTGCACATTGGCATTTATGATTATTATATTTATAGTCTTATTGATGTTATTTATGAGAAATAAATCCATGCCTCAAACTCTCTTCCTCCTTATTTCCACTTCCCTGGTTTCCATTAAGTCTCAATTAAAGTCCCATTTTCTTCAAAGTTTTTCAAGGTGCTCCTTGAACTTTGTGCCTTCCCTTTGAGATTATCTCCAATTAATCCTATTTATGCCTTGTTTATGTCTAACTGTGTAGCTCCTTGAGAACAGATACTGTATTTTTTATTTTCTTTGTATCCCTAGCACTTAGCAAAGTGCCTAGAACACCCTAGGTGCTTAATTAATATCAGACAACAAAGAATTATTAAGCACTTATTAGGTATTAGGCATTGTGCTGAGAGCTGGGAATATAAATACAAGCCAAATAAAAGCCAAGCACTGCCTCAAGGGGTTTATATCCTAATAATGGAGTACAACACACAAAAAGGAAGGGATGGCTAGAAATAGAGATAATTTGCCTGAGCAACCTCTTTAAATGGATATTTGGGGAGGGGCCATCCAATCAAGAGTTAAATGGTTGCTGACTTAAAAGAGTCTCAGGTGGAAAAAAAGGAAAGGAAAGGAAAGGATGAGACTCACAAATATGTACCTGTCTTTAGGGATTTTCGACTTACTTTCTCCTTTTTAAGCTCTGGTTTAGGGGAATGAGTGAAGTGATCTCCAGCAACAAGGGAAAGCAAAGCAAATATACCTAGAAGAGTTAGAAATCATAGACTGTTTGAGATAGAAGAATCATAGGATCATAAATCTAACCCTGGAAGGTGCCTTAGCAATAATCTAACCTAATGCCCTAATTTAACAGAAGAGGAAGCTAAGGCCTAAAAAGGTGAACTAACATAGCTGAGGTCTAATAGTAAATGATGGAACTGAAACTCCAGCTTATATTTAGAATTCCAAATCTAGCATTTTTTACCACTGACATCCTTAACCTTTTTTGTGTCATGGACACTTTTGTCAATCTGATGAAGCCTATAGACTCCTCCTCAGAATACTGTGTTTAAATGTTTCAAATAAAAGAAATAGACTTACAAAGAAAATAATTATATTGAAATTATAATTGATAGTGTTGTCAAAATATGTATTAAAAAAACTTTGTACACCTCGTGTTAAGTAATCCAGTACAGCACTAACTCAAAGGAAAGACTTTATGTAGAGGTTATCTTAATCAAGGAAAAAAAAAATAAGGGTACTTTGGAATCCAAAGAGAGAAGGAAGTATAGTTAAATGGGGAGGATTAGTAGTGGGAATTTGTAATGATGAAAAATATCAAATACTTTTAGTAAAGGGTTTTAATATTTCAGTCTTGTTTTTTCAGAGAACTTTGGGGATGAAAGGAAGGATGGGAGTCAAAGGGTTATAGCTCCTTGGTCAGGTCTCAGTGAAAAACATACACTTAGAAATTTGTTCAACTTACATAGATTTCTGACAGTTTCATTATAGACAATCATATATTTTATTCATTTAATCATTCAGTCAATAGCATTTATTAAATACTTAGAGTATGCTAGATACTCTGCTAAGAGTTAAGAGAGGCACAAAAGGGGTTCCTCTATGCCCTCACAGAGCTCACATTCTGATTTAAAAATAAACACCTAAATCTCAGTCAATTGTCAAAAGATAACAGAGTGGATGATAAAACTTTCCAGTTTCTAATGCTTTCCTACGTTTTCTTTTAATTTTTTTTTTATATAAGCCCACCACAAAGAAAATTCCAGGTATATGGAAATTAGTTCCTGAAATTCTGGGCTCTGATAAGTGAGTTTTCAATTGATTTCACTTCTTGTTGTTGTAGTTGTTGCTTGGCCCTTAGTTTCATAGATGATCAATGAAATTATGGAGCGATGTCTTGACTCCCAGATAATTCCATCTGAGTAAGGCAGAGTTGTTCAAAATTGTCAGCCTCACTCTCTCTTCTAGAGTCATCAAAGTCCAGTGGCAACATCAGGTCCTCACATCATTTTTCAACTATCTAAAAACAATGACCATACAGGTATACCTTCCCCATACCCTTTCTATCCTTTTATACATTTATATTAGCTCCTTTATATTAGTTAATCTCCCCCCATTAGAATGTAAGCTCCTAGAGGGAAGGGACTGAATTGCTTACTGACTTTGGCATTCATAACATTTAACAGAGATTGACACAACTTGTGCTTAATAATCACTTTGTTCATCCAAATACTACAGTCACAAGTGGTCCTCTCCTAGAATGAAAGACAAGCAACCACCACAACAACAACAATAAAGTCACATGAATTGAAATCCACCAAATCTACCACAAAAAGAAAAAATGGCAAATTTTACATCACCTTTTGTTTTCATTCTCTTTTTAATTAAAAGAAGCGTGTATTCTCCTTCATGTTGTTATCCTCATGTCTTTCCATGTTCTCTTATCTTGTCATGACAATAAAATTGAACAAGCATGAACAGTGTGCAAATATTTCTGAGTATTATAACTGAATTCTTAAGAATGGCTAAACAAGCTGCAGTTTGTAATTATAATGGGATATTATTGTACTATAAGAAATAACAAGCAGAATGATTTCAGAAAAACCTGGAAAAACTTTCATGATCTGATGCATAGTGAAGTGAACAGAACCAGGAGAACATTGTATACAGTAAAAGCAATATTGTTTGATGAAGAGCTGTTGCTTATTCTCAGCAACACAATGATCTGAGACAATTCCAAAGGACTAATGATGAAGCACCCTATGCACCCGCAGAGAAAGAACTAATGTTGATTGACTAGAGACTAAAGCATGTTATTTTTCACTTTATTTTCTTTTTTCTTTTATTCAAATCTTCTTGTACAAAATGACTAATATGAGAATGTTTTACATAATTAAAAATGCATAGCCTATAATTGATTGCTTACCTTCTCAGGAGGTGGGGAAGAGAAGGAGTGACAGAGGAAGGGATAGAATTTAGAACTCAAAACTTTAAATAAAAATGTTTTTTAAAACTGGGAAAAAAGATAATGTGAATCACTTTTGGAAACTGCTCCTATTCATTTCAGGCATCAGATTTATGAAAGGTTTTATAGCTGGCAATATTACTGTTGGTTCCAATTCTGTTGTTACTTCATATGTATTAAATACCCAAACAAAAGGCTGTATCCAGAATCTTCATTAGGCAATCTCTGCATCTAGAATTCTTACCTTTAAAGTTCCCAGATGCATATATTCCATAGTGTGTATAGCCTACATATGTGAACAGTGCTTCTCATGCATGTGAATTATCATATATATATGTATGTACATATACACACATGTATACCTTCACATATATACATGGGGGAGAGAAAGAGAGAGAGAGAGAGAGAGAGAGAGAGAGAGAGAGAGTCATCTGACATTTTGCCATGCTTCACCTTGGTTAGAAGAGACCTAACCTAAGAACTGTAGATCATGGGTCACAACTATGCAACTTTAGAGTCAAAGACACTAAATGATGGTGCTAATCTCAAGGGTATAATTGTTCCTTAACCTCAACAAGAAATTGAAATTCAAAATGATTAGTAAGTAAATGGTTGTCAAGAAAAAAAAATCAGTTTTTCAGTAGGCAGGTAGTTCAGTAGTCCCATTCTTCTGACACAGGAATAATGGCAGAATTTCCTCAGCATCATTCTTGGTTGCAAACATCATCAGAACTATCTTGTCCCCTAATATGGGGATCTTAACTCTGCATAATCACAATAAGGGAGGTATAGTAGGAAAGTGAAACTCCTTGAAAGCAGCTCTTTACCAAAGGAATAATCAATTAACCTTTAGAGGGTTGGCAAAGACACTAGATTGAGGTTAGTCATTTAAGAGTTACTAGCCTTTTGTGGAATTCAGTTTGCCATCATTGATGATGTGGAGACCAGAAGTTAAATTGGGATAGTAAAGAAATAAAGTTTAATGTAATAGTTCTTGATGGTTTCAGATGTTTCTACACAGTAACAATTTAGTACCTGCCTATTCTCAAAATCTGTCAGGTCTTCAGAAACATAATTTGTTATTCATTTTTCATTCTTCTTCTACATAAAACATGGACATTATGGTAGAGTGGAAACAGAAATAAACTCAACTTCTGAAATTGAAATACTGACTTAAGCACTTATGTATGTGATGATGGGCACATCATTTAGCTCTCTGAGTCTGTTACTTGATCTACTTGCAAGTAGTTATATTTATCCCATCTCCCTAAGTAAAGGAAGCTATGGTATAGTGGACAGAAAATTGACCTTGAAGACAGGAAGACCTAGGTTGAAGACCCACTTCTGACACATGGTGACTATATGTTTCTGACCAAATGATAAATGACTTAACCTTTCAATGATGAATCTTAGGCAACTACTGGGATTATGAATTACAAAGCAGATACCTATTTACTTTGGTAGAAGGGATTTCCTTTTTAGTAATATCCAATATCTATAAAATCAGAAACTGAGTCCTATAACTTCCCTAACAGGGCTTCTGTGAGAAAAAAAATTTGTTATTATCATTCTTGCATCTCTTGGTGGGTTATTTGCTTTTTTTTTTAAACAGCCCATTGAACTAGCATCTTTATTAGCCAAAGACATCTTCCATTCCAGAATGAACCTCCTACCTGGTTTAAGGTAAGGGGACCAAGGAGCTTAGGCCTCCCCAGGCAGGAAGGCAACAGAATCTCCCAGGTCTGGTCCTTACCCACCTACCCCTCTGTGATGGTAATGAAATTTAAAGATCCCTTTGTATTGGAAAGCTAAGAGGCACTTAGCACCTAGTTCAAATTAAGCCTCTGTTAAAGAAACAGAAGGTATGAACTCCTATTGCTGATATAACAGGAAGGGGTTGAAAAGGGAGAAACAATACTGTATATAAGGAAAAGCCCCAGAGAAGGAGAGTCCGAACTCCTTGGTGGAGGCAGAAACAGCTGTTGCTGAGGAGGCTGAAGAGGAAAGGAACAGGCTGGAGAGAATGATTTTGATTTTGGGAACTTGGGTGAACTGATTTTGATTCTGGGAACCAGCTGGAGCTTCTCCTGGGAGCTGTCAAAGACTGAGGAAGCATGACTGTGATACTGGTACTTTGTATGAAAGAGTGGCTTTGTTAAGCCTTGACTTCCTGGGAACAGAGACTGTGAAGGATTGCAGGTGGACTGGACAATGTGAGCTTCAGCATGGAATAGGAAGAGTATGGAGAGCAGGACAAGGAACTGGGAGCTGTCTGCATTTGAACCCAGGTGACAGTTTGGTGAATCCAGGTGGGAGCTGAGACCATGGAAGGGGATCCAGGGAATCTGAGAGACTACCCTGAGTCAAGCTGAAAGAAGAATATACTTGGATACTGTGTATGCCTGAGAGGATTGTAAGTTATTTGTGACTGAGGGGTGGATGGCCTGTGTATTTTATGCTACCCCTTAAGAGAGTGCTGAGTAGTGACTGATATTGTAACTTAGTGTGCCCCATGAGTGGAAAACTTTGACTACTGTATTTTGTGACCCTTAAGGAGGCTTGCCTGAATGAATGATTAAATTGATTGAATGATTGAGTTACTAAGTGATTGATCCACTAAATGATTATACTTTGTTCAGCACTATGGGACCACTGTGGTGAAAACTACGTGGCCATTTTTAGTGATAAGTTGTTGTGAAATCTGCATTTTGATTATCTGTGATAAGTTGTAACATTGTGGTTGCCGTACCTAGATTTACTGTGAAAGTTTTGCTCTGATTTGTTATTGAATAGAGTGTTCACTATGCTATATAATCAGAGTCTTAAAAGCTGTTCACAGTAGCATTCTTCTGGAAAGCTGCTTGTGCTTGGCTTTATACCCCCCACCCCCACTCCTCCCAAAGAGCCCTCTGTCCTTGGTCCTGGTTAAGAGCTAACAGGGTTGCCAGGATCTTTACTTTCTGATCTGGGGTCAAGGAAACACAGGGCCAACAAGTTGTTCCTTCTCTGGCCCTCAGGCCTAAGGACTCTAATCTGTACAGCCTAGAGGCCAGGGTGGTTACATGGGCTGGCCTAATCATGCTGCTTTCACAGCAGGCACTAGTTTTGTAATGATATGTCAAGTTGGGCCCCTCCACGACAGTCAGCCCCTTCAAGGGGCTCTACTGCTTTGATCTATAATGTACTTTGAGATCCCTGGTTTTTCATTTCCAGAGAAGTGGGGTCCCACTTAGAATGGCTTGGCTAATCACGCCAGAAGCCTGAGTCCACTCTGCATATTCCTCTCCATCTCCTGCATACAGTAAATCATTTTCGAAATTAAATGGCCATCTTTGATTAGGTTTCTAGGGTCCAGTTGTGTTCAGAGCTGGTGGCTACTACCTTTCTCCAGGCCTAGTCCAAGATGTCCCTGAGTGGGCTTGCTGTGATACCACTGCCAAGTGCAGTAGTCCCTCCTAGTGTCTTAGTGTGAGAGGCAAGGCCTGTGCAGCCAGGGAGGGTGTACTTGTAGAACTCCCAGAACTTGTCCTGCAGCTCCTGGCAAGTTATGTGGAGGGTCTGGCCCTCTAAGCAGCCCAGCCCCAGGAAGAACCATCTGCCCAGGAGAGGAGATGCCACCAGCTGGTCAATGAGCACCTTCTTCAGGACCGGGCCCATGTTATACAATCCATCGCAAACATCCGTGTGGTGTGGCTCAGGTCGGGACCCAGAGCCGCCCTTGGCCAGCTTTTGCTCCCAGACCTGGCCCACCCTATGCTCTACCACCATGAGCGCCTCGCAGTCCAGAGTGTTGATGACCAGCAGGAGCCAGCCCCAGAACAGCAGCCGCCACATGGCCAACAGACCCACAACAACTTGCAGCCAGGTTGGAGACATTGTGGGCCCAGGAGGAATTGGAAACTGGCGGGGAGACCGCCACAGCCAGAGTATCTGCTGCAGCTCCCAAATGACCACTTTTTGCTTAAAAAAAAAGTAGAGGCTATTTCATAATCAATATATTTGAATATTTTGAGGGGGTGTAATTTAAACAATATTGACCATATAAGCTCTTTCCTCTGAGGGTTCATTGGATGTTCTTTCTCAATTTTCTTCCCTTAAAGGTTTAATTTCAACCTTCCCCTTTTACCAGGATCTGATTGTTTTCATTTGAATGGAATGGAACCCTTCTCTAAATATCAGTAAATAAATTCCCTGGTAGAACTCTTCCTGTAATCAGTAGGTTGAGGTGTACACTTGTGTACAGAAGAGATGAGAAGACCCATTATATAGCTACCAAATTAATATTATCTAATGAAGAGAGATAGGAGAAGGAAAAAGACAAGAAGAAGAGAGTCTGTACTCAGAATGGCATGATTGAAAGAAGGAATCATTTTAGGAATGTGTACTGCATGTAATGAAATGGCTCTTAAAATATGTAACATTCTGCAATTCCTAGAATATTTTAATGGAAAAATCTTAGGGTAGTAAATCTGTGTTTTAATTTCACAGAAAATAGCTTTAATTGCATAGGCATGATGTTATGCTAGTTATGTTTATATGATAGTAAGAAAAATAAAATTGCCTTTGTAATAGTTTGTTAGGTAGATGTGGCTCTTTAGTATCTGAATTGGATGAATGAAGAATTTCCAAATGTTTACAGAGTATGTGTACCCCTATTGAGACTCCATATTTAAAGGCCACATTAAGGAAAGAACAGTTGGAGAGGGAAGGTATAATTTCCATTTCTAGAATTCATAAAATGCTTTATCCATTTGTTTTAAGTGCAGTAAAGCTTCCAAGGGTAGGACTACTTGGAGGATTTTAGCACAAAGTAAAGTCCTGGGGCTTTTAGGAACAGTTCTGAGACTTTCTATCACAATTTATACTTTTTGAAAGAATGAAAGCTGCTGCAGTCGCCCTTCAATCAGAGACTGAGTCCCGTGGCACTCTGAGGTTTGGGTTTCAGTAGGCAGTGGCCATAGGGGTATACTAGTAATTAGCTGAAGAAAATAAAATTCATCCAGGAAGATTAGGTTATCTGGAAATAAGACAAATGATTTTTTTAAGGTCCTCAGAAGTCCTGCTCTGATGGTCATTTGTGCTCTGCAAGTACTGTTAGATATCCCAAAGGCCAAACCGAATAGCAAATGCTCTGTCAGTTTCTTACAAGTGAGAAAAGCTTTGAATATGGGCTCAGTCTTTATACAAGTCTGTCATCAAAGGACCAACTGAGATAAGTTTGAATTGTCTCAGCAGCTGATTAAACATCAGAAGATGAATTATTTTCAGTGGAAGACATTACAAAAACTATCTGCTATAAGAACAGTTGCAATCTGCATCAGTGAAGAGAATACCAATTTTACTAAAGGAAGAGTGCTTTGATACTGCAAATATTCCTTAGTAGAAACACTTATATGTCATCTGTTTTAATTTGTTTCTTCTTTATGAGAAAACTCAAGAGTTGTGATTTTATCAGCATGGAGAAGTCCTGCCCCCTCTAATAATGAATATCATACCTCATCTCTGCCTTAGTAGAAAATGTCTAGGGAGTTGCCCAAAACCAACTAAGATTAACTAGTATGTTAAGTTCAACAGACAATGAGGTAAGAGCCTCATTTTTGCATCAAAAAGCAGCACTCTTCATCAATACTTCAACTTTGAAAATAATGCCTCTATCAAGTTAGGTTATGGATGCATTTGTGGAGGTTGTTTTTTTCTTTTTTAAATAAGTTTTTATTGATGCCTTTCCTTTAATATCATCATAATTTCCCCCCAGTATCCTCCACATACCCACTTCGAGAGAGTCATCCCAAATAGCAAATTGTATTTTAAAGACAAAAGAGAAGAGAAAAAAGACAAAATAACTAACCAATACATGGGAAAATTCCCAAAACATATGCAATGTGCAACATTTGTGGACCTCTTGTCTCCATGAAGGGGTCTCTTGGGGGTGTCCTTTGAATCTTTTAATTTGAGTCATACTTGATTTTTATAATTTTGTCACGTTAATTTTCAATTTTTCTTTGTGGTTGTTCTTTCCATTTATACTGTTACAGCTACTGTGTAACTGTATTGTTTTCTTGGCTCTGATTCCTTTACTCTATATCAGTTCATGTAAATCTTTCCAAATATTTCTTTTATATTTGTCACATTCATCCTTTCTTACAACACAGTAATATTCCATTGCATTCATGTACCATAATTTGTTTAACCATCTCCTGACTGATGGGAAATCTACATTTTCCCCAATTATTTGCTATTGTAGAAAGTGCTAGCTATACACATACACACACACACACTCAAAAACTGGTGTATATGAGGTCTTTCTTCTTCTTGATAGCTTCCCTGGGGTATAAGCTAGTAATGGAGTGTCTGGTTCAAAAGGTATGGACATTTCAGTTACTTTATTTGAATAATTCCAAATTGCTTTCCCAAATGGTTTTACCATTTCAGAGCTCCACCCATAATGTATTATTGTGTCTATCATCCCTCCAAACATTGACTGTCATCTTTGTCAATTTGCAGCGTATGAGATGAAGCCTTGGATTTGTTTTGATTTGCATTTTTCTTATTATTAGTTATTCAGATGTTCTTTCATGTGATTATGTCTACTTTGTAATTATTCTTTTGAGAACTGTTGGTTCATATCTTTGACCACTTATATTTTGGGGGGAATATTTATGTGTCTAGCTTGTATCTCAACCATTTAGCGAGTTTTTAGAATTTTATATACAACATTCCAAAGAGTGATTCTCAATTTCATATTTTAAAAAACGTTTCTTACAAGCAAGTTGACGTAAAGTGATGCTTATGAAGAAAAATTGGATTTAGTAAATTCTATTATACTGTGTTTCTATCTTTCTGATAGCTGATGATGTTAAAATGACTAGACCTAACCTAAGAATAAACTAGGTCTTGGTATTTTGTTCTGCCTTCATTCTTATCTCAGTGGCTGCATTCAAAGAATGTTCAGTTTTCTTTTCTGGTGGGACTCTTCCTGTCTTGTGAGTTCCATGTCCTGTAGCTGTCCCTCTGGGATGAAGTCTACTTGAGAAAATGGGGCAGTGAGTAGATGTGTATGGTGTGGGAAAATGTTCCAAATATTGTGGCAGGTTTTGAGTGACCTAAAAGTCATCTTTCTCCTCCTTGGGGAAAACTAATGCTATTAAAGATTTTTTAGTAATATTCTGAATGATTTCATCTAAATCTGCCCACATGACAAATTTTGTGGCCTTTAAATATAGCACAGTGTGATTCAGTAGTAAGGACATTGGAACTGAGGTCAGAAAACCTGGGTTCAAATCCCAGGTCTGATATTTATTATTCTTGTGACTTTGTTCAAGTCACAGGCTCCATGAGCCTAAGCTTCTTCATCTGTATAATTGACTCATTGATCTCTAAGACATTTTCCAACTGTAGATCACTGATCCTTTCAGTAAGAGGGGGGGGGCAATTACTATAGAGTTAGAAGATCTCAATTCAAATCCTGTATTTGATGCTTACTACCTGTGGGACGTTGGGGAAGTTACTTAACCACCTACCATCAGTTACATCATTTGTAAAATGATGGGTTTGGGTTAGATGGACTTCCAGCTATAGATACATGATTCTAATGAGGAAACCACACCTCTTAAGGCAAATTATCACCTACTTGGCAATTTATAAAATTAGTAAGTTGCCTGGGGTCCTAAGAAATTGAATTACTTGTTCAGTATATGTTATATGGGAAATTTAAACCTAGATCTTCAGAAACCAACTATCTATTATGCCATGCTTCTCCTCCTATATTTTACTTTACCCTTGAAAATTGCAGTTCTATATCACTGTGATAAAGGAAGATATCCTAACATATTTGAAGCTTTTCTTTTATCACATCCATATAATTTTGAAGAAATTTCCCCATTTGTATAACATTTTTCTAGTGGTAAAAGGGGCATCATTGTTCGTATTTTTTGTATTTAGCCACATTTTTTATTACCAACTATTCAGTTGAAAGAGTTCATTAGCAAAAGCCATTTTTAAAACTTTATTTTGCCAATGGAGTTAGAAAGATGAATAGTAATAGCAAAAATGTATTTAGTCATACCACTGGTTGAATAAACAATTAATACATCAGAACATACCTACTGAGTCTACGTGGTATATAGAAGCTGAATGTATACTGCTTCAGGAGCCAATGGAAACTAAGCATGTAATTTCTTTCTCTACTTTAAAAACAATATATAGACATTTTCTTAGACTGAAAATCTACGGTTTTGGAACCCAGGGGGTCATTCTTCCAGCTGAGTGGGTTTAGGGAAAGCTTTGGGATGCCTGGGCTTTTCTTACCCCCATTAGTCAGTTTGTTTAATTATTATGTTAACACCGTTCCTTTTTTTTCTCCAAAGGCTTGCTTTTCAGATATTGCACAAAGCACTCCCACAGAAAAAAGAAAATACATCTGACCTTTGGAGCACATAAGTCAGAGAGAGGCTTTATGTTGAATATAAACTTATTTAATTACTTATTTGTACTGATCAATGATATTCCTTTTCTCCAAATTTATTATCTTCTCCAATGTAATACTGTGTTTCCTTACTCTCATTCCATATCATTCCATAACATATATTCCCACATTCTTATATTTTGCTCTCACTCAGCAACAACAAACAAAAATTGAAATGTGATACTCTTCCTGTTCTTCCTCCAAAATATTCCTGCCACAGTGACAGAGATCTTGACTTATTAAAGAATATAATTTTTTTTGTTATCTAATAACACATTACCGCAACACTTCAAGAAGACACTGAATAGTGGTACATGTCTGTAATTTCTGTTACCTGGAAAGCTAAGGCTGATGAATCTCAGGCTTGTGAGTTCTGAGCTACACAGTAGGATTGAAGTCCCTTTGGTGTCATGAGTTGGGCACTGGAGTAAACAGGCTGCCTAAGGAGGGGTCATGGTCACAACCCAGATCAGAAATGTATCAGGTCAAAGCTTAAATATTTTGGTGACATAATGAGAAGACAGAATTCATTAGAAAAGACTCTGATGCTGGGAAATATTGAAAGGAAAAGGAAAAGGGGAAAGCAAAGTATGGACAGATAGATAATGTCATCAAAACAGAGAACATGAGCTTGAACGGACTTCAGGAGATAGTGAAGGATAAAAGAGCTCAACGTGCTATGGTTCATGGATTCCCTAAGACTTGGACACAACTGAAGAAAACAGCAAAGCTTCCAAGTTAATCAGTGGTGTTTTACCCTTATACTTCCAATCTAGGCAAAATAGAAAGAACTATTCTTAAAATTAATAATAATAATAAGTAATTCTTTATAACTTTTAGAAGAGTGTTGCCTAGGATTTTATTTTATTCTTCATTAACTAGACACATATAGAGAGTCCCTTTCACTCATTCCCTCTCTTCTCCACTTCTGGTCTTTTTTTTACTAATGTACCAGTGATTACTACTACTACTGCTACTATTATTACAACTATGATCCCTAATATTGCTCCATTTGTTGTTGTTCTGTTGTTTCAGTTGTGTCAAACTCTTGGTGACCCCATTTGGGATTTTCTTGGCAGAGATACTGGAGTGATTTGCCATTTTCTTCTCCAGCTCATTTTAGAGATGAGGAAACTGAGGCAAATCAGGTTGGGTGACTCGTCCAGGGTAACACAGCTAGTAAGTGTCAGAGGTAAAAACAAGCTCCAGGACATCAAGTCCTAAGTCTGTGGCCCTTGCCACATATTCTTTTTGGGGCTATCTAGCTAGGGTAATCCTGAATGGTACTAAAGCAGAATTGAATTATCTTATTATCCTCTACTACCTCCCCTGCCAATGCTCTCTATCTCCATTTTCTACATTTTCATGTAGATCCACAAAAGGATGTCAAGTACTTATGGGGTCCCAGTGTCCTTAAATTAGTTCATTTTTCTTCTCTTTCTGTCTTTAAATAATCTGAATTTCAACACAAACAACATAATCACATATACATAGCAGAACACCAAAGAGAATTCTTTATGAAACCATGAATATTTCATGCCATTTTTATTATATAATAACTTCTGTACATGTAATGGCAAGCACAGAAGTGGTTCACACCTTGTTTCAGCTCTTGAATTAACACCTTTTTTCAGTTCAGGTTTCTTTTGAGCCTTGCATCAAGTCCCTTAAGGAACAGAATGTATGAGCCCCACAGCTTTTGAACCCTAGAACTCATTAACTCCTGCAACAGGAAGGGCAGGAACTAATGACCATATTTAAGTAGAGGCCAAGGCTAGAGGCAGCAAAACTGAGAATAGAATTCTTGTGGTAGCAGAGTCAAGAAGGAGAAAACTTGTGGTATCCTGGCACTCTCTCTGTCTGCTCTGTCTGGGTTAATATTTGTTTGTGATACTTTGCACAGAAGACCTGGGACCTTACTGGAAGCTCTGAAAGAGGATTTTCTGGCTGTATGTTTACAGAAGTCCTAGAGGAGGGTTTTTGAGATCATAGGACTTTACTGATGATTTGTGCTGATCCATTGGACCTTGTTTGTGTGTCTGTGTTGATTTCTATGTTGATGATTTGTGTTGAGTTCGCAGCCCTTGTTGGTGGGTCTGAGCTGATTTTACAGGTAGATAGTGAATTGATGATAGTGCCAGCAATGTGCATGAATATTATTGTGGCTCTGTCAAGCTTTGTCTTCCCAGAAACAGGAACTGTGAAGGACTTGAGACGTACTGGACACTGTGAACTAGAATATGGAATGTGAACTGAACAAAGAACTGGACAAGGAGCCGGACAAAGAACTGGGAGCTGCCTGCCTTTGAACCCAGGTGACAATTGGAGCTGGGATCATGAAAGAGGAACTATAGAAGCTGAAAGCCTGCCTTGAGTCAAGCTGAAAGAAGACTTTACTTGGATACTGTGTAGTGACTGAGAAGATTATAATTTACTGTGACCTAGGGGCGGGGAATTTTGACTTTTATATTTTGTGACTGAATTAAGGATTTTGTGTTTGACTAAATGAATGTACTTTGTTTAAAACTATGTGACCACTTTGGTGAAAACTATGTAGCCATTTTAGTGATAAGTTGTTGAGTTGTGACATGGTGAATGTTGTATTTTGATTTTCTATGATAAGTTGTAATATTGTGAGTGCTGTATTTTGATTTTCTGTGAATGTTTTGCTCTGATTTGTTATTGAATAGAGAACTAACTATACTATGTAATCAGAACCTTGGAAGCTGTTCACAATAGCAGTCCTCTGGAAAGCTGCTCATGTGTGGCTTTACAGCATATTATGTCCAAAACTATAGAACTACATATACTTCCTTCTAAACATAAATTTTATTATCTTTTGTTCACCTTTTAAAATGTGACAATGCCTCTCTTTTTTGTTTGGTATCATTATTGCTAACCATCCTCCCCTATCCCAAAAGCACCCCCTCTAATTAAAAATTGCAAGAGAGAAACAGAGACAAAGTGACAGACAGAATGAAAACTCACATACCAGAGAAGCATAGCCAACCCCAATGAATTCACACATCCATAAAAGATGGATCTCTTGCCACACTGTGTCCATCACTTCTCTGTCAGAATGTACATAGCATACTTCATTATGAATCCTCTGGAGGCATAATTGGTCACTGCACTCATCAGAGTTCTTTAGTCTTTCAAAGTTGTTTTACTTTATAATGTTTTTGTCCAACAAAAAGTAAATATAAATAAAATAATGTAGAAGGCAACACTGTCCTTTCAGTCCCTTGGGTTCACAACCTTAGAGTCATCCTGGATTCCTCATTATCACTCACCCCTCACAGACAAACTTGCCAAGGTCTGTTGATTTTACCTTTGCAGCATCTCTCAAATACTCTCTACTTTCTCTGCTCTGACACCATCACCCCTCTGCTCCATTTCCTCACTACCTCATACTTGGGCTATTGGAATAGCCTGCTGGTGGGTCTATCTGCCTTACGTCTTTCCACATTCCCCTCCAAGCCACTGTCCTTCAGCCACTAAAATGATTTTTCCTTAACCACAGTTTCAGTCGCATCAGCCCCTTACTCAATAAACTCCAGGAGCAAATCAAAGTGTCATTCAAAGTCTTCCATTAGCTCCCTCTACCTTTCTAGTCTTCTTATATCTTACTCTCCTACACTTCAATCCAGGGCCACCAACTTCTTGGCTCTTCTGTGAACAAGGCACTCCATCTCTCAGCAATAAGTATTCTCTCTGACTGTATCCCACATTTTGAACTCTCTCTCTTCTCTGTTCCAGCTACCTCCCTGGTTTCAAGTTCCAATTAAAGTCATACCTGCTACAGGAAGCCTTCCTCAATCTCTCATAATTTCAACTTCTTCCCTTTGTTAATTATTTCCTATTTATCCTATATATAGCTTGTTTTGCATATATATTTTCTACATGTTGTTTTCCTCATTCCATTGTAAGCTCTTTAAGAACAGGGTTTCTCTTTTGCCTCTTTTTGTATCCCCAATTAAAATGACTGATCCATAGTACAATGACTGACCCATAGAAGGCTCTTAATATATGTTTATTGATTGACTTCTCTAACACTTTCCTTATTTGTAAATTCTTTATCTTATTTAACTCAGTTATGAGAAATAGCAAAATCCATCCCTTCTCTTTCCTTTCTACACGAGTGTGTGTATTCTTCCTTTTACCACCCCTTCTCTTTCCCCTCCGTCACTCATAACAGAAACAATGAATTCCAAGGATTTTTTGTTTGTTTGTTGTTAATTAACTTCCTTGTTTCTCTTTGAAGATATTAAGGTTTAGAAGGTAAACATTTATTTTCCTCTTTCAGGATGTTAGCACAGCATCATCATACAGCTTCCAATTGATAAAATAAATTTATTCTTCTTGGGTTCTCTGGACTCTAGTATTTGTATTACAAAATTTCTTCTTGACTCTCGTCTTTTCATCAGAAATGCTTAAAACGCCTCCATTCCAAGGTTCCTTTTCCCCCTGTAGTATACTTAAGTTTGTGGTTAAAATATTCTTGATTAAAAACCAATATCTTTTGCCTTTTGGAAATTTATGCAATTGTATTTCCAGAGGTCCACATTTTTTTAAGTTGTCAGGTTTTTGTGATTCTAGTTCCTTGGTATTTGAACTTCTTTCCAGATGTTTACAGTTTTTATTTTCCCCTTGACATGAGAGCTCCAGATACTGATGATGAAATCCCTGATGCTTTTCCCTTTGAGGGTCCTATTCTAGAGATGATTATTGAATTCTTTCCCTTTACTTTGCCCTCTGATTCTAATAGAGCTGGAGAGTATTCATTTGTGATTTATTTTATTTTTATTTTTAAGTTATGGAATAAAACAAGCATTTCCATAACATACTACAATATAAAAAGATGTTTGCATGTGAAACTCCAAACCTGCTATATATAACTTGCTCTTCCTTTCTTGAAAAAAAAATTCTGCTTTTGAAGTCATGTAATTATTATTAAATGATCTCTTCTTGTTTCCAGGGGCAGGATAGATAGATAGATAGATAGATAGATAGATAGATAGATAGATAGATAGATAGATAGATAGATAAAACACACACACATATGTATACACACATACACACACACGATCTTAGATCTGCTTTTCTAAAGGAAAGCAACTCAAAATGGGTTAACGGTCTTACTTTAATCAATCAAACATATATAATTTACCTAGTTCAGGGGGGAAAAGTCAGCACCCTGAACTTCAGAGAATGCAAACAGAATACAAATACAAGTTACACGCAAAAGTTATAAGCAGACAGAGAAACAGATCAGCAGATGGGCTTCCAACCATCTGACCATCACATCCATACCTATTCAGTTACCAGAGAGGGAAGCACCAACATCTGAGTTTTTCAAAACCCAGGGGCTCAATGACTTCCCAAAGCCTCCTCTGGCCAAATCACACAACTCTTCTCAAAGTGAGGCCCAAAGCAAAACCTCACAACAGCAGTATATGTAGCCTTCTCCTGGGTCAGAGAATGTCGCAGCCCTCTTGACCCACTGTCCAGTCACAAAGTAATAAGGCCTGGGCATTCCTGAAGAACAAGCCCCATGCCACAGGCTCCATGTGACCATATTCACCCTATTAGGGGGCAGAGTATACTTTCAAATCAGGGAAGGTTCTCAGAGCCACTTAAGCCTATCAAAGGGGATAGGGGCATGAAAGATCTTCAGATTCCCATAACATTTAGTCCGCAAGATATTTCATGCCCATTACATAGGCAACTTAAATCTGAATTAGCATTAACATTCCTTAAGTAAAATATAATCCCCACAAAATAGAGACATCACCTTTGTAAGATGCATAACATAGCAACTCATTACCAGCAATCCAAAACAAAAATGTCCAAATAAAGCTCTCTTGGGGGCAGAGGGTGTCCTTCCTTCTCCCTCCCCGCCCCCCCGCCACTGCCCTTGCAGGCTTCCTCCTGGCACTTTCATGTGCCAGCTCTAATGAGCCAAGTCCCAGTTTTAAAACTGCTCCAGCCCCTGCTTCCAAGTCCTGAGGGGTGACTGGGCAATAAAGCCAACAGGGTATGGTCATTGGGGGTCCATAGCACTTCACCCCCACACACACCACAGACACAACTCCATCTTCCCCCCTGAGTCCCAAACTGTGGAACACAGCAGGAAAACACATTCAGTGTCCTGCTTTGGAGCGCAGTCCTTATCTGAATTCCAAACTCCTGGGTTCCTCTTCCTCCTGCAGGAGGCAGCTGCTCCTGGCTTCTGTCCCAGTCCCAATGCAGGCAGCTCATCATTCCTGCTCTCACCTCAGCAAAGTCGGCATGCAGGCAGTTCTGTCCTTCTGTTCCATGGCTCCACAAAGTCACAGCTACCACAACTGGGAAACAAACAATTTTCCCAGCCCCCATTTTAGTTTTTAGTTAGCAGATCCTGTTCATGATGCCATTTGTATCAGCAATGCAGTGTTCACAATGCCTACAGCAACTATAAGTATGCTGATATGCTTATTAATCACAAAATGTAACAGGCTCTCTACCTGGGAAATAAAGCTAGAGCATTTATTCAAATACCAGAAAACTGAGTCCCAAAATCAGAAAGTCAAAGCCAACACAGTAGTTATAAAGTTGGCACGTGTAATTAAAGTAATAAACATCCACATTCTCAAGCCTTCAAAACAGGACAGGCTACCTCAGGCAAAGAACCTCCTCTCCTCACTCATGACAACTGCTCAGTGTCCAGGCAGCTTGCTCCTAGCAGCTCCACCTCCCCTCCTGCACTGCCCCCCCCCCCACTGCAGTTCTTGTCCCTGGCAGTCCTCAGCAGGAATCCTTAACAGAGATTGTGGCTGGCTCAAAGAAAAAGGAGTTCGCCCTGAAACCACAGCTGCTGCCACTGCTTCTAGTCACCATGGTATGGACACTAGCTTGGTTCTGGCTTTCTCTTGCTTGACCCCTTCCTGATACATTAGTAAGTTCAAGGGGCATGGAATATCTTCAAATCCTAGTATCATTACAACACAATATCTTAGTTTTTTTTTTAATTTTCAAAAATTTGGTTTCATGGATGCTTTTATTTTGTTTTATTCCTGTTTTCAGGGTGTTAATTTCTTGGGCAAAATTTATCACTTTCTCTTCAAAATTCTTTATTCTTCTAAATCCTTACATTAGTTCTTTTATTTCATTTTTTGTCTCTTGTTCATTTTTTTACATTTTACTCAGATAGTGCTTGCGTAAGATCCACTTTTTCCTTTGAGTTTCTCCTTACAGTTCAGACCGCTGAATCTCATTTGAACAGTTAGGTAGGTAGTAGAATGTATGAAGTACTAAGACTGTAGTCAGGAAGAACTCAGTTCAAGTTTAGCCTTAGACACTTGCTAGTTGTGTAACCACGGGCAAGTTACTTTACCTCTGTTTGCCTTAGTTTTCTCAACTGTAAAATGGCACAATAGTAACTATTTTCTAGGATTGTTGTGAGGATAAAATAAGATAATAATTGTAGTGTGTGTGTGTGTGTGTGTGTGGATGTGCCGTATATAAATGTTAGCCATCTTTATCACCATCATTCTTACCATAATCTTCCTCCTCATTATTATCAGACTTCTTTGGCCTTTTAGGAGTGTTAAACTTCAGAGCCCCTGAATCTTTGCCTTTATCTGAGAGTGCTTTAACTTTATAAGTTCCATACCCATCTGACTGCAGGCCAGTGCTATTTCCTGGCACTACTAAGGACTCACCTTTATGCTCTTCTGGAACAGAGCCGTGTAGGCTAAATGTATCCCATCTCTGGTTGTACTCGTGCTTACTTTGCTAGAGAGTTTTCCTATTACTTGTAGACTTCTGGCTGACTTTTTAATGTAGTACTGGGATGGAAAAGGTCACTTACATTAGCTTTTCACTGAATTTCTTGCTATTTATTCAGTCCTTTGTGAACTTCAGGGTTTTGTTAAAATAGGTTTATGGAGCTAGGTGATCTGCCTTTTTTCAAGTCACAGTCTCAGAGGCATCCGTTATCCTTCTTATGTCTCCTTTGATAGGATCTCTCTCTCTCTCTCCCTCTCTGTCTCCCTGTCTCTGTCTGTCTCTGTCTCTCTCCCTCTCTTTCATGCATATTTATATATACATATATAATATATCCCTATTTAACTTGAGACTTTTAAAAAAAAAGAAAGAGCAACATTGATGAAAAAATATTTTTTCACTTTACCCATTAAAATGTATTAGTAATTAATGTTCAATCCATCATTTTAATTCATTGCCTGACTATCACTGGAAATATATAGATTTGCTATTCTTCTACTTACACCCTGATCTTTCTTTCTCTTTTTCTCTCTGTGTCTGTCTATGTATCTCTGTCTCTGTGACTCTCTCTGTCTCTGTGTATCTCTGTCTGTCTCTCTCTCCTTCCTCTTCATTTTCCACGTTCTTTCCCTTCTCTTTCCTCCCTTATCTTGTCCATGTCTGCTATGTCATTGATACAGGCAGCTCCCAGTGAGAATGTTCCTTCTAGATCTGTAAACTCTTATTCAACTTATATTATTAAAGAATTGTCTGTGGTAGTGTACTAGTAATCAGTTTATCAGATACTTAGCACTTAGTGACTTAGGGCTAAGTAGCACCTAGTAACTTAGGGCTAAGTATAGAAGGAATGAACTCTGTCCATTGTTGAGAAGGTATGAACTCCCCTGTTGACTTGGAAGAAGGCTATTGGCTGAGACAGGAGGACAGTGCTGTACATAAGGAAGAATTAGAGAGAGAGAGAGAGAGAGACAAAGACAGAGACAGAGAGACAGAGAGAGAGAGAGAGAGAGAGAGAGAGAGAGAGAGAGAGAGAGAGAATTGGAATTGGCTCCTCAGTGAAGAAAGAT
>CM053594.1:152952722-152972359 GCA_028646575.1 Pseudocheirus occidentalis
AGAGAGAGAGAGAGAGAGAGAGAGAGAGAGAGAGAGAGAGAGAATTGGAATTGGCTCCTCAGTGAAGAAAGATTCATGGAGACTGAAGTCAGCTGAGGGGGGGGAGGGAGGGAGAGAGACAGAGAGAGAGAGAGACAGAGAGATAGAGAGAGAGAGAGAGAGACAGAGAGAGAGAGAGAGAGAGAGAGAGAGAGAGAAAGAGAGAGTCAACAAGAGAGAGAGAAAGAGAAAGAGAGTTCGTCTTCCAGTATCTGGAAGCTGACTGAAACATGAACAGAATGGGACTTTGTTTGTGGCCTGACTGATCCTTGAGTTCCAGGCAAGAAAAGTGGTGAAGGGTTTGAGGTGTGTTGAACCCTGTGAACTTCAGTGTGTGCCCAGGATTGGCCTGAGGACTGGACAAGGACCTGGGAGCTGTTTATTTCTGAAGACTGGATGAGAACCTGGCAGCTTTCTGCTCCTAACTCTAGGTGATTGTTTGGAAGATTCAAGAGGGAGCTAGAACCAGGGAAGAGGATCCAGGGAATCAGAGAGACCACCCAGAGTCAAAATGAAGAAAAGGCCTCCCCTTGGACAAAACTGAGGTTTGTTGGAAATCAAGGGGTAGAAAGTTTGTGTGGTTTTCTAAGGATTGTATTAGACACTAAAGTTAATGGTTGCCCCATAAGTGGAAGATGGGTATATTGTGAATCCTTGATTGAATCTTTAGGTGAGAAGGGTTTCCCCCTTAGGGAAAACAGGTGATTCTTCTTTTGTTCCTTGTTCTAAATACTATGACTTTCTGTAATAAGGTGTAATATTGAGAATATTATATTGTAACTATTGTACTGAATCTTGATTTGTAATGGAATAGTGTTTGCTATTACTGTGTAATCCGAATTTTAAAAGCTGTTCACAGTAGCATTCTTTTGGGAATCTACTGGTGCTTGGCTTTTCAGGTAGGGGCAGCCCAAGTGGTGGAACCTTTAAAAATTCCAAAAACATTTAAAAATTACTCTAAACAAATTCCAGAGCAGTAGAAACCACAAAAAGACAAAGTGAAACAAATTTCCAGCCCAAGACACCTAGTCTATCACAGGCCATGCCAGCACAGACTGGGCCCCAGAAAACCCAGAGAAGGACTCAGGGTGACTGAATCACTGGCATCAGTGGCAGTTTTCAGGCAGGCCTCTCAACCACAGACAACTCAGAAGGTCAGCAGGAAATGTTAGTCACACCTGGGTGAGAGTGGAGCACAGTCCAATGCATGCCACACCAACACAGCCCCAACAACAGCAAACCGGGAGCAGGCCTTGGGAACCACTCAATCAATAGTGGCAAAGACAGGTCATTAACTGCTTTTGGAGCTCTCAGCCCAAGAAAGTAATGGAGTGGAACAACTGGCCAAAAGGAGAATTCAAGTGTCTTTTTGCTAGCATTGACACAGGATTCTGTTGCTTTGCCCATACTTGGATCTGGGTTGCAGTCCTGAGTAGCATCCTATCCCGTGTCAAGGAGGAGGACTAGCACAGCAGAACTTGTGGCCACAGTGGAAGGGGGACACTCCTCACAGTTCCAGAGCAGAAACAAGTGCTTGTGGTTGCTCACAAACTGGAGTACAGGCCAGGAGAGTATGTACCTCTCCTTAGATCATACCACCTTGAAAGAACTGAAAACTTACTGGTTCCTATAAATCTCTCTGAGAACAGCTGAACAAAACCCTTGAAGCTTAGAACAGTTCACCCTCCACCCTGGAAACAGAGCCCAATCTTAGAAAAGAGTTGAAAGGTCAAATAATGGGTTGGGAAAATGAGCAAACAACAGAAACAAACAAACAAACAAACAAAAAAACACCCTCTGACTTTAGAAAGATACTATGGGGACAAGGAAGATCAAAACACTCAGAAGAAAACAATAAGGTCAAAGTTCCTACATCCAAAACCTCTAAGAAAAACATGGATTAGTCTTGGGTCCTGGAAGAGTGTAGAAAGAATTTTGATAATCAAGTAAGAGTAGTAGAGGAAAAATTGTGAAGAGAAATGAAAGTGATGCAAGAAAACCATGAAAAATAAATTAGCGGCTTGGTAAAAGAGACATTAAAAAAATACTGAAGAAAACAGCATCTTAAAAAACACATTAGGCCAAAGGGTAAAAGAAGTCCAAAAACCAATGAGGAGAAGAATGCCTTAAAAAACAGAATTGGTCAAATGGAAAAGAAAGTCCAAAAACTCACTGAAGAAGATAATTTCTTAAACATTAGAAAGGAGAAAATAGAAATCAATGACATTATGAAAAATCAAGAAATCATAAAACAAAACCAAAAGAATGAAAAAAGAGGAGACAAAGTGAAATTTCTCACTGGAAAAACAACTGACCTAGAAAATAGATCCAGGAGAGATCATTTAAAAATCATTGTACTACCTGAAGGCCATGATGTGAAGACAATGTAAAATTTCTCACTGGAAAAAACAATTGAGCTGGAAAATAGATCCAAGAGAGATAATTTAAGAATTATCGGACTACTTGAAGACTATGATCATAAAAAGAGACTGGACATCATCTTTCAAGAAATTATCAAGTGTAGAGTTCTAGAGTAAAACACAAATTGAAAGAATCTACCAATCACTTCCTGAAAGAGATCCCCAAATGAAAACTCCTAGGAATATTATCACCAAATTCCAGACTTAGTCAAGGAGAAAATATTGCAAGCAGCCAGAAAGAAACAATTCAAGTGTCATGGAGCCACAGTAAGGATAACACAACATTTAACAACTTCTACATTAAAAGATCAAAAGATATGGAATATGATATTCTAGAGAGCAAAGAGCTAGGATTAAAATCAAGAATCACCTACCTAGGAAAACTGATTATAATCCTTCAGGAATGATGAAAAGACCAGAGTTGAATAAAAAAAATTGACTTTCAAGTACAAGACTCAGGAGAAGCATAAAAAAAGAAGAGCAGGAAAGGACAAAAAAGAACATAAAAGGAACAGAAACATTTTAAAAAAAACAAGAGTCTTTAATAAAGTCCTAAGGGGCTTATTAAAGTTAAACTGTTTACATTTCCACATGAGAAGATGATATTTGTAACTTAAAAGACCTTTCTCATTATTAGGGCAGTTAGAAGAAGTATGTATGGACAGAGGGTACAAGTATGAGTTGAATATAAAAGGACTGAGGGGAATACAATTAACAGTAGTAACTGTGAAAAAATTTTGAAGTAAGTTTCTCTGATAAAGGCCTCATTTCACAAACATATGGAACACTGAATCAAACCTATAAAAATGAGGGCCATTCCCCAAATGATAAATAATCAAAAGATATGATCAGTTTTCAGATGAAACAAAGCTGTCTATAGCCATATGAAAAAAGTACTCTAACTTTCTGATTAAAGAAAAACAAATTAAAACAATTCTAAAGTACTACTTCATACTTATTAGATTGGCTAATAGGTCAGCAAAGGTAAATGACAAATGTTGGAGGGGATGTGAGAAAAATGATACATTAATGTACTGTTGTTTGAATTGTGAACTAATTCAACCATACTGTAGTACAATTTGAAACTATGCACACAGGGCTATAAAACATAGATACCTTTTGAGATAACAATACCACTACTAAGTCTATATCTCAAAAGAGATTTTTTAAAAAGACAAAAAGGACTTACATGTACAAAAATGTTCATAGCAGCTCTTTTCTGGGGGTAAAGAATTAGAAATTGAGGGTATGCCCATCAGTTGGGGAGGCTGAACAAATTGTGGTTTGTGATCATGATGAAATACTATTGTACTATAGGAAATGATGAGCAGGATACTCTCAGAGAAATGTGGAAAGTCTTGTTTGAGTTGATGCAAAATGAAAAGAACTGTGTACAAAGTAACGGCAATATTGTATGATGATCAGCTGTGAATGACTTAGCTGTTCTCAGCAATACAGCAATCCAAGACAGCTCTGAAGGATATATGATGAAAAATGTTATCCATTCCCAGACAAAGTACTGAGAGTGTCTAAATACAGATTGAAGCATACCTTTTTTTTCTGCTTTATTCTTCTCAAAGTTTTTTTTGGGGGGTGGATTTTTTCTTTTTGTTCTTTGTTTTCTTTCACAACCTGACTATTATGGATGTGTTTTTCATAACTACAAATGTATAACCTATGCCGAACTGCTTGCTTTCTCTATGAGGGACATTGGGGAGGGAGGAAGGGAGATAATTTGGAACTCAATGTTATAAAAATTAATTTTAAATTGTTTTTTAACGTAACTGGGGGAAAATAAAACACTAAATTAATTTTTAAGAAAGAATTGCCTGTAATGCCTAGAACCACTCAATCAGTATGTAAGGTAGGACATGAATCCATGCCTTCCTGAGCCTGAGGCCAATTCTTTTAGCCGGTATTCCACATTTCCTCAATTGTAAAGAGATATATTCAATATAACAGATATTAATTTTTTTACAAATTGAATATTAGCTATGTTTTAAACATATTAATATAAAAACATGTTATATATTATATAGATATAGAGATAGACAGATAGATAGATAGGTGCATATTTTTGCTTATTAAAGTCCTACATCAATTCTTTGTTATAGCATAGAAGTTATGCTAAGGTTTCCAGTGCAAGAATAGAAGTATGTTATATCTGGTAGGTCCCCAAAAGCCATCAATAATATCAATACTGGCCCAGTCATGAACTCTGTGTTTGTTATTTGAGTATGAACCTGGAAAATTATATTTATTTGACCCTAGAAACTCGTGAAATGTGGAGGAATAACACGGCAAAGCTTCTTGCATTGATGAACACTCAAATACTCCAGTGTATATATGGTCTCATCACTTTGGAGTATCTTATGATGCAGACTGCATCTGATCTACACATGCTTGTTCTGGAAATGCATAAATATTTATTATTTTATCCAAACCAATCCAATATGCAGTTAAGTGCCTACCATGTGCTAGGCACCACACTAAGTCCTACGGATACAGTTAATAAAAAAGAATGATAGCGCCTGTCTTCAAGGAACTTACAATCAAATCAGGGGGCGATAACTCACCAAAGGAATAAAGAAAGCAGAAGATGGAGGATACCAAGGGGCATCTTGTTCTGTAGAGCTGAAACCATACAAAGCAACAAGTGCAGAGTAGAATGAGCCAAAAAGTCCAGTGTCTGCCCTCCATAAAGGAAAGCATTGGGTGGAGTTTGGTGTTATACCCTTTTACCCTCCAAACAGAAGGAAGTGGAGGCTGAGGGAGGTGGGGTAAGGCTTGAGTTAGTAGCCTAGAGATGAGCTAAGCTTATCCAGTTCAATTGAGGTAGGTAGGTAGATAGATAGATAGATAGATAGATAGATAGATAGATAGATAGATAGATAGATAGCACTCTCCTCAGTCCTTGAATGGTTAATGTCATTTTTGGACAGTTCAGCGGCTCAGAATGCAAACTTAGATGTGACATTAATCATCCATTCCTACCCTCTCGTTTTCAAAGTGGAGAAACTGATGCCCAGAGGAGTGAAGGGACTTGCCCAAAAGCATACATATATAAGTCAGTAGGAAACTTAGCATTTGAAATCAGATTCTCCTACTCTTTCCATCACTGACACACTCCCATTGTAAAGTTCCCCCATATGCATGCTCTCTCTCCACAAAATGATCTTCCTAAAGTAATGTATTTGCAAGAGGTTGAAATGCTTAATTTTGAGCACAGAATATATTAGAATGCTTTGTCACGATGTTTTTTTAGCTCAAAAAGGCAAAAAAAGGCATTTCCAGAAGAACCTCTTAATTTTCCCATACATTATTATCAATATATATTTCTCATATATTACTTTCATTATATATTCTCATATATATTTCTCAGATATTAAAATGGCATAGTTATAATGGCACGCCCATGAGGTGTGTTAGTGGTGTTCTAATAATTATGATGAGGTTAAAATGTCTTTTTAATTAAAGACTCACATGATCTTTCCTTTTTTAATGTAAATATATATGTTTATACACATGTATGTGTTAGTGTATACATGTATATGAATATGATTTCTTTCTATGGTTTAGGTAACATCTTATGGTCATGGAAAAGACTGAAGCTGACTTCCAAAGGGCTCAAACTTGTGACTTCTTATTTTTAGTGGACTCTAGTTGAGCTAACTACTATCTACAAGTCAATTACCTGCTTTAGGATTCTGGATTCTCTTTAACAATGTCCTTGGCATCCTTACTTTCCCCCTTTTACACAAATTCTATGCCTAATTATTACCACTTTGCCAAGGGTAGTTCGTAGTACTTGAGCTGTTTTTTAGGCACAACAGATAATTCAGAAAATTCTCCCCTCCCCTTTTTTTGTATTGGAGAAGCACTTCAATATTCTTTAGTGCTCTCTATTTCCCTCAATAATGGATATATTTAGTGCAAATATAGTAGGCTATACCATTAAGGAAGTCATGCTAAAGATCTACTTGATCCATCTCCACTTGGTCATTTGAATGGTACTTTATAAAATCATAGGCAAGCACAAATGTGGAGAAAAGGACATAATACATGCATATTTGTAATGAGTTTTATAATTGTCTTTCTATTCATTGAAGAATCCCAATAGCATAAGGAAGAAAAAAAGTGATAGAGGTTTGGCCCCAGATGACTTCAAATCTATGGTGTATTGCATGGTAGGGTCCTATTAATAATTAAACTATCTGTCACTTACCAACAACATACATTCCAGATTAAATTTAAGCAAAAGGGGGGAAAAGATCATTGGGGACTGAATTAGTGGGCTTTGGAGTGAAATAAATAATAATCAAACATCTGTGTTCTAAATAGTACGTGTTTTATCAGACAAACAACTGTTACCGTCTCATTGTATAAAATTGCTTGGGGAAAACACCGTTAATTGGAAAGCAAAGTCTTGGTTAGGGAGTGTGGTTTGGAAAGTTCATTAACAAGCAGGAAAGTGCCTGAAAGTGGGCTGTGTTGCTCCTGGAAGCAAAAGGTATATTTACTTACTCAATGGACAGTCCAAAAGATGGAGGTAGACAGTAACATTTCATATGCCTATTGCCCATCTCTAACTTCTCTTAAGCAGCTATGATCCTTAGGAGCTAAGAATAAAAACATAATGTCGTGCTGCATTACTGCTGAGTGGTTTGGTACCCTGTCTTCTGTGAAGGTTAAAGAACAGAATTTATTTTTAGGAGAAGGAGAGAGGCCCCAGATTATTAAACAAATGGGCAAAGAGGGACGAATTAATATTAGCTCACCTCGACCAACGCCTGCTGTAGAGGACGTGACATTACTGTATCACTAACATGTATTTGAAGAAAATGACCCCCAAAAAACCAAGAAGTAACCACAGTAACCACACAATTTACTAAAACTCATGCAATATTTAATAAAGCAAACAAGACCTGTGGATTTTGTTTCATCTTGTTCAAATGACATTTAATTTGGAGTTCCTTGTCAATCTAACTAGGCTGCCATCAAGGTTGTCAGAGTAGATACAATGATTAGCAATTCTGATCATATATTAGTCCATGTCTTCACATCTTTCCTCCTCCCTAAAAGCCTCTCCCCTTTTTCTGACTGTGCCTACTCAGATCTAGGGGAAGGGACAGCATTAGTGGATGATGGGAAACTCTCCACAAACTCACTCGTGTGATCCTAGGAAAATCGGGTGACTTCTTGTAGATCCCTTGTTCTTAATTACAAGCTCTTTCTTGAGCTCCTCCTCTGCCCTGCTGGGCTAGGGACAACTTGGGGACTACAGCTTGGTATTCAGCTACCTTTCAGGCAAGTGGCTGTCTGTTTGTCTGCTCCTTAGGTAACTGTGTTAAAATATCCTATTCCAGCTGTAACACTTGTTTTACAAGAGCCCTGGTTTTGTCTGACACAATATGGAACAACATTTGTCATTCGTTATCAGGGGTGATATATTTGTTAGCCTGCAGAGAAACATCTGCTGTGCTTTAATCTCCAGTGTGCAGGCCAATATTCATAGGATACAGCTGCATAAAATCACAGTATTAGATGGGGCTGTCCAGTCTGACATGAAGGCTAGCTGGCAGGCAGACAGAAGCAGATTTTATTATCTCCCTTTTACATATTTATTTATGTCAAATATTTCTGAGAATCCATACGTTATAGCTCCTTTTATGCATTGTTGTTCTGCAGTGACAAGCCATCGACATCCAAATGAGAAATTTATGTTACATATTAAATATGGACATCTGAATGATTATCAAATCTATAGAAGCCAAGCCTGCCCAATCACCCCTAAATAATGGATGAGGAGTGGATGTGACTCAATTTGTTCAGTATAAAACCTAGACGACCTCTGTCTCTCATTTCATCACTGCAGCACTGTCATTATTTGCTTCTATTCATCTCACTTGCCATCACTCAATAAAATCTGCACATGATAAAGGGAATAACCTTGGTCAACCGTGAGGCTAAAGAAAAGGGGGAAAAAAAAAAAGATCATTTCTTCCAGGTAGGGACCTATTGGTGTCCATTTGCTTTGCTGTATATCAATATATCCAAGCTCCAGGAACCTTCAAAGTTTGCCACATAGATACTCTGGGTACTCTCGAGAAAGCAGACTTAAAACATGGGTGTATGGGAAGGGACAGGAGAAACGCAACAATGCTTTGTTGTATTGAAAACTTTTGTCTACTTGAATACTGCTGCTGAATTCAGATCTGAGTTAGATGAAGATAATGGAAGAAAATTTATTGAAAAGAAAATCTTAATGTGAACTTGTCTTTAAAGTTTATTCCATATGCTACAAGGAACATCCAGCAAAATTCTGTTCTGTGGCACTTTTTCTTGACTTTTTCCCTGTTAAAAATTAACATAGTTCAAGAAAGTTAAAGAAATACTATCAATATTGACCCATCCATCAATACTGTACTTTGTTTTAAAGGGTGGCCTGAGGGACTTGTAGAGCACTGGGGATACAACTGGAAGGCTGAGTAGTTTCTTTTTAAAATTAATTTCTTTCGATTCATTTCTGGGTCTTCAATTTGAGATATTTGCTTTGCTGTTTTGTGAGGGCTTTTCCAAAAATTCAACTTTGAACTGATTTTTAAAAGGAAAGTCAAACGAAATTTGATTGGTATTAGTTTTATTAATTAATTTTATTAAAGGGGCTATTATGTGATGTTGCTATGACTCAACAGCATTTTTTTACATTGTATTATTTAGCTTATTGTAGTAACATAATCCCTGTTATTTATTCTTTGCTGTTTCGCATAGTCATTATACAACTTTTAAAATTTTGTATTTGTGTGTAAATGAATTGACATAAACATGTGTAAAATATGATCCTAGCCTTGAGGACATAACAATAGTATAGGGCATATGATTATGAAGTCAAGATACATTAAATATGAAATGAATATGAAGTGAGTAGAGAGTAACACGAAAGCATATATAATGATACTATATTGTCAAGTGCTTAAATATATGCAGGATAGATTATGATTGACACAGTATTTCAAATATAGGAGGGAGACAGAGTTCTATAAGATATGTAGGAGATATCCCAGGTGAAGCATTGGTATGAACAAAGACCCAACGTGAAGAAAGCAAAACAAAACATTTAAGAGTTGAGAAGTCTGGGACAAGGTTTCATAAAGTGAGTTAACACATGCTGGAAGTACCTTGGTTAACAGGTTGAGGAGCTCCTTTTTCCTATTGTACGATAGGGAGGGAGGGAGGTTATTGAATGCAGATTTCTTGATCAAGGTGGTGATTCAGTGAAGATTATACTGGCAGTAGTGCATAGGATGGATTTGGAGGTACTTGTTACCAGGGACAGAGAGACTTTTTATGAAGGTACTTATTCAATCAAGGTATAAAGTGACAAGATCCTAGACTCGTATCCGTGGAAATGAAGCAGACTGAATTCATCCAACAGACATTTCAAAGGAAGAATCAACAGGGTTTCGGAGCTAATATGAAAATGATAAGGGCATACAAAGTTTGGACTCCTAAGAAAGGTCTATATTTTGAATAACATGAGAGACACATGAAATGACCAAAATAACAAAACACATTAAGGAATCCTAAAGAAGAGGTTTGGGGGAAGAAGATGAGATTAGTTTTATTTGTTTGCTGTTTACTGGGTCTGTGAGGTGATTGCTATAGGGTATTTCCAGTGAGGAAACTACCAAAAGATTTTCAGTTGGTCTGTGATTTCTGGTCTGAGCATTACCTTGGGGCAATGGGAAGTATGACCCTCCTCCAAAGGTCAAATAGCCTGTGTGTTGCTAGGTGGACCTTGAATCCAGGTTGTATTGAGTCTTCATTTTCAATTCAAACAAATACTTGTTAAGCACCAACTATGTTATCTTGGGAAGTACTGGCTAGATTTCTCTCTTAAGGATTTAAACCCAATTTACTCTGGCTTTCATTGATTGGCCAACAATAGGTCCTTGCCCAAACACCACTTAAAGATTATTTTGGAGCCTTTCTGGCTCTGAGTGAGTATGAATAGTAACTCTTTCTTTTTTGGCCCTCTGAATTTGATTTTTTTTTTTTAATTTTATTAAAGGGGCTATCCCCAGACTCACTTCTTAAACAGTCCTAATCACTGAATGGGCATTTTGCCTCAATCAAAGTGAGACCCAGAAAGCTTAAAAAAGTCAAGATTGAGGCTGCTAGGGGGTACAACAAACAGAGAACCAGCCCTGGGGTCAGGAGGACCTGAGTTCAAATCCGGATTCAGACACTTAGCACAAAATTAGACTTGTGACCTTGGACAAGTCACTTATTCCCAATTGCCCTATCTTCCCCCCTCCAAAAAAGCAAAATAAAAGTCAAGGTCTCCCATTGCATCCTGGGCCATCTACAGTGGTCCTGATCTACATCTGGTGGCTCAAGTCAAATGATTCTGGTGGAGAACGTGAGACTGGTGACTTTGCACAGCCCTCCCTCACTCAAATCCAATTCATTTACAAGTCACAGTCTCAAGGTTGGTCATCTTCAAGAAAGAAGGACAAACTACACACAACCACACACAACCACAACTATGTGCCAAGTGCTAGGACATCACTGGTCATTTTGACTTATGTTTTGCTGCTGGACTCTGATGACTCTGGAGGAGAGACTGAGGTTGATGGCTTTGCACAGCTCTGCCTCACTTAAATCCAATCCATGCACAAGTCAAAGCATCATCTTCTTGATTCTTTTTGAGAAGGAATGATGAATAACAACAACAACAAGGTGCCAGGCACTGTGCAAAGTATACAAATAAGATAAACAAAGACATTCCCTGCCCTCAATGCCTTTATAATCTAATCTGGAAAGTCAACACACAAAAGGAATTTGGAAAGACTGGTGTGCCAGAGGGCAACCACTGGGAAAGCAAACATTTATTAACTGCCTACTCCATTTCAGGAAAGGTAGTTAGGTTGTGCAGTGGAGAGAGCACCAGACCTGAAGTCAGGAAGACCTGAGTCCAAATAGGATCTCAGACACTCATTAACTGTGTGACCCTGGGCAAGTCACTTAACCTGGTCTCCTCAGTTTCCTCATCTATAAAATGAACTGGAGAAGGAAATGGCAAACCATTCCAGTAACATTGTTAAGAAAACCCCAAAGGTCATAAGGAGTAAGACACCAATGACAAATGACAGCAACAACGAAAAAAAAAATAGACTGTTTTGGGAGGTAATGGATTCTCTCACTGAAAATCTTGAAGTAGAGTTGTTGTCCACTAATTTTGTCCAGTTGCAAGCTAAATTTACTGACTTGTGAAGTTTAACTCTGAATTCCTGTGATTCTTATGAGTATTCACAGAAACAGCAGGGTGGGGGGTGGGGAGGAGGGTATTCTGGAAATAATGATTCAGGGTTTATCAGCAGAGATACTATTACTATTGTTGAAGCCTTGAGAATAGCTGGGCTCTCCTAAGGATTAAGGGTCTCCAAGGAAGGAGTCTTGTGACATGCTAGGGGTAGAATAAGGAAGAAAAAAGAGAAATCCTGAATTCAAAGGAATCAAAGAAATAAGTGAAATCAAAATTAGGTAAAAAGTGATTTAAAAAGCAGAAATAGGAGCAGCTAGGTGGCCCAGTGAATAGAGCACCGGTCTTGGAGTCAAGAGGAACTGAGTTCAAATCTGGCCTTAGACACTTAACATAAAACTAGTCATGTGACCTTCGGCAAGTCGCTTAAGCCCAGTTGCTGTACCTTACCCCCTCAAAAAAAAAAAAGCAAAAATAATCACAAATAGGGACAGAAATTGAGAATCCGCATTGTGTAATGGTAAAAATAAGCTATGTAGATGAGAACAATAATTTGACTACATTTTAGCCGTTTTAAAGAATAATAAAAATCAACATTCGTACAGAACATTGAATCCGATTTGACCCTTTCAATAGCACCTCTAGGTACCATAGGTGGTACATATATCATTATCCCAATTTTATAGATTGGGGAAGACATATATAAAGGGTAAGTGATTTACCCAAAATCACACACTAGAAAATGGCCTAGGATTTCATATCGAGCCTCTGACTCCAAATCTCCTACTTATTTCCCCCACTCTATCTTTACCATTTAATGCTGTTTAAAAAGTGGCATTATAAAAATAATTGTGATATGGCTAACTTATGCATCATTGATCCAATAGCTATTAATAAATAAAGAAGACAGAGAAACAAATGGAGTGTTTACTGTTTTTTAGACATGGGGTGGTCAGTGGTGTCTTTACTCCAGTATATCTTTTATTTCACCTAATTATACAGGAGCGTTTGGAATTCCTTATGGCAGTGTATCAATTCATTCAGACCTTCAGGGTATCATTTAATTACTTGAGGATCTGAGCCATTTTCTCTTGGTTAACAGTCATAATAAATTTTCCTTTATGAATCTTAATATTTTCCTATCTCTACATATATTTGTATTTCAGATCATTCATATTATATTAAAATCCTTTTGCTATCTTGCAATAAAAAAGACACAATACAGTTTTCTTCAGTCAGTTTTTGTCTCATTCATCTTATTGAGTGAGTCCTAGAACTGTTTTTATTACAAAGCATGAAGCTCTTGCATGAAAGGGATTTATTTGCATGGGCTTGTGGAAAGTAATTACTTGTGTCCTTACTCTTCTTTTTAGAGATTTTTAAATGATTGTAGATCTTGAAACATTTGACTTATGTTTATGCTATTTTACCCTTCCTCTCTTTTCAGGAAAAGTATATTCTTTGATAGAAAGCTCCTGAGAAAATATCTGGCATCTTAATTACATAATTAAAATTTCTTTAATTAAAGATGGATACTTTACATGAAAAGAAAGAGATGCTTCTCTGGAGTATGGAAGTATGCTTTGCAAGTTATATTAAAGCTTGGTGCTGATGTGGCTATTGAGTCAGACCTCTGACCACCTTCTTGGATGGGGTCAGAGGGTTCCATGCCTACCACTAATTAATTATAGATTTAGGTACATATCAGTTTCAGGGGATTCAGAAAAGTCACTAGGGACCTGATTTCAGAAGAGGAATTTCCTTAGGGAGACAATGCAGTCCCATAATCTCTAGGGAGTTTGAAATCTCAGAAAAGTACAAAAAGGTTAAGAGTAGAAACAGACCTGTTATTTTGGACCTTCCAGATGGCTCCTAGAGCTACTTAGAATTATTTTAGAAAGAAAGCAGATCTATAGAATATTATCAAGGCTACATATGAGCTTGACCTTGATGATAGCTTTGGATCCGAGGTATTCTGGCCATTATCTAAACCAGATCTCTTAGAACAATCCATTGATTTATGCAGGATGTAAAATATAGGCAAAAAGTTCAATTTAAAATCAGCCCTTGCTCATCTGGCATATAGTCACTGACCCATATTTAGGAAGTACCCTCCATCCTATCCTTGCCCCCTTCCTCTGCCCTAACAATTGCTATAACATAGCATAAGTATTTGTCTGTCCGACATGCTTTTTTATACTCTGGAATGAAAGTTATGTTTTAAAAGTGGTCAAACATTCCTTCCAGACTTGCAATCCTAAAAGAATACATTTTAATGTACAAAATAAACTCCTTATATTCAATGTCAATACTTTCTTATGAACCTCAAATGTGTTTTGTTCTGGTTTTTTTGTAGTTCATTCTAGGTAGAATACTGTCTTTATCTCAGTGGGAGGGACAATCAGAAATCTTTTTAATATGATCAGAATTATAATTGAACCCAAATGGAAATACCCTCCAATTTATAGAAGCTACTGAAATTAATTAAGTTAGTTAAATACATTGTAAAAATTATTAAAGGTCTCCTATACGTAGGGCATAGTACTAAATACTGGTTAGGATATAAAATTTTGATAAGAAATAGACCTTGCCTCTATTTAGCTTACAGACTAGAAAGTATATAGGACCCCAGAAAAGAGATCAATGGGGCAGCTAGATGGTACAATGAATAGAGCACCAGCCCTATGGTCAGGAGGACTTGTGTTCAAATCCAGCCTCAGACGCTTGACACTTAACAAGCTGTGTGGCCTTGGGCAAGCCACTTAAGCCTAATTGCCTTGCCTTCCCTGCTCCAAAAGGAAAAAACAAAAAACAAAAGAAAAAGAGATCAACAACGCAAAATATATGATACATATATTGCAGCTTTAGAAAACACCTAAAAAAGGAAAAAGAAAAAGAAAGAAAGCAAACAACTATGTAAGGTACTACTCCACAAGGGAGGAGGGGGGCAAGAAATTCAAGGGAAAGTAGCATTTCAACTAGAATTCAACAGGCAAATTCACCAGCTTCTGCTGGTGCAGAAGCTATTCCAGTCACAAAGAATACCATAAGTGAAAGGGAGATTGAGCAGAGAAAAGTCCATTTTCAATGACAGTAACCATAGTCTACTTCATATGGAGCATAGAATGCCCTAGAGGGAATAATGTGAGATGTTGGAAAAGACAGTGTGGTACCATATTCAGAAGTGCTTTGGATAGCAAGAATGGGGTTTGGGGCTTAAATTGACTTGGTTGGCAATAGGGAGCTATGGATACTTTTTTGGGGCAGGGGAGTTGCATGATCAGATATCTAAATTAATTTTGGCAATGGGGATGAAGGATAGATTGGAGTCTAGGGAAAGGGGAACCAGTTAGAAGTTTATTTCCAAAGTTCATAAAAAGAAAGTGATTAAACCCTGAACTAAGATTGGTGAAGCAGTTTAATCACTTCTACTTTCTTATAGAGAAATTCTAAACTCTAGGGATGATTTAGGAAAATAAAACAGAAAGAGAAGTGATGAAATGGCTATAATTAGTATACAAGGAGCAAAATAAAGGGATTAAAAATGCAAAAGATGAATTTGATATTATTGAAAATGACTGTTTAAAGCATTGAGAACTAGAGAATCTTTTTTTTTAAAGACCTTCTTAGACAAGAAAAGAAAACTCTAGGAGGGCATTTTAGGCCTTGTTAAGTGCAAGAGGTAGGAACACTGGGAAATGTATGGTGTTGACTGATACTGGGACTTTTCGAAGTTTATGTTTAAAACTTGCAATCAACACAGAGCCTTTAATCTGGCAGAGTGATTACACAAACATGAATAGGAGTCCCTAGGGTACCTATGAGCATTTTATTTACTCTTAATGCTTATCTCCATATGGTCACTGTAGTTTGATCCATAGAATTTATGGATAAGGGTAAAAGAGGAGCCTTTCCTTACTCTTTACCAATAGGTATTAGCAATTTGCTCAAGCACTAGTAAACAGAACAAATAAAATCCCACATCAGGATGAACTGCAGTAACTATTCCATTGTTGATCCTTTAAAAGAATCAAAGAATGAGTGAAAAAAAAATAACGAGACAAAACTAACATTTATTTGGGTGGGGGAGGGAGGCAGGTTTATTTTGCTTTTTATTTAATTGTTTTGATCCTTTCTTTTTTCTTTTCTTTCTTTTTAAATTATCAGCACCATCAAAAAGAGAGCTGTGGAAATTAACTTAATGTGGTCCCCTGCATTAGCTAACTTCCAGATTATGAGGCGGGTCCTATTGAAAAGGCTGCCTTTCAGAAGTACAGAATTGCTGGAAATCATAGTCGTAGTGAGCAGTCTGAATGTTTCCCTGACCCTTTGAAGCCATGTGATTTGTGCTGTAAAGCTAATGCTCGCAATAAAGTAGCCCTGCCTATCTGTTAATCAGGTTGAAGATGGCAGCTGTTTCACATCAAGAGGATTTTAAGACAAAAGCGGACTAAAGCACAGGGCAGAACAGAGCACAGGAAGAGAAATTCTATTCTCTGTCACAGGTTAAAATCAATTGTGATGATTTAAACCTTTCTAATGAAGAATTTAATGCTCACTGCATAGCTAGTGAAGAATACAAGGTTTCAGTGGTGAAGTATTGATACAATCAGCTGCAGAATTCAGTGCATGCATTGACTATCTTTCAAAATCCTTTACTTATGGTATCCTTCAAGTAACGTGGGGATAAACTTACAGTATCCATCTTACCTTTAATATTTGCTTTATGTGAGCTCTGATTCTGTCTGTCTGTCTCTTTCTCTCTCTTTTTCCTCCCTCAAGTGTATAGTGGATCTTTTACTTCTGACATTATTTATAGACTTTTTTTAAAATGGGGAAGATTTGGTGTATTGGGTTTTTTTCTCTCTTTTCTCTGCCATGATTGGAAGAACATATATAGAAAGCTTATCCAGCAGGAAAATAGAATCAGTTGAAACTTCCTGTTTATGAGAAAAACAAAGGCATCCAAGCTTTGCAGTTAAAGTTATTATTTTGGTGGAAATTGTCTAGTGTGTTAAAGGGACTTGGAGGATGTTTTCTATTAATATGAGCTTGTCTGATAGAAGCTTCCTAGGGATGCTGAATCCTGCTGTGCAGAAGACTTTAGCTAGAGTACCCTGTGTTCAGTGCCCTTGATTTTAAGCTGTTAAGGATGCAATTTTTGTAAATGAACATTTAATTAATATTAATGTTATGCTAACAAAATATATTGATTAAATAAATTGGGTAATTCATTGCATACCTACAGAAAATAACTAAATATGGGTACCGTGAAAATCTCTGTGTAAATGAAACAAGTGTTTTTGTCAAATATTTTGAATGGCTTTAAAACACAATATACAGGGATATTGCAAAATGTTTTTCTTTCAACTGTTTTTATCTGTATTTGTACACACTATAGCTTTTTAATCAAATAGCAAGGAATATACTTTAAGTTTAGTCTTTAAATATTTGCTTACTCACACTCCTCACTGTTTTCTCTATTATACTATCTTTTCATATAGTCTGATAAATATGTTATCTGTGATGAGATCCTTGTTCATGCTACATTCTAGGTGATATCATAGGCTGAGTTATCACATTTTAAAAGTACTTAAATACACAATGAATTAAAAGGAACACACACACACACACAAACAAGCTTATCTATGCAGGATTCTCCTTTATGCCTTTTGTTTCCATATGAGCATATCTGACAGTGTCTTGGGAAAGATGTTTTAAATAGCAACTGTACTTGAATACATGGGCAATTATTTTCAAACAGCTGGAAACTTTTTAAGGCTCGTTTTTCTGCTCTACGAGGTATTACTGGGTATCTCTTCTTTAATGATGGATTATGAGATCCTACCTTAGGACTACCAACATGCTCCATCTCATTTTGCTCATAGTTAACAGTGAAAAGGTCTGTAACTTGAACCATCCAACTATCAGGTTCCTCACAGGAGCCTCACTATTTGGCAAATTATTTGCCTTTGTCGAATTCATTTTTGTTTATAAAATACTAATTACCTCTTTTATTGTTTGAAGAGATTAAAAGTTAATAGGAGAAACTAAATAAACAGAATGCCATTCTGCACAAACTATATAAGCTGGTAATTAATTTCTGGCCTCCTCTGAGCTAATTAACTCATATAAAGAAATGAAGTTAATGAACCATAATTCTAGTCATACAAGTGTAGATACAAGCAGTTTGACTTAATGAATTAATAAGATATTTCCTTTCTTAGAGGTTTTTCAATTGTGTTCCTAATCTGTAGGCCTCTTTAATGTTCCTTTCTGGTTAAAATGTTTAATAAATGGTAGGGCAACCTGGTGATGGGTGTTAGTAAGTTGCTTTCTCCTCCAAGAAGAGCCCCTCCATTGTGGAGTAGCTCTTCCTGCTCAACTGTCTGCTAAGCCTTTTCTAAGCATTGATTTTGACCTGCCTGGGATAGAGAACACTCCTTGATATCCCAGTGGTGGAACTGATGACATATGTATCCCAATATCTTTCCCACTTACATCTGGCAAGGAAAGTGAAATTGAAGTTTCTTGTGTAGTTTTCCACAAGAGGATAGATCCCATTCATCTACAACTAATCTTAGTTTCCTGTCTCCACTAATATGTATACTCGTTCTAGACCTACTTGGAAAGCAGATTCTAATTAGAAGCAAGAATGAACAGATTAAAAAAAGCTGAGAACTGATTTGTTCCCCCCCACTACACCCTCATTTCAAAAACAATTCATGTGCTTTTGAAGAAACGGATTGCTGTATTTTGGCATCATAAATAATAGTGAATAAAGGTAATAAAATATCAAAGATTCTCTGATACAGGTATACTCAATTAAAAAAAATCTGATATGTATATAGTGAATTAAGGTATATAAATCACTTTAAATGTATTATTTTGTTATTTTAGTTTCACAATAACGCTACAAAATAATATCACTAATCCCAATTTTTACAGCTATTTAGAAAAAACCCAAACTAAAGTTTAGAGAAGTTCCATGACTGGCCTGTGGTTCTATACCTACTAAGTGCTGGATGTAGGACTGGAATCTGGTATTTTCTTGGCTTCAATCCAGAATTCTTTCTACTTTAATATATACATTTTCAATGTGTAGAATGATATATTTGTGGGACAAAACAACCATCAAATCAAATCCTCTACTTTGTAATGTGTTTTACCATTAAGAAATGTGAGGTATCATATTGCAGAAAAATATTCAGGTCCTGAAATTGAAATGTTTAAACACAGCAGAGATAATGAATGATATAAACTTTGTTAAATTTAAGTAGCTTTCTATGATTAATATTCACATTAGTCTCCCTGATACAACAATTATATATAATTATATATATACAATTGATACGTGTGTGTATGTATAAAATATCACTCAAACTTTTCTTAGTGAACATTCAAGAAAATCATAGCTAGTAGAATAAGGGGGAAAAATTTTAGAAAACAGTATGAAGCAAAACTTTGAAAGACTTGGAAACTCTGATCAATACAATGACCAGCTAGGCTTCTAGAGGACCCAATACAAAGCTTGTTAGCCCTCTTCCTAAAGGAGTAGTAAAGTACCTAAGATTCAGTTGAGACATCATATATTTGTGGACATGGCCAATGTGAGCATTTGTTCTCCTTAGTTATACATATTTGTTACAAGGGTTTTATTTTTTGTCTCTGGATGGAAAAGGTGATGGGAAGAAGAGAAAATAGATTTCTGATAATTACACAATAGAAAATGAAATTATAAAGTTAAGGTAGAGAATTATGTCAAGTTCTGGTAGCACTGAATGAAGAACAAAATGGATTGAGAATCAGAATGAGAGAAAGAAAGAGACAGAGAGATGGAGAGAAAAAGACAAAGAAAGACAGACAGGGACAGAGACAGAAACAGTCAGAGAGAGATGGAGAGGAGAGGAGAG
>CM053594.1:152972859-152989285 GCA_028646575.1 Pseudocheirus occidentalis
TGAGTATAATGTTCCAGGGGAAAATATGGTCATTCAATGAGGTGGAGGTCTTCTAAGCATTCTTGCTGAAAAAAACAGAACTGAATAGAAAGCTTGACATTCAAACACAAGAAGCATGAGAAGGTAAACATGGAAAAGAAACCTTAAGGAACTTAGCAAAGTTGAACTATTTACATGCCAACGTGGCAAAATGATAATTGTAACTTATGAAACTTTTCTCAGTATGCGGATAGGTGAAGGGAATATATACATGCACATATGTCTGTATAGGAGTGTATATATGCATATGAATACATATGAGAGAATATGTATATATGTGTACATAGACAGAGGGCACAGGATCAATTGATTAGGAAGGGATATTTAAAAATTTTTTATTACAACTTTTTATTATTTTTCATGTTATAGTAACAGTAATTATCCGTTTCTCTTTCTGAACTTAACATCTTTTAAGAGGTAGGGAAGGAATAGAATGAGAAGAGAGAGGGAGAGAAAAAAGGCTGTCAATCATTTCATATAGAAGAGGCAAGGGATAATTGTTACAATTTTGAGGAAGAACAGGAAGTCACAAAGGAAATGTGTCGACCTTCCTCCCATTGAATTTGGCTTAGGGAGGAAATTACATACACTCTAAATTGGGTATCTTGCCCTGCAGGAGAGTAGGAGGGAAGGGGATTAGAGGAGGGCTGATGGAGGGGAGAGGAGATTAGGGGGGAGGGTTGTTAGAAGAACACACTTCTGTAAAGGGGCAGGGACAAAGTAGAGAATAGAACAAGGGGAGGGTGGAATAGAAACATCATCAGTGTTACACAATATATCCATTGTGGAGATGTTCTGCATAACTACACATGTATGCCCTGTATTGAATTGCTTGTCTTTCCAGTAGGGGTGGATGACAAGGGAGGAAGGGAAAGAATCTAGAATTTAAAGTTTTAAAATCATGTTTATATATATATATAAAATTATTTTTATTTACATGCAACTGGTGAATAAGATATACAGGCACTGGGATAGGGAGATCCATCTTGCTCTACCAGAAAGCCAGAGGGATGATGGGGGAGGATATAGGAGAGATCAGATTGGAGTAGGGGGTATACAGTGGGATTGCTGTTTTGGGGGGGTAGGTAGGAGAAAGATGGGGAGAAAATTTGTAACTCAAAATCTTATGGAAATCCATGATATAAACTAAAGATAAATAAAAGTTAATTTTTAAAAATCTCACATTGCTTTTAGCAGATTGGAATGCCAGACAGGAAATCAAAAGATAATTGGAACAACAGGCAAGTTCGGCTTTGAAGTACAAAATGAAGTAGGGAAGAGGCTAATAGAGTTGTTTCAGGATAAGTTGCTGATCATAACATTTTTGTCCAATAATCCCCAAAAATGACTCTACATATGAATGTCACCACAGATGGTCAATATCAAAAGCAGACTGATTATATACTTTGCAGCCAAAGGTGGAAAAGCTCTATAGGATCAGAGAAAACAAGACCTGGAAATGATTGTGGCTCAGATCATGAAATTCTTGTTGAAAAACTCCAATTTAAATTGAAGAAAGTAGGGGAAAAATCAGACATAGGCATGGCCTAAATAACATCCCTTATGAATGTGAAGTGGAAGTGATTAATAGATTTAAGGGATTAGATATAGCAGACAAAGTTCCTGAAGAACTATGGACAGAGGTTCTCAATATTTTATAGGAAGCAGAAGAAAGATTCCAAAGAAAAAGGGGAGCAAGAGAGGCTTTACAAATAGCTGAGGAAAGAATGAAAGGGAAAGGAGAAAGAAAACAATATACCCAACTGAATAAAGAATTTCAGAAAATAGCAAGGAGAGATAAGAATGTCTTAAATAAGCAATGCAAAGAAATAGAAGAAAACAAAAGACAAGAGATCCCTTCAATATAATTAGAGATAGAGATTTTTTCATGCAAAAATTGTCATGATAAAACAAAATGTTAGGGACCTAATTGAGGTAGAAGAGTAGGAAGAGGTGGCAAGAATATATAGAAAAACTACAAGAAATATATTAACATCACCGATAATCACAATGATATGGTTATCGATGCCAAAGAATTGGATGTTTCAGTTACAGAATGTTCCAATTATAGAACGGTAGCACTAATTTCACATGCCAACCAAGCTATGCTTAAGCTTCTGCACGTGAGACTTCAGCAATATGTGAACTGAGAATTACCAGAAGAGCAGGCTGGTTTTCAAAGAGGCAGAGGAACAAATTGTCATCATTCACTGGATTATGGAGAAAGCAAGGGAGTTCTAGAAAAATATCTACTTCTGCTCTATTGACTAAAGACTTTGACTATGTGGATCAAAACAAAATGTAGCAAATGCTCCATGAGATGGGTGTACTATATCACCTTACTTTTCTCCTGAGGAACCTATGTGCAGACCAAGAAGCAAGTGTAATGCCATGCCTGAGTAGCTTTCCGAAAGACTGTTACTGTGAGCAGCTTTTAAGGTTCTGATTACCCAGGATAATGAACATTCTACTTATTCCATAACAAATAAAAGCAAAACATTCACAGAAAATCAAGGTACATCATTCACATATTACAACTTATCACAGAAAATCATAGCTTATCATTAAAATGGCCACATAGTTTTCACCAAAGTGGTCACAATATCTAGAACAAAGAACAATCATCTGGTATCTCTAAGGAGTTTTGCCTCCTTACTCAGTCATTCTGTCATCTCAGAGTACAATAGTCAGTCTTCCACTCATGGGGCAACTAGGTTAACTCAATCAATCACTTACTTAGCAATCAGTTACTGAGTATTTTTAATCACTAAGTACAATCATTAGAAAATACACAAACCCTCCACCTCTAGGTCACTAGTAAACCACGTTATCATAGCATTCAACACTCAAGGAGAGGTCTTTTCTTCATCTTGACCCGAGGCAAGTTGTCAGCAACCTCTATTCCTTGGGAGATAAAGCTTAACAAAGCCACAATATTCATTGCCAGTGTCCTCATCAATTCACTCTCTGCCTGCAGAACAGCCTCAGGACCCCTAAAACACCAGCAAGATCCTCTTCCAGGATTTCTGTAAATGTACAACAAGAAAATCCTTCCTGAGGGCTTCTGAGCCAACAGCAATGTTACAGGACCTCTGAAACAGCAGAAAAATCTGGTAAAACAATATCAAAACAGACAGACAGGATACTGGCACCACAGCCATGCTCCCTGAGCCCTCTGGCACTTCAGCTGGCTCTAGAACCCAGAAGAAATCTCAGCTGGCTCCTGGAATCAAAATCACTCCTCTCAGGTTTTCAAAATCAAAATTGTTTTCTCCAGCCTGGGGGCTGGGGTGTGTGGGGAGACTTTCCTCTTTAGCCTTCCTGGAGGCAGCAACTTCAGTCTCCATGATTCTTGTCCTAAGAAAATTCAGACTCAGTTCCCAGTCCAGCAGTAGCAGCCCATGCTCCAGATATTGCTGAGAGAAACTCTCTCTCTCCCCAGCAAAACAGCTTCTGCCACCAGGTTCTTGTCAGAAGATATTCTGACTGTGCCTCTCTGGGGCTTTTCTTATATACACACAGCATTAGCTTCCTGTTTCAGCCAACCCCTTCCTGTTACATCAGTAACAGGAGACAAGAGTTCATACTTTCTGTTTCTCCAACAGTGGCTTGATCAGTTACTAACTGCTAAGTACTCGCTACCTTTTCTTAACTTGAAACAAGGTACTAAGTACCTGCTTGCTTGCCAATACAAAAAAGGGGCCATTACCACTACAATATGTTAGAATCAATTGATTGATTTAAGATTAGACAAGTAGTATGGTGAGGTTGTATATTGTCCACCTTATTTATTTAGCTTATATGCCTAGTACATCATGTGAAATGCCAGACTGAATGAATCAAAAGTCATCATTAAGGCTGTTGCAAGAAATATCAACATTCTCAGATATGTAGATGACACCACTCTGATAGAAGAAAGTGAAGAAAAATTAAGAAGTCTCTTGAAGGAGATGAAAGAGGAAAGCATAAAAGCTGGCTTGAAGCTACACATTAAAAAACCCTAAGATCTTGGCAACTGGCCCCATCATTTCCTGGCAAATAGAGGGAGAACAAATGGAAGCATCATCAGATTTTATATTCTTGGGCTCAAAGATCAGTGGAAGTGGTGACTGCAACCATGAAATTAAAAGGCATTTGCTCTTTGGAAGGAATTATGGCAAATCTGAGCAGCACACTAAAAAGGGAAGACATCACCTTGACAACAAAGTGCACATAATCAAAGTTATGATTCTTCTAGTAGCAATGTATAACTGTGAGAACTAAACTATAAGGAAACCTGAACAGTCCCTTGGACAGCAAAGAGATCAAATCAGTCAATACTTAAAGAAATTAATTCAGACTCTTTTCTGGACAGTCAAATATTGAAGCTGAAGTTTAAATATTTTGGTAACATAATGAGAAAATGGGACTCATTGGAAAAGACCCTGATGTTGGGAAAGATTGAAGTCTAAAGGAAAAGTGGATGGCAGAGGATGAGATAGATATGGTGTCATGGAAGCAAGAAACATGAACTTGAACAGACTTTAGGAGATAGTGGGGGATGACAGGTCTGGCATGCTATATATAGTCCATGGGGTCATGAAGAGTAGGACAGATCTGAACAACTGAACAATAACCTGTGATTACTAGCAATGCATTGTATAAATTGTGTTTCCTCTTTGAAAGGATTTGGTCATGTTACCTCATCTTTGAAATGGTTTAGTTGGGTGAAAATTTTCTAAGAACCCTTTCTACTTTTGCATTCAGATTTTGTGATGCCGGTTCTGGTGAAAGGTGCTGATTTACTGTAATAATCTGAGATTGTTTCTGTGGTTCCAAGATCTTGAAATATTTTAGAGTCAACTTCTACTTTAGAATTTTAGCCAGACCCAAAGTGTCCCTAAGTATTATTAGGGAATGATTATGCTGTTCATATGAATGGGATTAGATTTTATAAATGGGGACAGATTGCTCTATGGAATAATTAAGGACTTTAGGGTTAGGGACCATGGTACTGTAGGGCTAACTGAAAATTTAATGGATGGCTCATATCTATTGCAGGATGCTGCTTCTTCAAAGCAACAGAAATAACTCTGCAGATGGATCCATCAACTACCCCACTACATTACTTACTATCTTGCACATGAGGTTTACAAAGCCATGTTAGACCGTCAGCAAGCAGCTAGTTAGGAGCTAGAATCACCCACTGGTGTTTCAGAGAAAGCAAGAGAGACAGAAAAGTTTACCCACTGTTCTGATCTTTTGAGTTGTAAATTAGGGGACCAGATGTATAATCTGGGAACTTTTCCAAATTCATTTTTAGAAAACAGAAACCTTCAGCAGCAGCAGCGGCTCCATAAGCAGCATTATTTTTTTATATATCTGAAACAAGAGCCACCAATGGTACTAAAACACAGTCAAGTCAGGTAACGTACATTTATTTGCTCCCAGAGCAAACAAGATTTTTAGCATGTAGGCATCTGAACACTTCGTCTTTTGGCAACCACAGCTTGGGCTGAATAATCTAAATCCATTCCAGTTTATGCTGTAATTAATTTATCAACTATATGAATAAAAGTACTATAGTCATCCCTTCCAAACTGTGGGGGTTAGGGGTGCAGTGCCCTTGCAATCTGGAAAATCCTTGTAAAATTTTTGGCCTCTCTCTTTGGACCAGAGAAAGAAGTCTGAATTTTTTTTTTCTATTTTGGGGTGTTTGCAGTATAAAAAGATAAAAGACATTGATATTATACAATGCCAAACATGTATTTTGTGCTTTTCTGAATTTCTAAACCTGCTGGTCTTACATGGTGTCCGTGGCTTTGGAAAAATTTCCCCACAATTCCCATTTAATTTCTTATAACAACTGAGATATATCAAAACTGCTATGGGGAAAGTAGTGATGTGGAAAGTTGGGATGTGGAAGTGATAACTGCACATAGAATGTAATAACCTGCATTAGAATGTAAGTTCCTTCAAAGGGCAGGGACTTTCTGCTTTTGTCCTCAAAGCCTGTCACATAGTAAGAATTTAACAACTGCTTTTTGATTGATTGATTGATAAACAGCCAGCTTGATTAGGCTCAGGGAAAGCTCTAACTTGGTGGAAAGAGCACGTTAGCTGGGAGTCAGGAGGTGATTTGCAGCCTAGTCCTCTCACTAGTGTTGGCTAATATCTCTACTATAAAATGACAGGGTATAAGGGCATTAATTACCTAAACAGAAATGGGCTGACATCCACAGGCAAATCCAACTCTGACCTTCTTGTGTTCCTGTTTGTTCACTGTCTGATCTGACTCCATGGATCAAATTGAATTTTGAAGCAATTCTGAATTCATGGCCCCCTACCCTAACTCTCTACCTCATCCAGTCACATACGTGGTTACTTCTGTTTCAAACCTAACGGACTTTTCTTTGGGTCACTCACCAAGTTCTTTTTCTTATTTCATGTGTACCTCCCAGATGTCAGGTCATTTGAAGAACAGACATAACTGATGTGTCCTGAGTTCCACAAGAAATCAATCTAACTCAGTTTAACAGCCCCTACTAGAGATCCTCTTTGACACCTTATACCTCATGCAGCCCCAAAGGGGTCATTTTCCAGAAACTTATCAATTCAAAATATTAGAATATTTTAAAATACACAGATATAACAAAGAATTGCCAAAATGGAAAGAGACCATTTCATCTTAAGGGAAGAGGTAATCTTTAAGGTCCCTTCTGGATTTAAAATAAAATACAAAGGGAAAAGTCATAATTATGCTGGGAACATCCAAATGTAGTTTTAACTTCTAGGCTCGATCATGTAAACATTTGATTTAATATTCTCATTGTAGGGCCCCTTGCATATTAAAAACTCAAACTTACATAGTGTTTTACAGTATCTCATTTGAGTCTCATACTGATACAGTGAAATAACCATTATGACTATTTCCATTTTACACAGATGAGGAAAATGAATCTAAGAACAGCTATATTTTGTTTATACATATGTATTTGGTGTTAAGTATCTACATCCTGTAGATAAGGCATATTCCAAAAGCTTAATATACTTTTGAGCCTTAATGATTTCAGAAGGATAATTGCTGCAAATTTATAAAAATTGTATTTGAAAGATTATTTACATCTTTAAAGTATTGACAAGTTTCTTGATAAAATTCAACATAACCACCATCATGTGTTATATATTGCTCGTATTGATGTTAGAACTTTGAAAAAATGTTCAATAGTAACTATTCAATATCTGAAGGTATTAAAATTTAAATTTTAGTCTTAAGATCATTTCAAGAATGAAATTTTAATGCACAGATGACAGCTTTGGCATGAGACCACAAGAAAAAAATCCAGTGGGGATAGATCAGGTAACCAAGATGGAGAAGAAAAAGGACCAACACTACCAATCTACTGGTCTGAGAAATAATCAAGAAGAAACTGTCACACATAATGTATAATAGGACACTTATCTTTGTAAAATTAAAATAGAAAATTTATTATTAAAAATATTCAAACTAATTAAATGCAAATGAAATTTAAATAACTAAACTGTCAGATGATTTTTAATAGATTTGCAGCATTTATATTTCTTAAGTTATTAAGATTTTAACTTCACTTAGACTTTTAGGATACCCTAACTATACTAGAGAGAGAGAGAAAGACAGACAGAGACAGAAGAGAAAGATTAACAGACAAAGACAGACAAAGAAAGAGGGTGGAGGAGGCACAGGATTTCCCAGTGTTTGAGACCTCCCTTTGACATATATTGAGTGTGTGCTACTAGTCAAGTCACTTAAACTTTCAGCGCTCAAAGCAACTCAGAAAAACTAAAAATTGTAGAGATAGTGAATTAGTAGAATTCTACATTAGTAGAAGTAGTTTTCTCATACAGAAATAATCAATACCAGTGAAATTACATGTCCAGTCCTCTTCCCTATGTTCAGATTGCCACCTCAGACACTTTTTAATGGACAAATCATTTATTTACCAGTGGTATGCAAACAAATCAGTACAAATTAAAATAAATATATAATACCTTATAACAATTTAAACACACACACACACACACAAAACATTTGCTATTCTTTGCCAGCCCCAAAAGGAGCTGCTATACATAAGTGAAGTGTCTGAACAAATCAGGATATAGGAATGTAATGAATTGTCCCACAAGAAATGATCAAAAATATAGTTTCAGAGATACAAGGAAAGTTTATGGGACTTGATGAAAGATGAAGTGGGAAGAAATGGGAACAATTTGTAACAATAGCATTGTCAAAATTGAGCAATTTGAAAAGACTTAAGAGCCCTGATCAATAGAATGACCAACCATAACTCCAAAGAAGTGATGATGAATGCTACCAATCTCTTGACAGGAATGGGATGATCTTATGATTTCAATTATCACATTGAAAATTTCCAGAATCACCTAAAGAGATCTAACTTTTCTCCTGACCTCCTGTCTTACATTTCCAAATCCCTCTCAAACTGGATGTTTCATATACATCTTTCCATATTCAGTACTAACATCACTATCTTTTCCATCACTCTTCCTTTCTTTCTTATTTTACTATTACTTTTAAGAGTACTATCATCCTCCCAGTCACTTAAGCTCACAACGTAGGTGTCATCTTTGACTTCTTATTCTTTCTTATTCTACATATTTAATCTGTTGACAAATCCTATGAATTGTTCCAATGTAGGAATTTATTTTGATCAACTATGCATACTTCTTACAAAGATTTTGCTTTTTTTTTCCTTAGCAGGGTATGAGAGAAAGAAAAGATAAATCTTTGTCAATTGAAAAAATAATTTTGAAAAGGACAAAAAAATCTAATATATAAAGTTTTATTTTCCTGTAATAACTTATTTTTTTGTGATTTGGTACATCACAAGATTTTAAAATACATTTTTAAAATTCTTCATTATGAAACTACATATTTATCACAGATATTTATCACAGTACTATGATAAAGAGTTCATTTTTCCAAGTCTAGTCTTAATTATACAGTTTAAATTAGGTTCAAATCAGAAAGATTTCCATGCCATCAAAACATTTTTCATTTAAATTTTATGTAATATTCTTAACCTTTCATGAGAGGTGGCATCATACAAAGTCATTTTGTAGTACACAATATGCTTTTGTTTTGTTTTGCTTTTAAAAAAATTTAATTTATGGAATAAAACAAGCAGGTCCATAACATAGTACAATAAAAGAGATGATTGCACACGAAACTGCACACATACTATGCATAACTTGCTATTCCTTTCAAACATTCAACAAAGTTATCATATAATTTTTTTCTTCCTTCCGCTTTCCCCTCCCCATACTCTAGGTGACTACCATTAGTTACAAATGTGTGTGTGTGTATGTAAAATTATTATATACACACTTCAGTTTATCACTTCTTTCTCTAGATGCAGACAACATCTTTCTTCTTAGGTCTTCACATATCCTTTACAATTAATTTGTATCTTTACAATAGTCAAAATAACTTATTCACGCAAAGTTGTTCTTAAAACAATATCGCCATTACTGTCTACATTGTTCTCTTGGTTCTGCTTATTTTCCTCTTTGCTATTTTGGGCAAGTCTTCCATATTTTTTTCTAAAATCATTGAGGTCATCATTTTTTATAGCACAATAGTATTCCATCACATTCACATACCACAACTTGGTCAGCCATTCCCCAATTGATGGGCATCCCAGCAGTTTCCAGTTCTTTGCCTTCACAAAGAGAGCTGCTATAAACATTTTAGAATATATAGGGTTTTTTTTCCCTTACAATACACTCTAGAGAATTTATGTAATTCTGGAATGTTTCTGTTTTTATGTATATTAATATATTTATCAGACTTCACCATTCTTCCAATGAGGATATGTTTTCAAAGTCCTGTAAAGTACTAAATCTCCCAAATACTTTTTTATTCTTATTTTACAATTTGCTTGATTCAGATGCCTACATCTAATGGTCTGAAGCTGAACTTCTGATAATGATGTTAATGTAGTCAAATGAAAAGACTCATTTCATCAATAAAATCTTTTCCAATCTCCAATATGTCAGGTATTGTGCTGTTTTGCCCATGTTATCTTTTAGTCTTAAAAATAATGATAAGCAGCCTTTCATTTATTTGTTCATTCATTTGTTTATGCTGGTCTTTTCACGGTTCTTTCATCTTTGAGAAGTCTATGTAATAATGTAGGAGCATCAATAACAACTCTTCAAGTTATCGCTCCTCATTCTTGGCACTATAATCAAGTGAACACTATCACATCAGCACTCTTTTTTTTTTTTTTTTGCTTTTTGGAGGGCAGTTGGGGTTAAGTGATTTGCCCAAGGTCACATGGCTAGTTTTTTGTGTTAAGTGTCTGAGGCCGGATTTGAACTCAGGTACTCCTGACTCCAGGGCTGGTGCTCTACTCACTGTGCCACCTAGCCGCCCCCACATCAGCACTCTTGATAGGAATAAGTCATCTAATTACCCTTTAACTTCACCCACCATCCTTGTGGCTCCCTGAACAAAACATACCTACTCGGGCTCTCTCCTTTAGAATGAAAGCTCCTTAAGCGCAAGAATTATCTTGCTTTCTATATTTGTGTCCTTAATGCTTTCCACAGTGCCTAACATATAATAAACACATAATGAATGATTTTTCATTCATTCATTCATTCATCACTGCAAACCTCTAAGTATCATGTTATTGAATGTGAGAAACAATACTCTGGTCTCAGGTCATTCTGATGTAAATAAACAAAGTCTGTCTTGTGCAAGGGAAAGAACAGGAGACTAAAAGGACCCAAGAAGAAATACTGGTTCTGCCATTTACTCCTTGTGTAATCTTTACCTAGTCACTTAAATTCTTTGGAGTTCAATTTCTTCATCTATAGAATAATTGTGCCAGAATAGAGGCAGTTTAACATTCCTTCCACTTCTACATGTATAAGGTATTATAAATTTTAGATACCCAGTTCAGACAGTGTCAAGAGGACCTATACCCAGCCCACTGGTGCTTCTACAGTCTCACAATTGTCTGAACATGTTGCTTCACTCTAAGAAGATAAATCTTTCATCAGAAGGATGCATTGTCACTATCATAAAGACAGATGGAAGTTATTTGCATAATCCCACTCATAATGTGAAGTGGTTAGAAATGATACCTAATGTGATATGTACTGTTCACAAGAAGAATGAATCTACCCTCTTAGCCACCTCATTCATTGCTATCAGTGGGTTTCTATTTATGGTTGGGCATTGTCCCTGATGAATTTAAGTACTATATAAATTAATATTGAATCAAAGAAGAATATTATATAACATTCAAATATAATTTATGAAGACATCCCCCTGGAGAAAAGAAAGTAAAATAAATCAGTAAGTCCATTCCTATGGTCAAAGCTATTTGAAACACATTTAAATGAAATATAGGAAAATTAATAGGATATATTTCTTCTATTTTCATTATTTTGGGGTATCTACTCTCATTCTAGCAATAAGTAAGTGCTTAATAAATGCCGGTTGATTAATTGTATCTTATGTTTTAAAGATCTCTAACATTTTCTCTAACGTTCTTTCCCTTTCCCTTTAAAATGGCCTGTCCACATGCAAATTTCAACTACATGAGGCAAACCACATGGTTTGAGCTCTTTCAGATATTGAATGATTATCCTTTCCCCCTATTGTTTTGCTCTTGGTCCTAGAAAAAAATGGAAAATTTGATTCTCAAATGTATTGAAATTATTTTCTTTTCAAGTGATTATCTAGAGAGGACTTTTTTTATTACAAAGATTTTATTCCATTTTGTTATTTAAAAGGATAACTCAGCGACTTTATACAGATCATCTAGAGACCAAGATGACAGATTCTAATACCTTGCAGAGTACTGAAATTGAATCCCAATCCAATGACTGACTTTCTTCCAGATTATCAATGCCCCTATTCTATTTCTCTTTTTTACATTGAAATTGACTCTGTTGGCTTATTTCTCTCTGTTAGGGAGATGAGACTCTACTGAAATAATGAAACACATGGATGGAAATTAACCCCAAAGATGGGAAAGCTGAAAATGCAAGATTGATAAAGTAATTTTAATTTGGTTCTACATATGTTAAGGTAGTTATGGTGACTTTTGTGAAGGAGTCCAACTGTGTCAAGACAGATGTGCAAAGACTGATTAAAAACACACACACACATACACACAAACTGTTGTGCGTGTGTCTCTCTTTTATAGTGTATGAATATGAGGCTTTGATTTTTGCATATCTTGTATCATTTGAATAAGGAAAAGTCTGTGCCCAAGTATTAAAAATTACTTATTCGAAAACCTAGTTGCCTAAAATCTCTGGAACTCCATTTTATAGTAAAATGGAAAAAATATTATCACTTCATCAACAATTCCATTTGTGAATTTCTGTGTCCAGGAGGAAAAGGTATTGAGGAACTGATGGGTTGAGGAGAGGAAGGAGGGAATTATAATCAAAGTACTAATAAAGCAATGATTTACATTAGGTTTTTGAAGCCTCTCTTCTTTCAGTACAGCTTGTGAATTTGTTCTCGGAAATCTACTCTTAGTCTTTCTAATGTTCAAAAACATCACAAATAAAATGAAGGTTCCTGCTGTTGCATTGATCCTTGCCACAGTCTGGGGCCAAAGACGCCCCAGACTGCACTACACACTAACTAGAAAAACCCTAGTCCCCTGCTGTTTTTGCTGCTTCTGTGCCCTAAGAACAGTCTGGGGCCTGAGATACCACATACTGTACCACCTGGTATCTAGGGAAACTATGGGAGGGATCAATATGGCTGCAATAACAGTGAAAAAAAAAACCTTCATCTAAAGTCCTAAGGTGGAATAATGGAGCAGACTAGCCAGTGGTTCATGGAATGGGCTTTCCAGGTAGGTTTGAGAGGAGATATGGACTATTCAATGTACCTGTAAGGCAAGTAGCATATGCCAAGCCACCTAAGACTCTATCAATTTCAGAAGGCAATATAGATTCTGCATTTACTGAAGTGTTCTTATGTATGCACAAATTGGTCTATGGTAAGTGCAATTCTGACCATGTCTACCAAACACATAAGGAAGACCTGTGAGGTTTATAGGAAGTTCAAAACGTCTACAAGTGATTTTACATGTTTGTAGAAATGGTGCTACATACATCAAGATGCTATAAATATATGATTTCAGGTACTAGGAAACAGATTTTTCCATGCAGTCACATAATGGTGTCTTTTTTACTTAACATCATCTTACTTTCCTAGTTTTCTCTTTTTCCTCTCCCCAAGAGTTATCTAACAAATAGCATTCTTTAAAGACAAAAAAAGAAAAAGGAAAAAATAATTTAAAATGCATATAACTGATGAATACATCAACAAAGGTTGAAAATATGTATAATGTTCGACACTTGTGGAGCTATTATTTACATATGCAAAGTGGTAAGGTGGCAGTTTCCCCTGCTATTTTTTTCTTTAGAGCTATGTTTCTCCTCTGTAACTGCGTATTATTCACTCAGGATCGTTTTTATGTGTGTGTGTAACTGTTTTTCATTTACATTTTTGCAGTCAAATACACACACATATAATTTTCTCTGCTCTACTTACTTATTTTTCAACAGTTCATATTGATCTTTCCATATTTCTGCCTTTCTTACTTCATCATTTCTTAAAGCAGAAAAGTATTCTATTACATTCACAAACCACAAGGTCTTTAGCCATTCCCCAATAGATGGACTTCTATTTTGTTTACAATTATTTGTTCTCACAGAAAGTACTGATAAAGTAATTTTGAAATACCTGAGGATCTTCTTATCAACATCTTTCTTGTACTATAAACTATTAATGCCAAATTACTTCCTAAAATAGTAATACTGATTCATATCTTCCCTTAAAAATGTACTTGACATCCCCCAAACCTTCTAATATTGACTATTTCCATCTTTTTTCATCTTTATCCATTTAAAGAATGTGTGATGAAACCTCAGGGTTGTTTTTATTTAAATTTCAATTATTGATGATTGGGAGCATTCTTACATTTGATTATTAAGAGTTTGCAACCATACTTTTGAGAACTGATGATGGTTTTTGACAACTTATCAATTGTGGAATAGCTTTTGTATATGTGTGTATGTGTACAAATATACACTATACTCTATGTATGTACACATATCTGCATACACACAAAACACGCATACCTACATATATGTCACACAGATCCACAATCAGAAGAATTCGTGTGCATGTATGCATACATGCATATATGCGTGTATGTGTGTATGCATGTATGTACAATTTCTCAAGTATGGTACAGCTTTTGAATATATGTGTGTTTGCACATATACACATATACTATACATTCATGTTTGTATATATGCATGTATACACATATATAGATGGACAAAATGTATTCATATACACTTAAATATGTTTGTGTATCTACATCTTCATACACATGTACATAATATTCACACATGTAAAATAGATATCTATATACATATAAACATAATAAACATATAAAGAACATTCATTCATATATATGTAAGCACATATATGTATGTACATGCATTTATATCCACATATACAATTTATCAATTATGGAACAGCTTTCAGGTATATGTATGTATATATTTTCATATATATGTATTGGTAGATACTACATAAATATAATTCATGTATGTATAATGTGTATAAATATAAAAATGTATACATATAAACATGCACATGAATATTCTTTGTATGTACTTAGGTATGTATATATGCTTTCAACTGCTTTGTATCTTATCATTTGTTTATTAACTTTACTTGTGCAGAAGGTTTTCAGTTTTATGTAATCAAAATTATCTATTTTTTTCTTCTGTGATTTCCTCCACCCCTTGTTTGGCTAAGAATGATCTCCTACTCATGACTGAGAGAAATATGTGAGCTGTATCTATTGAGATAATCCTTTGGTTTGGAATGTTTTGTTTTTAATCTAATTAATTGTGTTGATTGTTTTCCAAGTTTGGAATGACCCTAGAAGGTCTAGTATAAATCTATCTTGTTTTTAATATTTTGTTGGATAACTTTCTACAGTATGTTAGATTTTATTTCAAATTTTCAGGTCAATATTCCTTAATGATATTGGTCTATAATTTTCTGGTTCTTTATACTATCATGGTTTAGGTATTAGGACAATATTTGTCTCATAATAGGAATAAAGTGTTTTCTCAGTTTTTAACATAATTTGTGTCATGTTACTAATTATTCTTTAAAAATGTAATAGAATTTTTCTGTCAGTCCATTAGATTAAGGAGTTTATCCTTTGGTAGTGTCTTTTTTCTTTTTGGATGGTGAAAGATAGGGCAATTGGGGTTAAGTGACTTGCCCAAGGTCACATGGCTAGTTTTGTGTTAAGTATCTGAGGTCAGATTTGAAATTAGGTCCTCCTGACTTCAGGGCCAGTGCTCTATTCACTGCACCATCTAGCTGCCCTGCTAGTTTCTTTATTGCTAACTATTCCCTTTTATTTAGATTGGACTATTTAAGATTTCCCTTGTCTTCTATAGGAGTATTTTATATTTTCACAGATAGTCTTCTATTTCTATTGTTCTCAGTTTTGTTAATATATAATTATGTAGAAGTTTCTAATCATTCTTCTCATTTCTTCTGGTTTTTTTGTCATTTAACTTTGTCAACTTGCTATTTTTATTTGATTTTCTGCTTTCCTTTTAATAAGAATGGCTAAAGATTTATCACTTTTAGTGGTTTTTTCACAGAACCATCTTTTACTTTTCTTCATCATTTCTGTAGTATTTTTTATTCCAGTTTATCCATTTCTTCTCTATTTTTAATGTCTTCTGTTCTGTGTTTATTTTAGGGTTTTTTGTTGACTTTCTAATATATTTGTTCAATTCATTAATCCTTTCTTTTTTCTACTTTGTTAATTCCTGTTTAGAGAGATATTTTTTTCCCTGAGAACTGCTTTGGCAGAAATTTAGAAACTTTTATGTGTTTTTTCATCATTCTCATTTTCTTTCAAGGAATTCTTAATTATTTCCATAATTTATTCTTTCACCCAGTCATTATTTAGAATTCTATTGTAAAACTTCCATTTCACTATGTCATTTTGTTTGTGGTCCCTGAAGCAATAACTATTTTTATTGTGTTATAGTCATCAAAGGATACATTTATCATTCTTTCTTTTTACATTTATTTACAATATATTTGTGACCTAATAGATGGTCAAATTCTGTAAAAGTTCTATGTAATGCTGAGATATATGTATATTCTTTAGTATTTCCATTTAGAATATGCCCTAAATCTTTTAGTTTTAATTTCTCCAGCAATATATCAGTTTTATATTTTCCCTTTGAGTTGCATTTCTATTAGACCTATGTAAAATTTAGAACAGTCCATTAAATTATCCTATCACTTCTTTAATCATAT
>CM053594.1:152989785-153012514 GCA_028646575.1 Pseudocheirus occidentalis
AGGCAGCTCTAGGCAAGAGCACTTAGCCTCTGAATGATTGCTTGCCGCCCCCATTCCCCCCCCCCGCCACCTTTAGACCTGGAGCTTCTGAAGGAGCCATATGGAGGTGGCTGCAGGGTCACTGCTTCAGACTGCTGCTTGCTCTGGAGGCAGTACTGCCAGACCCTCTTCCCCAAATTTAGTCGAGTTCCACTGACCTATTCCCTTTGTCCTTGGATCTTGTGGGTTGGTGATTCTGAAAATTGCCACAGCTACTGATGATCCATTCACCTGAATGCTACAGCTGAGGCTCCTCCTGGATGCCCTGGGGCTGAAACCGCATGGGGCTGGGCTCTGCTTCCAGTGCTCTGTGAGGACCACCTGCTAGGCTACCTTCAGCAGAAGCTTTGCTACTCTGTCATTTTCGTGGAGTCTGGAGCTCTAAAATTTGTTTAGAGTCATATTTTATACGTGTTTGAGGTGGTATTGGCGGGCGGGGGGCTCTTGGAGTTCTAGTGTTTCTATTCTGCCATCTTGACTCTGCCCCTCTCCTAATAATATTCACTATACCGTTTCTCCTATACAACACTGCATTGGCAACACGCTGCAGACTATTCATACTCATGATGTATCTTTCTATTTTCCTTTGGTTGAACTGTATTTATAATTTTTCTAAAATGATGGTAATTAATGAGTCAAAATCAAACATTATTACTGGAAGAATAAGAATATTAAAATATAGGTGTTAAAATATGGGCTTTTATAACACAGTTCAAAATCTTAAAGGCCCATATTTTAACACTTATATTTAATATCCTTATTCTTCCAGTACTAATGTTTGTTTTTTTCACCACTTGATACTAGTTGAGGAATACAGTAGTGGATCAGTGGAATAGATTAGGTACATGGGACATAGTAGTTAATGACTATAGTAATCTACTGTTTAATAAACTCAAAGATTCTAGCTTCTGGGATAAGAACTCACTATTTGACAAAAACTACTCGGAAAATTGAAAAACAGTATGGCAGAAACTGTGTATAGACCAATATCTTACACTGTATACTAAAATAAAATCTGAATGGGTACACAGTGTAGATATAAAGGCTGATACTGTAAGAAATCTGGGAGACCTGTCAGAGTTATGGAGAAGGGAGGAATTTATGACCGAACAAGAGATAGAGAGCATTATGAAATACAAAATGGATGACTTTGATTATATTATACTGAAAATTTTTTGTACAAATAAAGCCAGTGTAACCAAGATTAGGAGAGAAGTGGAAAATTGGGAAAGAATTTTTATAACCAGTGTTTCTGATAAAGGCCTCATTTCTAAAATATGTAGAGAACTGAGTCATATTTATAAGACTACAAGCCATTCCCCAATTGACAAATGGTCAAAAGATATAAACAGGCAGTTTTCAGAGGAAGAAATTAAAGATATGTATAAGTATATGAAAAAATGCTCTAAATCACTATTGATTAGAGAAATACAAATCAAAACAACTCTGAGGTACCACATTTCACCAGTCAGATTGGCTAAGATGACAAAACAGGAAAATGATAAATGCTGGTAAGGATGTGGAAAAATGGAACACTAATGCATTGTTGGTAAAGCTGTGAACTGATCCAACCATTCTGGGGAGCAATTTGGAACTGTGCCCTAAGGGCTATAAAAATGCATACCATTTTAACCCAGCAATACCACTTCTAGGGCTGTATCCCAAAGAGATCAAAGAAGTGAGAGTAAGACCCATATGTACAAAAATATTTATTGCAGCTCTTTTTGTGGTGGCAAAGAATTGGAAATCAAGGAGATGCCCATCAGTTGGGGAACGGCTAAACAAGCTGTGGTATATGAATGTAATAGAATACTATTGTACTATAAGAAATGAGGAGCAGATGAATTTCACAATAACCTAGAGAGATTTATATAAACTGATGCCGAGTGAGGAGAGCAGAACCAGAACTTTGTACACAATTACACACATCCTATTGTGACCATTAACTTTGATAGACTAGGCTCTTCTCATCAATACAAGGTTATAAGACAACTCCAAAAGACTCATGATGGAAAGGGATGTCCACATCCAGAGAAAGAACTACAGAGTCTGAATAGAAATTGAAGCAAACTACTTGCTCTTGCTCTTTAATGTTTTGTTTTGTTCCTTCTTTCTCATTATTCACTCCATTGGTTATAATTCTTCCTTACAACTAACTTTTAATGTGAAAATATTTGTAGAATCTATTTTGGATTGCATGCTGCCATGGGTGTGGGGGAAAGAAGGAAAGGAAGGGGGAGAAAAATTTGGAACTCAAGGGTTTGTAGACCTGAATGTTGTAAAGTAAAAGTAAATGAATTTTAAAAAAAATTAAATAAAATATAAGCCTTTGTGAAAAAGCTTAGAAATATTGCAATATTTCCCAAAGGCAATCTCATCTGTTCCCCTCATCTTGTTCATGTTTTTCCCCAATTAATTTGGCATGAACAATATTTGTTCAAAATATACTTATTTTGATGGACCAAATGTATTTGATAGTCTGTACAATAAACATTCCTTATTTCACATGCTATTTTCCATTGTGAATACTAAAACCTTTTGATTAAGTATGTAGCTCACTTGGAGACTCAGAAATGTTTTGGGGCTTGATGTGTCCAGCACCAGGTTATCTACAAATAGGAACATATGGAGGACCTTACCCTCTACTTGCAAAGCGTCTTCATTTTAGAGTCTGTGCTGGATATCATCCAGGACTTTGGCAAACACCTGTAGTGGAGATTTACTTTAATTCCCTATTTTATATCTCCTTTGATATTACTGACCAGTCACTGAACAAAGTCATTTATACTGTTACATCTTTCAGGAATTTTTTTTTATGATATTGACACAAGCAACATCTTTTTGAAGGGGAGTTTCTAAGTATTTTATTCTACTGAATCAAATGCTATTATGTAGTCAACAAATAGTAAATATAGATTGATCTTGTGATCTCTACACCTTTAATTGTGTGACATTAAAAGAGTGATGTGTGGGGTGGCTAGGTGGTGCAGTGAATAGAGCACCGACCCTGGAGTCAGGAGCCCTTAGTTTAGTTCAAATACAGCATCAAACACTTGACACATTTACTAGCCGTGTGACTTTGGGCAAGTCACTTAACCCCAATTGCCCTCCAAAAAACAAAAAAACAAAACAAAAAAGTGATGTGCTACAGAATATTGTTAATGAAAGCCTGTATATTCCCTTCTTAAAGATATCCTTATGCATGGCTATATAATTATTATTAAAATGTTGTAAAGATGGAAAAGTAGGCATATGGGTCATTCCTTACTGACATTTCATTGCTCACCTATAGTTTATTTACAACGAGGGCTGCAGTTTTTCCTCCAAGATTTTGGTATCTGCCCCTCTTTCAGATAGCTAGAGAATCATCCTCTTCAGTGGAGTATTTCAGGGCCCTGTCTGGCTGTTTGATAAAGAAATGAATGAATAAATGAATGAATGTACATATATATCAATATATATTATATATATATATATATGAATGTTTATCAATGACAATACTGTAGACAATAAAGAAAAAAAAGTAGTGATAGTATGAACAAGGAAATTGTTATTCTAAGGGCCATATAATACCAAAGATATTTGCCTGAGGTATGGTAAATATGGAATGAAAGCTTTTCCAAAGAGTATAATACATAATACATAAAACTGTACTAAGAAATTTAGGCAAAGGAGACACTTATCAACTAGAATAGAATCGACTGCAAGTTAAATTTGCATACCCAGAATTCTGTATGCTGAAGGCTGCTTTCTATCTTTGGACCCCATACTTGGGGCTGCTTTTGTCTCTAGTGAGCACCCATTTAGATGTTATTGGTAACTGTTATCATTACTAGCTATCTATTTTCTAATAAATGTCAAGTTATTATGATTTCTGAATAACATTAGATATATTAAACATAATTAAACTTACTTAAATAAATTTAAATAAAACTATTGCCAAAATTTTCTTTCTTGAGATATGAGAGGGGGGAAATCTTATGCAATGATATATTTATTCTAATGTTTAGCATTTTGCATCTATTTTAAAATATTTGTCAATTTGGAGTTGAAAATAAATCATCTTTACAATTGGTTTTCAGTGTTGTAGATATTACTAGTTTTATATTATTTATTAAAGAGGATTATGTTCACAAGTAATTTGAAAGCTTCAATGATTCTGAACATCTTGCATATTATCAAAAGACTGTCTAAACCAAAGTACCTAAATATAATAAGATGATAGATAAAGGTAGAGCTGGAAGGGACCTCAGATGTTGTCTAACCAACCTCATCATTTTACATATAAGGAAACTGAGGTCTGAGGACATTAAGCCACTTGCCCAAGGTTAAAGACTTTCAGATGTTACTTTTTGAAATCATTCAATTGTACATGCATCTGTAATATATGTAGACACACATGCACACACATATGTGTGTGTTTGTGTATGTGTGTGTATTTACTTAGGAAATGGGCAAATGAAAGCAAATGAAAATTAGGGTAGGACCATGTCTGGGCAGATGCATAAGAGAAAGATAAATGAAATGTGGCAAAGAAAGAAAGTGGGGAACATGTTTCTGTACACATTTCAATACTACTTCTCAGAAAGGTATTTACAAATATGGAAATCAGTTTTATCTGATAGATTACATAGATTATAATGGAACATAGAAAATATTTTGTACAAAATTTACTATAACATTTATGAGACAACTCACTCACAGCCACCTCAATCCACTTTTGAATGAAGTGACTTGACAATTCTTTTTATATGATAAGGCTTATTTGATGTGACAAAATAGTCTATTATCAGATTATCTTGGAGTAGCAGAAGAAACATTGGTCTTGGAGCCAGAGGACCTGGGTTCAGACTTCAGCCAGCTCTATAGCTTATTCATTGTATGATCTTGGGCAAGTGACAGCTTTTTGTGGCCTTATTTTTTTCATCGATGAAAGGAAAGTATTGTAGTGGATAATCTTAAAGGTACTTTCCAACTATTACCTATTCTATAATGCAATGTAAATTTCATGCCTACATTCTGTCTTCATGGACATTTATGTGGAAAGGAAATAAAATTCTTCACCTAGAGCAAGTGAGCAGTTGCATGGAAGGGACTTCATCTTACTCAAATGAGATCAAGAAAGTGGACCTGTAACTTCTCCAGTCTATGACAATGATACAGCTGTCTGACTGACAGAAATATCAAAACTTTCTGATTGACAGCTTTCTGAGCCTAAGGAAATGGATTTTTGTCAAGTTGATACCTCAGAGTTAATATGCACAGGGTTCTGGCCCAGTTCCAGACACTCATGTTCGCTTTCCATCCAGCTTTAAAGATACAGTTAGAGCAGATGATTAAGTTTCTCTCCGCTTAAGAGACAAAGTAAGTACATAACGGTAAAATCAACTTCAGAGGAAAATCTACAATCATGGTTTCAAAAGAATGACAATATGGAGGAAATCACACAATCAATGTTGATAAAGTTCATTAAGAATCTCTTCCCCCTTTCTCAACTAAGAATTTAGAAACTACAATTTATAATTGTTGACTATTGTCTCGTCCTCCCTCCCCCCTCCAACTCTAAACTCTTCATTTTGTCTTTTAACTCCACTTCTAAATCACTGATCTCTTCCAGCTCTTACTCTGTTTCTATTTGCCTATGAAACTACGTCCTCAAAGGTTACTTACAATCTATTGACTGCCAAATCTAAGAGCCTTTTCTTAATCCTACTACATTTCTTAATAGCACAGTTGGTCACGCCCTCTTTTTGAATATTGTCCTCCCTTGTCTTCTATAATATTGCTCTTTTGGATCTTCCCTTACCTTTCTGACCATTCCTTCTCATTTCCTTCGTTGGGTCAGGATCCTTCTCTTGTCCATTAGTTTTAGTTTCTGTACTTCATCTGTTAGCTTCTATTGGTTCAGTTATCATTTTATGAAAATGATTCCCCACTCTGCATATCCAGATCTAATCTTTTTCCTGACTCTTCCTGAGTTATCAATTATTGTTTAGCATCTCCTTGATGGGGTGATAATATCTTGACCCCTAAAATGAAAAGACCATGTCTTTGAAAGCAACCCAGTCCCTGAATTATCCCATACATTTCAGCAGCTCAGATCACTGAAGCTTCTGACCAAAGCAACTGGCTCACAGTAACCCATGTAGATCAGCTAATTAGCTTACCTGACATTCCTTTCATTGTTTGCACCTGGTCCACACCAGACTACTTGCATACACCAATGAGTCCATCTAGATCACCTAATTAGCCTAATTGATATTTTTTTCACTGTTTGCACCTGGCGCACTCCAAACTACTTACCTCTCCCATCCAGAACCTTTCACTGTCATGTTTGTATATAAACAACAGTTTTAGCCCCATTAAGTTGCTGGTTCACTAAGAACCCTACCTGCTGCTTTTGGCTTTACAACAAACCTTATCATTTGACTGGAGGATGGTTTGAGTGTGTGAATTCTTTCCAGTTAGACACTGTCCTCTATGCTGACATTTTGGAGTTCCTAGAAACCCCAAACTGCATCATCTTTAGGATATTTCACAGGCATCCCAGACTTAGTATATCCAAAACTGAACTCCCTATATTTTTCTTGCAGTCCCTCTCCTGCTTCCTCTCCCTCAGCCTCCTTAAGCAATCACTTGCCAGATGTCATTTATTCTACAAGTCAGACATAGATTTTCTTGTCTCTATGAACACATCTACCCAAGTTGAAGCTTTATCACTTCTTGCCTAGACTACTACAAGAACTCCCTTAATCATTCTACTTGTTTCCATTTTCTTAGCATGTCAATTTTCTTCCACAATGTTACAGAATTGAGAAATTGACAATGTCATTCTCCCACTCAACCCCCCCCAACCTTTAGTCTGATATTTGAAGAGAGCTATTACTTACCTTTCAAATTTATTTCTTATGTTTCACTTTTATATACTCTGTATTCTTGTCAAATTAGACTGTCATTTATTCTACATATATGATCTCATAGATTCCTCATATATGACTTCCCCTTTTGTATTTCTTTAGTTTACTTCAAAGTATACCTAATGTTACTTCCTATACAAGGTCTTTACTATTTACCTCAGTTGTTAGCAAGCTCTCTGTCATGAAGGAACTATTGTTTTGCAAATACCTGGGATTCCCTTTCCTGTCCACTTATTACACCCTTGCAGTGAATTGTAAACCTTTTGAGGACAGGGCATTATTTGTTGGGGTTTTTTTTTTGTCTTTTCAGCTCTTGTGCTGAGTATAGTTTCTTGAATATTGTGAAGATTGGTTGTTGAATTGAATTAAATTAGGTCTGTGGCTGTGAAACTACTTCTCTCTTAACCAGTGATGGGCAAATGAGGTGGCACGAAGACAGACTAGTTAGGTAATATTATTGTCTCCATTTTAATATGAGGAAACTAAAGTTCAAAGGGGACAAGTAATTTGCCTTGGGTCACAGAGCTACTGATGAAATGAGGCAGGATCCAAACTCAAGTCTTCCTAACTCCAGATCCAATGCTCTCTCCACTATTTCATGCTGTCTCTTTTAGAGGAGAATTGAGGAGGTGTGTTATTAGTGATACTACTATAGTAACTGCTTATTGGTGGTGTGGTCAGCAGGACTGGGAGACTTGCTAATTAGCTCCAAATCTCAAGTAAATGAAATTAATATGAAGAGCAAGGTATTTTAGGATTAGAATATAAAAGTAAAACCAAGATAATTTACCTTTGTGGTCTTCAACATGATATTCTCCTAATTCTTCCTTTCCCCATGGGTGAATGGTATGACCATTAAGGTCAATGGAAAAAGAAAACTCTCCTTACCTGTCTCTCCTTATCTGTCTCTCTCTGTGTCTCCCTCTGTCTCTTACACACACACACACACACACACACACACACACTCACACACATACTTTTCCACCCCACATTTAAAAAAAAACTATCATAAAATCATAGGTTTAAAACAGAAGACAAGATAAAGTTTGCCTAGTTCAACCCCATCATTTCACACTTGCAGACACTGAATCCAAGAAAAGACAAATAACTTGCTCAAAGTCACACAAGTATCAAGGTAGGATTTGAACCCAGGCTCTTTATCCCCAGATCTACCACTCTTCTCTATACAACATTGCTTCCCAACTGTAGTTTTTCCCTGACATGTAGTAATGGTAATGTGGTAGAAGTATTACTTATTCTTAAATTTCATGACTGTGCAGAGCAAATGGCTCCCCCAAATTAAACAAATTTCATAGTTTTTACTACCTTAAAAAAAGGCAAATGTAACCCTTGTGACAGGTACATTTGCAAATTCTGTGTGCATTCAATTTTTATTGATTTATGAAAGATTTCAGTTCTATGTGATAAGAATACTTCAACTCCCACCCCCTCCATATTATTCACACTTGTCAATTCTGTTGTTTTGATACTCGAAAAGAGCAATGCCTTCATTAGTGAGGGTGGTCCCATCACCAGTGCATATTGCAGCCCTTTAGTAGTTTGTCTTCAGAAGTTACTAAGGCCCACAAACATTCAGTAACTTCTGGTTTTATATCACTCTAAACTTAGTGAAACCAGTCCTTGAACATTAGATGCAAATTTCATTTCTACAGTCAAAATTTAAACCTTAGCAGGTCAGTAGGAACTTTGAGAACATATGTGCCATTAGGATGACTTTGGAAAACCCAGAATCCTCTCCACGTTATAATAATACATGCAAGAAGGATTCAGAAACTGTTGCTATTGAATTCAAAATACTAACAAGACCATAGAAGACCACATGGAATGCCTACTTTCCATATTTAAGATAGGTGTATATTATGAGCTATTAACAATGAACATATTTTACTTTGAGTTTGTTTGAAAGTCAAGATTCACTGAGCAAAAGGCCTAGGTCTCATAAGTAAATTATTTTCTCCATATCACAAAGAATAGTCACACTGTACAGCATATCGAGCACTTTGTTGATAAATATTTAAACAAATTACTCATTCAAGTTTACTGGACTCTCCTCCCCATAAGAGAGGTGGGAGTGAGGGGATGTCACAAGAAGAAAATTGTGCTTCTAAACATAGATTTTTAATTTTCAACTGGATCATCTCATAGCCTCAAAACTGAAAATCTTTTCAATTTGGAAGACTGAAAAATATGAATATGCTACAGTTGTAGAGGGACTCATTTGTATTTTGGAGTCCACATTTTCTGTACATCTGTAAAGATTTATGGTACTTAAGAGATGATTGTACAAGACATATGGTTTAATCATGGTGCATTTAAGCCTTTTCTTATCTGCTTAAGAATTCATTTTTTTCTTTCTCTAATTTAATCCATAGTTTTACTTTTGTAAATATATATATACATGCATATATACATATACATACATCTCTATATAATTGCATATATTTTGATACTTCAGTATAAAATGATATGGGGATATGACTAAAGCATTAAAATTCATTTATTTACCAAAAAATAATTAAAACAGCATAAGCTTGAAGTGCTCGAAAAAAAGAATGAGCATTAATCTGTATTTGATACTGTATTTTTAACATAAGAATATATGGTTGGATTTTACATTGATTTTCATTTATAGCCCCGTAATCCTAAGAGGACGATAATGAACATTGCAGAAGAACTCTGTGATTTATATCTTGGCATTAATATATTTTTGTTACTAAAGCTATCTCCAAACTGAGGCTTACGTCCCTTGAGCTACGTCCTAATAATGGTCGCAACCATCTGATTGTTAGAGTAGGCAAAAGATAAGTTAGGTTAAATGAACCCAGATAAAACTTGCAAATTGTAATTACTGAGACAACTTCCATAGAAGTAGGCTTAATTTTTTTATTGTGGTGATGAGAAACACAAAAAGAAAACACTTGAAAGTGTCTATTTCTATGGGTGAAAAATAAATTTGCAGGTTATTTTCTTTATATGGAAAAAGTGTGTGTATACCATCTTAATACCATGTGTCACAAAACTTAAGGCATTTCCCTTGGATGTTATAGGGTTGTGAATCATAAGAATAAAAGAAGACTATCTCCAAAATCATTCACATATATCACCACAGTATTCATTTTTTTTTCTGAAGGAAAATTAAAACTAAAGGATATAGGCTTTAACTTTAAATAATCTCTTAATCAGTAACTATCCATCATAGTTTAATTCACTTTTTGTTCTGCTTTAAATACTATTTATGAAGTTTATGATTTTACTCATCATTTAGAAACCTGCTAGGAGGGTGGTCAGGGGAAGGGAGAAAAAAAAATCCACTCCAGTTAATCCATTTTCAATGTTGAATTTGAAAAGTCTTTCATCATTGAAACTATCATATTGAACTATTTAGCAATGCTTGGGATGATCCAGAGAAAAAGAAATAGTTATTCAATTAACTTCAATTCTGTGTCTGGCTTATTATAATTACAGGGTTTTAATGACAATAATAAACCACATTTTTACTTTTCTATGCCATTTTTAAAAATTCTGCAAAGTTTATGACATGTTGAATCAAAATGGGGAAATGTTTCCATTTCATGTAATTCACTGGAAGAATGATCTGTATGTTTTAATTCAAAAATGCTTTAGAGAAACCTAATAGTTAATCTGAAGGTGCCTTGAATGCTTCTTTGAATATGCATTATGTTCTTTGGACTACTAGAAGATATTCTATTTATGTTTCCTTTACTATTATATTTTTATTTTATTTATTTTAATTTAATTTAATTTTCAGATCCTCATTCTTTCCTGCCTAGCTCCCCTTGCCAATGAGAGAGTAAGACAAAAGCTCTACAAATTACCATCTAAAATTCTCTGTAAGATAATAAAAACACGTGTGCCTACAAGCACATACACAGAATACACATATGTGTATGTGTGTATGGAATATGTAATACCATACACATATACATGCATGTATACATGCATACACACACACCACTAAAAATTTGCTTGTACATCTCTTGAAGAATGATGGTTATTTTCACATTAGAAACCTAAGTTCACCTATATCAACAAAATGTATTTGTAAATGGATAAATGTTACAGCGTGCTATAATTTATAATAAATATGAAAATGATATAATAATAATAAAAGCTATATAGCACAATGAGATTTATAAAGAACTTTATCTCATTTATTCCTCGTATAAAATATATAAGGTAGATGCTATTATTTTCACTATTATACAGACAAAGAAAATGAGGCTGAGGGAGGTTAAGCAATTTAACCAGAATCACACAGCTATTGTTGAAAGTGTATGCAGCAGGATTTAAACTCAAGTTTTTCTAACTCCAAATTCAGCATTCTATTCACTATGCCACAGAAGGCTAGAATTAGGGGAACATGTATTCACATCTAACCTTTGGTGCATGCTAGATTCATGGACAACTCACTTAACCTGTTGGTACTCTACGTGGTTCTCAAAGACCATAAGTAACAAAGGGGTTGTCAATACATAATGGTGTAGGGAATTTCTACATGAGTTCCAAACAATGATGAAGTCTTAGGTCTGGGGAGGAATAAATGAATTTATGAACTAATGATTGAATGAAATAATGGATTACTTGTTGGCATTAACGTGATAAACAACTTGTCTGGTCTTCCATTTTCTTCACTCTGTATATGCCTGGTGTTCACAGACCAGAATCCTGAAGACCAGTCAGAGAACAGAACAGAATTTAATCAGATTTTACACCTGAGATCACTTAGTGAGCAGATACAAGCAAGAGGATCAGATCAGGGCTCAGGAGAACTTGGACAGCCAGCAGAACCCAATGTCTCTTCTTTTACATTATATCATATATTTAGATCCATAAAGGGCCTTATATTTTTGCAATCTCAGAGCAGAATTTTTTCCTCATTGTTCCATGCTACCAAAACAAGCCTGTTTTTAAAGAGTTTTCACTTTGGTGGGGGCGGGGACACAAGGAATAATCATTATTTAATTCTCATGTTTAATATGGTGGAATATGTGAATTATATCAAGAAACATGGCTATATGCTTCTGCCACAAGAATATTTTATCATCACATATTACTTAATAGGGCCTAACACATACATCAGGCCCTAATGTAATGCATAACAAATTTGGTTTGTAATGGTTTAATTTCAGCTAAATGAAAGGGAACAAAAATGTTTTATGTGATGAATGTTGACAGATTTAAAAAATGGAATTGTCAAGTTGCCAATGATAATTGTACTTTTCTGCTTGGTTAGTAAATTTTCACGAATACTTAGTTGTTATAAACTTAGTACCTTATGACTTAAAAACTATTGGTAGAAGATTGCTTTGAAATAATTAGCAAATGAAAGTCAGAAAGACTATAAGACGACCACTACCAGGTATGACTACCCTGGGCTCGTAAGGATGACTTTCTATTCACCAGAGAATGTGGGTAGGCTCTGCTGAAATGCCACCTGGAAGTGTCTAATATCTTCCAATATTTGTCCATTTCTCAAACGGTACAAAATTTGCATAAGTGATTTTTCAACATTCATTTAGAATGTTGGAGAAAATCTTTAGCATGAGTTATACCAAAACAAGAAATTATTGAGAAAAATATGCTCAGGAGGCAATAATATTGGCCAAGTGTAATGCCATGTGCTAACAGCTTCCCAAAAGAATGCTACTGTGAACAGCTTTTAAGGCTCTGCTTACATTATACAGTATAGTGAACACTCCATTTATTCCATCACAAATCAAGACAAACATTCACAACAAATCACAATATAATATTCACAACATTACACCTTATCAAAGAAAATCACAATATAGTGTTCACCACAGCTTAGCATTAGAATGGCCACATAGTTTTCACCAAAGTGCCACAGCATTTGAAAGAAAGAAGAAAAGAAGAATCATCTTGTTTCCCTAAGGAGGTTTGCCTTCTCACTCAGTCATTCAGTCATTTCACAATACAATAATCAATCTTCCACTCATGGGGCAAACATAGATGAACTTAATCAGTCACTTAACCAGATTCACAATTACCAAGTATAATTAATCACTAAATACAATCATTAGATAATTCTACAAACCCTCCACCCCTCAATGTCTAGTAAACTTCAATTTCATCACATGTTCAATAACCAAGGAGAGGCCTTTTTTTTCATCTTGATTCAGGGTGGTCTCTCAGATTCCCTTGATCCCCTTCCATGGTCCCAGCTCCTACCTGCATCCACCAAACAGTCACCTGGATTCAGAGGTAGATAGCTCCCAGCTCTTTGTCCAGTTCTCCAAGCAGTTCTTGTTACACACTGAAGTTCACAGGGTCCAGCACATCTCAAACTTTTCACAGCTTCTGTTGCTGGGAACTCAAGGATCATCCAAGACACAAACAAACAAAGGTTTATCCCGGTCATATTTCTTCAGTCTGCCAGCAGTTGGGCTGGCCCTAAAACCCGGAAGGAATCTTAGCCTTCCAAGCAGCCTTCCAGGAGGCAGCTTCAGCCTTCACCAGATTCTGGTCTCATAGAAAACTCCAACTCAGTTCTCAGAGCAGCAGCCCACCTTCTAGATGATGTGAAAATTCTGATCCCTCCACCAGGAGCCACCAGGAGGAAAATTCTTGATTCTGATTCTCTGTCCCTGGAACTCTTCTTACACACACACACACACACACACACACACACACACACACACACACACACTGGCTTCCTGTCTCAAGCAACTCCCTTCTGCCATGTCAGCAACAGGAGACAGAGTTCACGCCCTCTGCCTCTTTCACAGAAGTATTTAGCCCTTAGTTACTAAGGACCAAACACATGCTAAATTAATTACTGTTATAGCAAGGCATTATTTTTATTATTATTATTATTTTTATAATGATGCAAATTATTTTGATGGTGCAACATTTGAGCATTTTCAGTGAGTGATGTTACTGTAAAATGTGAGAACATTGTCCAGTAGACATGAGTTCAAGTTCTAACTAACACTTGCTTTGTGATCTTGGGCAAATCAGTTAATTTCTCCAAATTGTTTTCCTTATAGGCAAAAGAAAGAGAATAAAAACATTACCACTGATTTCATAGACATTGTGAGGAAAGAAATTCATAGAATTTAAAGCACTTATAAATGTGCATTTTTATCATTGTCACAAAACTGTAATTATGATATTAAACTGACTTGCTGTTTCCTTTTTCCCATGGTCATTCTGAACATTTCTGAATGATTCAGTGTAGTAGTGTCTTTGAAAAAATACTTCAAATTAAACACTGAAAATGGATTAACATGATTTTATTTCCCTTCTTTTATCTCAATGTGTTGCATATACACAGGAGCCTATAGGATTTGTGATTCCCTCCATATATTTCATACCAAATAGCAACATTAACTTTACAATTAAAACAATCAGTCACAGAATCATGGGAAGCTTAAGATATATTTCTGGACCTATAGTCTTAATATACATTATATGCATTTAGTGTCCGTGAATCTTGGTTTGGAAACACAAAAAAAAGATAGCAACTATTCTTTCTGGTACTGATATATAATGAAGATGCCCTTGGATTGCAGTGAGGAGACCCTACTTTAAGTTACACATTAGTTACTTAATGACTATATAACTATGGGCATGTCACTGAAATTTCCTGGACCAAACTTTTTTTTTTAATGTGTAAAATAAGGAAAATAACGTTTGCACTCCTTACCACAAAAGACTGCTGTGAACGAAAACAACAAGAACAACAATAAGAACAGCAATACTTTATAAATTTTACTGTTCTATATATGAATGAGCTCTCATAATTTAATTCCTCTATCCTTTGGCTTAGACGGTAGAAATATTTCTTTTCCATTTCCAATTAGCATTCTTGCTTTTTTGTTTTAATACATCTGTATAAAGCAAAGAAATAATTTCAATATAGAAGATTTTTGTGACCTACATCAGCCACCGAAGACATCTTTCTAAAAATTTTAATTGGCCACTATATCAAATTATACTTTCAATAATTTAGTCCCATGACTTGGTAGAGTCTAATCCAATCCAATTCAACAAGCATTTATTTTTAATTATTGATTTATTAATTTATTAATTTATTGACCAATTGATTGAGTGGGCTCTTGAGAATTTTTAAAAAATGTCACCTTGTCCTCCTCCCCCCAAAAAATATCTTATCCTCAAGTGTGGTACTTTCTTCTGGAGGGGAAGGGACTGAATCAGTAATTAAACAGATAAGGATTTACATGAAAATCCACAGTAAAAACATCACTGCAATGGTAATTGGAATAATCCTGGGGAATTTTAAGACCTTCCCTGCTTTGAAAATAAACTCCGCCCTCTAATAGGCTGAATGTAGTCACATGGAGCCTTTGGTAGGAGGAGTTTGCTGAAGGGTGGAGCAGAGCCCAGGGGAAGCTGGGAGTCAGAGAAAGCTAGACTGGGAGGAGAAGAGGATGCTCAGGCACCATGCAGGCATATTTATAGTCATGGTTGATATATTTATCGTGATCGTGGGTGCTGTGAATAATTGGCACTACATTTGGTGACGAGAATGGGATCACTAAGTATCAGACCTCCATCTAGAGGTGGAAGGCATTTAGAAGGAGAAATGACTATCCCAGGATGGGAGGATTTACCTTATGCCTCCTTTGCAAGGGAGTGGTCTAAAGTACAGGGCTCTGTGAAAACTGGGAACAGAAGTTATAGCAGGGAGAACCTAGAGATTTAGAAACATATTTGCAAAAATAACAATAAAACCTGGGAGAGAGCTAGAGGCAGTGCGTAGGAGGGGCTGGATTTTACTAACAGGTTGCCATATTATGTGTAAATGCAGAACCCAACAGGAGAAGCTTGCTTAGGGGAAGCTTGTTTTTCTGGAAGGCCCATACCTTGTTACTTTGTAATCAGGCAGTGGGTCATGAGGGTTGTGATGTTCTCTGATCCTAGAGAAGGTTATATGTACTTCTGCTTTGGGGCTCATTTATGGGAAGAGTTGTATGATTTAGCCAGATAAGACTCTGGGCCGCCATTGAGTCCCCTGGCTTGGAAAACCCAGATGTTGGTGCTTCTTGCTCTGGTAATTGACTGTATGGATGTAATTTTCAGACAACTAGAAGCCCTGTCTGTTGAATTGTGAATCTGTGTTTCTTGTCTGCTTGTAATTTCTGTACGTATTTTCTGAAGTTCAGGGGGCTGACTTTTCCCCCTGAACTAGGAAACTGATACACACACACACACACACATATATTTATATATATTTATATATATGTATATATATTTGATTAAAGTAAGATTGTTAACCCTTTTTGAGTTGTTTTCCTTTAGAAAAGCAGATCAAAGAACTTGTGCTACCTGTATGTATGGGTATGCTAGGGTTCTTGCCGCTACAATCACTTATATAAATATGTACATGACTTTGAAAGTTTGCAAAGACTGCTGTGCATATCTGAGAAGGAAGGAGACGTCACCAACATCTAGGGGGATAAGAAATGGCTTCACATAGGAGGTGGTATTTGATCTACAGCTAGGGACTGTGTAAAATGGAGATGAACAGGGTCACAGGTCACAACTAGTTACAGAGCGTAGCCTGTGTAAAATATAGAAATGGACGCCAAATCTGTGGAACAGAAAGTAGGCCAATTTGAATACACTGTGCCAGATGAAGTCATAAATTAATTTGAATTTTCTTAGCTATCTTTCCATTCTTCTTTCATAAATATCTGCTTTAAACACTTTTCATTCTAGTCAAAATTGCTATTCCATGTTAGGCTTCAAATAAAGCATAGCTCAGGACCATTTCCTACATAAAGCCTTTCCTGATCACTCCCTTTACCTCACCTCTCCCCCTTCCCCCACTCCCCCCACCCCTGTTGTTATTTTTTTCTTCACCTGGAAGGGCCAAAGGAAGTAAAAGTGGAAGGAAGCTACACTTTATGAGTAAATACAGTCAAGTTAAAGATTTATGCCCCCAACATGGCAACCAAATGTGTCTTTGCCAAAATTCTAAATTATCAAAATCATATGTAATTTCTTGTCCTGTTATCAAGGTCTTCTATAAATTGCTCAAATGAAGAAAATTTGAAAGGAAACAACTATTTGGAGCATCTATTGGTTTGTGGCAATGAATGAGTCTGTTAGAAAAATACAGGAATTTAAGGGAAAATTAAGTCTTTTTTCTATAGAACAAAATTTCATCAATAGAAAGTGAATTGGAAAGTTTACAAAGTCAGGTAAATATAAGCAGGGTAAATAGCAAAGTCAAATAATTTGAGACTCTATCCAGATTCAGGAGACAATTGTTTAATAGCAGAGCCAGTTTCAGGCTAATTTCATTTAACTGTCATGTGCCATGAGTAATCTATATGGGTCAAAATGTGTTTTATTTGTCTCTCTTTGTTTTTCTCTGTCTCTGTCTCTCTTTGTCTTCAGTTCTGTCTTTATTTCTCTCTGTTTCTATTTCCATATCTGTTTCTCTGTCTGTCTCTCTGTCTCTCTATCTATTTCTCTCTCTCTCTTTGTATCTGTCTGTCTCTGTCTCTCTGTCTCTCTATCTCTTTCTCTCTCTCATCTGTACCTAATGGACACCAAGTATGGCCTGCTCATACAGTATGACCTGAGAGCAGAACCACCTTCAAGATTTTACCAGGCATTTATTTGAACATGCTGAGAAAGAAAAATAGGCAATTTTACAGTAGTGAAGGGCTAGAGGAAATGAAAATACAGATCAGTTCAGGTTACTTTAAATAAAAAGCTTGAGTATAAACTTACTGTAGTGTCTTCTTTAGCTAAATCACAGTTTATCATACTTACATTTTCTTAAGTGCTTTCAGTATTGACCAATTGCTTTCAAAGTTACTTTATTGGAATACTGTTTTTTAATTAGATTGCCTTCTGGTACCAGACAGTCACAGCTTTCATTAATAACAAGTGCTGTCATGGTCATAGAAGAGGTTACCTCTAACTTAAAACACACACACAGACACACACACACACACACACACACACACACACACACACACCTTCATGTACTCTTTATCACCATCCAGAGACAGTGAAGACACTTTCAGTTTCTCCTGGATGTTTATGTCTATCCACCCCATCAATTAGAAACAAATATTCCAGAAAGGATGTCCTCTTAACACGTGAATAAATAATGGAGATTGATAAATGAAATTTACTAAATCAAGATGAAATACATTTCTGAGGCTCTGTCAAGCATGCTTTCAAGAGCTGGACAGAAATTAAATGAATCACCTCATGGCAACTGGAGGTCAAAGGTCTAAATTGGAGTCTGCTGACACTTAAGTTAATGACATCTTTAAGTATGACAGAACAGGGAGATCTTAGCTACCATTTTAGCATTTGTTTAATCTTGTGCTCTTACTTGAATATTAAACTTGAGTATTTACATTTTTCTTGAAAAGGTAGTATATTCATTGAATTTTCAAAGACAACATGAGGAAATAAATATGGCTAGTTTCAGGATAATTTGGGTACCAGGGAAAGCTATTCCACCCCACCCAACCCCCCATTTTGTTAAATTTTATATTTTTCTTTTGTTGAATACTGACAAAAAGACCTCTCTGATTTTTTTTATAATTTAGGTTTATCTAAAATGAAATTTTATTAAATGTCAAAAATGATGTAACAAGTTTGACACAATGAATGAATTTCTTTAGAAGTTCTGGAGGAAGAGTTCTTCTTGGCTTTCTCCAGGTTTGATTAATAATGCTTCAACTTCTGATTGTGTAACTATTTGGTCATTCAGTGAACATAGACCTTGAGAAACAAATTCAATTATTTTGCACTTAGATTAGCATCGCTTGCCCCACTATGTTCCCCAAATCCAAATCTTTTATCTCTGTCACATGAATAACTCTACTCTGACATCCAACTAACTTTCAAATGCAACAAGCAAAAACATGTTATCTATCAGATTCTTCTCAATCCTGCTAACTGTCCTATTACTGTTGATGGTGCAATCATCCTGCTGTGACACCAGTCATTTTTGGCATGAAACCTAAACCATCTTTGTCTTTTCCTCTTCTCTCACCTCTAACACCCAACATCCAGTCCTATTGATTCTGCCCCTATATAATTTTTCCTTTCTGGTTGCTCCTTCTTCTTTTAATGCCCCCAAATTTGCATTAAACCCACATTGTCTCCAACCTAAACTGATTATTAAAAAAAGTCTCTTACTTCTTTTCTTGATCCTACTTTCGTCTTTCTCTCGGCTACTTTTTTTTACCACTACTGCAAAAATAACTTTAAAAAAATAACAAGCAGTTCTCTTAACACTCCATCCTCACCCAAAAGTCTTTGGTGGCTCTCCATTATATGAATGACAAAATAAAAACTCATTTAAGTATTCAAAGCCTTCCAAAACCTTCCTGCAACCTTCATCCCCAGCACTGCCTTACATGACTCCCCTTTCACATTCTATATTCTGGGACGATCATACCACTTACTGCTTCCTGAGCTTCTTCTACAGTTTTCTTCATTTGTTCCTTGAAACAGAATATCTCCCAAATCTTGAATAGCTTGGTCCCTGCCACCATTCCACAGTTCAATGTCTATCTTTTGAAATCTTTATATTCTTCAAGGGTCAGCTTAAGTGTCACCTCCTTCATGAATCCTTCTTAATTTCCTAGCCTCAAAGTGATTTCATCTTCCTTGAGCACTCATGCAACTGTTTGATTTCTTGCATGCATTCATTACAGTCAATTTTGTATTATTATTCTTGTACATGCCAATTCTTGTCCATCAGATTGTAAATTGCTACATGAAAAAATACACTATATTTTATCTTTGCATCCTCAATGCTTAACACAATTGCCCATACGTGGCAGGTGCTTGATGAATATTTGTTAAATTGCGTTTTGTCCAAATATTAAAATAAAGTTGAAGGATTAATCATAACTAAGAGTCTCTAGAATGACAACATGTTAGAATTAGATCTAACCTGTCACTCAAGGCTCCAGATAGGCTAAGAGTCTTTTAATTAGCACAGCTAGTTAGTAGCAAAGGCAGAATTCAAACCGAATTTTTAATCCTAGTCCTCTTTCTACTGCACCAAGATTTTATGTTGCTGGCAAGAGAGATGGGCTAACTATGGAGCAAAGGCAAAGAATTATGGATGCATAACTCCAGAGTTGTAGTAATAGGCACCACATTTTTTTAAAGGAAGATCCTTTAAGGAAGGTGAATGGAAGCATGTAGGCAAGAATCATATTGCATGAGAAATCATGAATGAGTCACATGTACAGTGTCTTCTCACAATTATCTTTTCTTCTCATTTGATATTGATTTCAACTGACTTTAATAAGTTGATAGTCTGTATATGTATAATTGAATCTCCTGACATAACTACAATTAGAGGGGTTTTAATGTTTACACAAAAAAATTTCATTTTTGTGATAGCATTCAGGCTTGCTATGTCAAGTGCATTGTAACTTTGTTTTTGAAGGAAATATTCATGTTAGAGATAGCAGTGATAAAGCATGAGTCTTCCTCCCCACCCCCTCTTTTTGGCCTTCTGCCATGAGTGATATTTATGCAACCTAACCATTCTCCTTGCTGCCACCCAAATAGCCTCTACCTGCTTTCCAACTCTAGAACAATAAACAAATCAGTACTGCTAATGCTGCTAGGACAGATGTGTCAGTCAGTTCCCCCATGACTTCACTCCTGATCCCTGTAACTTCATAAGCAAAATATTCTCATTCAACCCATGTGTTTTATCTCTCTCTGTTAGAAGATATAAACTCCTTGGGTAAGGAATCTTGTTTTTGCATTTGTTCCCCCAGTGCTTAACATTAGACCCGGCATAGTGTATGTAATTATTTTTTCATTTGTTCATTCATTCATTCATTTATTCATTCATTCACTCATGAGACTTGTGAATAGTTTCTAAGCTTTCAAGTTCTTTCCTATCTTAAGCTTGATCTCTCCATCATTTTTTGGTATCATTACTTGTGACCATCTTTGCACTACAGTTATCAATGTATGCTAAGTTTATTGAATCTTATCAAGATTTTCATGCAGTTTGTCAGCCTCTTCATCCTCTGCAACAGATGTCCATAAGCTGTGATTTTCTTCAGGGTGGTCTTAATGCCTATGCTCATCTGACTTATTTGTAATGACATGCACAAGTATCTTATAAAATGATGTTTCTTATGCCCTTTGGGCACATGATGAAGCCATCTCTGCCAACTCCTTTGTTTGCTCTGTAAGGAGAACCTATGGGTAATCCTTCCATTCAGCTGCAAGTTTCTTTTGTCTTCTGGTTTCATTTATTATAAGGATGTCAATATTGATGTGGTTCAGTTCTTCTAATTACATGTCAATTTGCTGGTCATTGGACAAAGACCTCATACTTAGAGTACCAGTAGTTAAGCTAAAGTTTGCAGACATTACAGAAACAGTAAGATTCCTAATATTCTATATCCTGTTTTCTGTGACTACATCACCATAACTGCAGAAACTGAAAGTGCTTACATGGGAGAATTCTTCATTTTAAAAATTTGTTACATGTATTGTCATGTCCAATAGGTTCCTCACTTAAGGGTCTAAACTACTAATGATAATTTTCTTCTTACTTAGCTATCCTGGTCTTTGGAAAGCAAGATTTATTCTACCATCAAAACTATATTTAAAGCCTTTACAATGTAGCATGTTTTCCTAGAACTTGAGCTCTAATGATCTAGCCTAGGTTTCAATAAGCATGTTGAGGCATAAGAATAGGACTCTGTCGATGTTACAAGGGCTTATCTTGAGATACTTCAGGATTTGAGAAAGAAACCATGTGGTGAGCCAATAGGAATGAATTTCTATGACCAGAATGAAACAGATTTGGAAGAAAGATAAAATAATGAATGCAAGTCCATTTTTTAGGGATAAAAATATATATTTATTAATGTTGGGATTTGGATAGTTTTAAAAATGGAAGAAAGAATCCCCCACTGTCTTGAACAGAAGTCATAGGTTTATTTTATTGATTCAAAATAATGGTGTAGAGGCTATGTACCCAGAGATGAGAGCCATGCCCATAGGAGGTTAAGGGGGATTTACCTCAGCATCCCATGACTTGAGGGGCCATTCCTAAGAGTACATTAGCAAGAAAATATGGGTATTATTCCAAGGAAAATGCTATAACTTATTGGGGAGTCAAAACTATTTTATCCCTATGAAAAAATGTGAACATTTTAACAAATATAGTTTCCTGAGAACTCGGTTCAGTCAATGAATTTCCCATTAATTAGTTCTTAACCACTCTTTGCTCATGGACTCTGACCTCTGTCTGTAGCTAGGAGGGAGAGGTAACTGGATCCTTCTAATAACTCTCTCTTCACTTCCTTACAATATCCTACACAAGGCAGTATTTAGGATAATGTAGAAATCAATGATAAGATTAAAAGTGTTGTAGAAAATCTGGAGAGGAGGAACAATATGACCAAGAGAGTTTGGTAAGGAAGCTCTTTATTTTAAAAAAAATAGAATTTTATTTAGGTTTTAGAGAATGGTAGATAAAAGAAAATTACAGAGAGCTGTGAGGGGCGGAGCCAAAATCGCAGCGTAGAAGCAGCAAGGTCCCACAGCACCTACACTGCCACCCTAAACACCCAGAAAATATGAGCCCAGACAAAGACTAGGAAAGTCTAGGACTCTCAGACTCACAAAAATCCAGAGAACACAGCTCTCGCTGAAGGCAGCTCAGCAGCAGGGGCTCAGTGCTGCTGCTAGAGCAGAGGCTGGAACAGCTGGAAGCTGAGACC
>CM053594.1:153013014-153039335 GCA_028646575.1 Pseudocheirus occidentalis
ACAGGGGAATTCACACCTTTTCACCAATGGATAGAGTTCTGGGAATTCACACCTTTTCACCAATGGACAGAGTTCTATACTTAACTCTAGGTTACTAGGATCTACTTAACATCTGATCAAACAAATTAATTACCATTACAAGTGCCTTTTTAGGGAAGTTGTGGAAATTTGCTTCCCTTGGGAGAGAATGTGGACATTAGATCTTCCATGCAGTTATTTGGTCCTTCCAGGCATATACTGGTTCCCAAGCACACCCACACTGGGCTATACTAACTACAAATATTTAAGCAGATTGGAGCATCAAAACTTTGAGGTAAAGAAGAGCTCTATGTAAGGCTAGGAGGGCATGGTTCACAAAAGAGGCCAAGAAGCTATATATCCCTTCTTCTTCTCCTCCTTGAAGCATTTCCAGGTCCCCTTCGCACGTGATCATGCCAAAAAGCCTAGAGAAGCATTTTTCTCTTCCTGGGATAATACCAGGGGTGGGGAACCTGTGACCTCAAGACCACATGTAACCCTCTAGGTCCCTCAAGTGTGTCACTTTTACTGAATCCAAACTTCACAGTGTAGTGAATTCAATTATTTAGTGAATTAAGTTCACAAATTTAGGATTTGTTCTCTGAAGTTTGGAGGATACTTGAGGACTTAGAAGGCCCCATATGGCCTTGAGGTCACAGGTTCCCTGTCTCCGAAGTCCTTCTGGTACTTGTGAGGCTCCTGAAGTACCTCCTGTTTATCTTCACAGGGAAGCCAATCATACCTTTGTTGTGAGATAAAGACGACCAGCCCTGGAAACAGAGGACTTGGGTACAAATCCTACCTCTGATTCTTACTGCCCTGTGTGTGGCCTTAGACTGAGTCACTTTACTTCTACCTCTATTTTCTCATCTGTACAATGAGGGGAGTTACTCTAAGTAGTGACTGAGGTTGCTTCTAGTTCTAAATCTGTGGGCTACTATCCCAATCTATATTCATGCTTGGAGGCGTGCTTAAAGGATACACTAAATACATTAAGCCCTAAATACTTTAGGTACTAGGGTTATTCTCATGTGACTCTACTTGTAAAACTCTATCTCTTAAGCCTTCTGCTTCCTCAATCTGTTTCCGGTATATAGAAATGATGAAGTCAGAAACTTCTGGATAAGGTGTTTTCTGAAGGGTGAGGATCTGTCCTGCTAAGTGTCATGCCCAGTCGGGTAGGAGACAGGAGAGGACTTATGTATTCTTCCCATCTCCCGTCTGATATAGGTACAGGGAACAACCTCTACAAAGCTTCTTTCAGAAAGGAACTCACTCCAGAGACAGCAGATATAACCCTTTAAAGAACTCGAGGGATAAGATGAGTTTTTAAGCCAGCCGATTTGAAGTTTCCCTTCCATTTGAATCAAGGAACTTGAATACACTTCCTAAAGGGATCATTGGGTGTGCCCACATTTTTACACTCAGTTTTAATATTCCATTAATATATTAATTATCTCTATGAATGTCTTACTCATTGTACCTATTATCTGCCTTTTTTGCTTTTGGTGACTACATTAACTATTAGGAGTCAGAAATAAATTTGTCAAAGTCTACCTACTTTCTTCCCCCATCCTATGATTTTAAGATCCTTTTGCCCAATCACTTGAATTCCAGGTTCAGGAAATTTTGAGAAATAACAAAAGGTGAGGCTTTCTGAAAAGATAAAAACTAGGAAGCGATCAGGGAAACAAATGTGTTCTCAGATGTTTTCCAGGATGAGCCACAATACTGTCTCCCTTCCTTCCCATAGGAAGTCAGTTTTCTTCACTGTTTGTTCAAGGGTAGGGAAGTGGGAAAGCAACTTCCCATTCTGCCTCTAGTTCTTGGGCTGCCTCCTCTCCCCAGGCAGTTAGAACCCACTTTGAAGTTTCACTTGAGCCAATTCTCGTGCTCCTACCCTTATGCCAACTCTTTCAGCATAGAAGGAACTGCCAAACTGGGGACAGGTTTGCTGGGCAAGGGCTGTGGCTCCTTTGCCTAGATCCAGTGCTCTCTCATCACACCTAGGCTGTGCCAGAACTTGGCCCCTGCTTGACTTTGAGACAACATAGCTGATCCCCCAGTCTGAACCTTCTCTGGCTCTCCTCTCACCATCCAATTACTACCCCAGTCCTGTACCAATTCTACTCAAACCCAAGAAGAAGACCCTGAGCCATTGCTGGGGCCTGTTCCTGTCTTCTTCCTTTGAATAAAGAACTCTTTTTCAGGACCAAAAACCCTTTTCTTTGAATGACCCATCGTTGGGACAAATTCCCAATCCTTTTGCAAATGTCTGCCTCAACTCCTTAGCCATAGCTCTGATCAGCAAATCAATTCAAAATCATCCTCCTGTGGAATTATAGGTGACTTTAGGAATATTTCTTTCCCTGTTCTCACATACCCCTCTGAGTTAATTACTGAATGAGCCCTCAGATTCCAGATGACTAGGAAAGTCCTAAACTAACAAAGGTTCTAGTACTACTCACTTCTTAGCCTAACACTCCCTAGTAAAACAAAGGAACATCTCCCAGGTTGCATTTGTAGAAAGAGAGGTGTGAATATTTCAGAGTAAGCCTATTCATATGTTTAAAAACCCAATGACAAAGATAATTTTCTTTTAAGCAAATGGTAACATTGATCACTTTCTTTTTTCAGTCTTAATCTGTGAGTTTGGGTTTCAGCAGGTGAGTTTTTGCTTCAAGCCAATTATAACTCTCAAAACAAAGGAAATGTAATTACCTTTTTATTGACGCATTAAAAGCAAATGAATAGTATAATCAGCAGCTATATTCTTTTCAGCAAAGGTGTTACTGTTATCAGGGCAATGATTAGCTGGGGCCAATATAGAGAAGTGGTGAGAGACACAGGAAGGGAGGAGGGTTACTCTGGCCACAAGTAGAGGGGGAAATTGTGATTAAAACAGAAAAGGGAAAAAAGGAGCACTTCTAATACAAATTGATAGAAGGGCAGCACACTTGATTGAAACACATTGGGGGGTAAAATGCTTCTTTTTCAAATTTTACATATCATTGCATTTCACCTTCAGTTACAATATTTTGAACCACAGCAATACTGCTGCCCAAGGCTGCTTACATTACCATGGATCTCACTGCAGCACAGTTACAGTCTTAATTAACATTTCTGAAACTCCTGAAAATCATTTCATGGCCTCCTATGGAAAGTGGTTTCACAGCAATGTGAAGGATCTCAAGTGTGTAGGTGGGGAGGGGGAACCATGGGAGGTTCCTCTGCTGGGAGGTGGTACAGAAAGACAATGAAAGACAGTAAGACACACATAAAAGAAGCTTTGGGAGAGCCCATGAGCATGCTGGGTAACAGTATCACAGAACAGGAGGAGAACTTCTAGACCAGTGGTTCTCAACCTTTCTAATGCCACAATCCTTTCATACTCATATGTGGACACATCTGCATGTAGGCAGACCCGCCTGGAGGCAGACAGAGGAGTGGTGTCTCGGTTCCTAAGACCATTGGAAATATGTGTTTTCCAATGGTCTTAGGCGACCCCTGTGACCCCTGTGAAAGGGTCCTTTGACCCCTAAGGGGTCGCAATTCACAGGTTGAGAAGGGCTGCTCTAGACAATGCTTTGTTGAAAGGTCCAGAGAGAAGAGCCAAGGTCAGATCAAAAGATATCCTAACTTGGAATGCAATCACAGTAAGATTTAAAAAGAGAATTTGTCCCCTGGGACACCCTTGGAAGGCAGGAATGAGGGCCCTCAAGCATTTTGCCTTTCTGTGAAATATGCTTCTGCAAAGAACGGTGAGTCCAAACACTAAGAGCTTTCTGATGTTCTATTAAATCAAGAAGTCAGGAGAACAAGGGGGAGCAAAGACTTCTGGTACAGTGAACTCCTATTCAAACCCTTGCTTCTACCATTTCTTACCTGCATGATTTTGGACAAATCACTTAATATCATTGACTCGGGTTCCTCACCTGAAAGAAATGTTCACACCAACATTAAATCTTTGATTTTGCAGGATCTTCTGACTCTGAGATTAAAAAAAAGGGGGCTTTCAAGTTGGTGGAAATAGCAGAATTCCCCCATGTATGGTGTTTCTTTGACGTTACTACTACATGAAAGAGGGAGTAGTTAGGAGAAAAAGTGATGTATGCAGGGATGGTAGGGTCACCCTGGATCACCAGAACAATGTACAATAATGGTCAAGCAACATCTAGCAAATTGACTGTTAGGCAGCAGAGCCTGGCAAAGTCTCCATATGGGGTGCAAGAAAGCACTGCTAAGCTATTATTTAAAAAAGGGTTGCAAAGAAAGCTGCAACAATCCTCTACTTGGTGAATTCCTTCCTTCCTTCTTCCACCCACATTCATTTAGGTGGTAAAGGAAACATTAAGTAGCAACCTGACGATTTGGTAATGCTTAACCTCACGCCTTCAAACTTTTTCCCAGAATGTCCTACATAATAATTCATGTTTATATAGATATATTCTGTTGGCAAAGTGTTTTTTCCCCGATAACCTCGTGAAGTGCATGATGTGTAAACCCACTTTACAAATGAAAAAACTGAAACTCTGGGGGACTGAAAGACTTACTCATATAGCTAGTGTCTGAAGCGGGATCTGAACTCTGATCTCAGGATTCTGAATCCAGAACTCTCTGAAGTCTGTGCTGTAGGGGTGGGCTGAAGGTAGAAGCAACAGAGGCATATGTACCACTATTTCTACTGCCCCCATCACTGGCTGGGTAAGTATTCATTTGCCAATAACATCTTCTCCTTGGCATTGGAACCTTAAAAGCATCTCAGTCAATCAATGGCAATGGTGTAAAGAGAAGATCTGGCAGTACTATCATCCTCCTCATCTCCCAGAGTCTAGTAGATTTTTATAAAAGCCATAATGTGTGCCATATAACAATAAAAACAATAGTCTAGACTTGAATTCAAAGACTATAACAACTGAGTACTTAAGGCAAATACAAATTTTTCAGTATTTTATACCTAAACAAGGCCTGATCTTTGAATTGTTTCTATTTTTGACACTCTAAATACAAACATCTTTATGAATTTCTACCTTACTATTCTAAAATCTGTGATGCTACAGATTCATATTATAAGTGATTCTTATTGAGTGAAAAGGGATGTAAGTAGAGACATATTTATGATACATTATTAAGGAAATCAGGCAATTTCCCACTAATGTATCTAATCTTATATCTTATTATGCTAATAATAATATGCACTACATGATGATAATATAGACAATTAAGGTAAGCTATTGAAATTGGATAGTGTCACTCTGTTTTATATCACATAAATATATTTCAGTCAATGGTTCCTATTAAAGTATATATAAACATATTAATATGAGTAATATCAAAGTGAAACTCAGCAGTAATAATTCCATCTAATCAAACATATGAGGTTGTTATTGTTGTTTTGAACCTGGACTTCGATTATTTCAGTGTAGGAAGCTCCTGGTGAGCTCTACCAATGCAATAGTCTACAACTTTCAGACTAAAGAGTCGCCAGGGCCGCTGAGAGTTCAAGTGACTTACTAGAGTCACAGCCAGTATGTAACCCACGTCTTCCTGATAAAAGGCTAGTTCTTTCTCCATTGCACCATGCAGTAGTATGCATGTCAAGATTAATTATGACTAAGTTTTGCAAATTTGAATTTGCAAAACAAATCCCAAAGCTCTCTTTTTAGGAGACAAAATTTGAATCAAATAATAAAATAACTGACAGGGCATTCTGATGATTCTGCAGATGTTTTCGTGGATCAACCATGTTCATCTGTCTTTTCTCCTTTTTGAAGCATAGGCAGCCTACCTTTCCTGGTTATACATTAATTTAATAGTATCTTTACAGTGTTATTTACTATGAATTTCACAAAGAAAACTTTGCAAGTTATGAGTATCACCTCAGAGAACATAAAAAGGTAACTGAAGTAAAACCAAGTGTGTAGAGTTTACCATTAGATCCAGCTAAGTTGAGAGCATAGGAAATGAGACTGGAAGAGCAATAAGCAAAGACAAAATGGAAGACATACACTTGCACTTTGTTGTGATCTTTGCTCATTGGCAACAACAGTAGAATCACCTCATTTGGATCTGACCCAATGAACTACGTGAGGGAGTAGTGATGGCCCTAAGAGGATGAAATCATTAAGGACGCCTGGTTTGATCAAATATTCACATAAATATACAGGCCGAAACAGACAGGATCAAGTCTTATGATACCTAAAAAAGAGACACATTCTAAAAGAATGGAAAATAAAGAGATGGAAATTAATATTTTTATTTTTGTTTTAATGACCATGAAGATGTGAACAAATATTCCACAATATAGTTTTTTCTTGTCTTTCAAAAAATCTTTATACAGATTTTATATAAGACAGCCATAGTGTAGTGGATGGAAAAATAGCTTTGGGACTTGCAGGAAGGCCTCGGTTCAAGTCCCATCTCTGATACATAATGGCTGTATGATCTTGGACAAGTTACTGAATGACCCAGAGCTCGAGGCAACTCGCAAACACTATATTTTACAGGAAAGGTACCAATCTGCATTTGTACTGGGCTTGTTCTCTCTTGAAACTCTCTCTGTGAGTTTCCTATGCCAATGAAATCTTAAGTCCAGTCTATCCCAATACATCTTTATGGAAAGAGTTTATACCTGAAATGAAGACATTCTTAATGAAAAGATGAGAAATGAATATTTTTGTATGTGCTTCTATATGACTTTCTAAATCTTTAGATATTGTAAAATGTGTAATACCACTTAGAGTTTATTATTATATAAGACCATGACCAATACAAAAAATACTTTGAGAATTGGAATTGAGCAATGTATCACATGGGGTAACAGTTGTTGGCCAATTTGTTTGCCAGACTCAGAAGGTTTCTTGCAGGAAATATTAATGAAAAAATATTTTTCTTATTGGAGGACTGGTCTTCCAACTGCCTCTGTTCACAAGGGATATCACAATGATTAGGAATATATCCCTGTTGTCAGTATTTTACAAATGAAGAAACTGAGTCACTCTGAGATGACTTGTGTCACTTGGGTAGCAAATGGTGGAGCTAGGACTCGAACTCAGGACAAATGACTCTACATCCAGTGTTTTCTTCCCTATCTTATGCCGCTTCTACCCTGCTCTTTACTACTATTGAATCTTCACTCATGGGGTTGCAAGCTCAACTCAGCTTCAAAATGCCAGATGGTGATAAAGCACAGATTGCTGATTATACTCAGAAATACGGTAGGCTCCACAATAGAACTAAACAGAACCTTAAAAAGATACCCTTGCTATTATGATGTGGGGCTTCAATTTCCAAAGAAACTGCTATCTCTAAACCTTTACAATTTATTAAAAATCACAGGATTCTTCAGGACCTCCAGGTGCATGACTATGATAAACTAAGAGAAGACATCCATATCTTTGCATAAAGGCTGTCTTTTATAGAAAAATCATGAGTTTATCTTGGATTCTGATTGTTATTTTCTCTTGAACTCACTACAGCCCACTCATCTGAGAATCATTCACATGAAAGAACTGGCTTAAAACTCTCTCTCTCTCTCTGTCTCTCTGTCTCTCTCTCTGTCTCTCTCTCTGTCTCTCTCTCTGTCTCTCTCTCTCTCTCTCTCTCTCTCTCTTCGCTTTCCTTAAAGCTTAATGAAATGTAATTCATGCCAGGCAGCTTGGCATTTACTTTTCTATGGGAAGTTACCAAGAAACATTTGTCATGAGTTCATGTTGATTTTTCTGCACCACTCTATAGGGCAACTTCTTGATTTAGTAGTCAAGGGGACAACTAGGTGGCTCTGTTAATAAAATGCTGGGCCTGGAATCAGGAAGATACATCTTCCTGTGTTAAAATCTGGTCTTAGACAATTAATAGCCGTATGACCCTGGACAAGTCACTTAACCCTGCTTGCCTCAGTTTTCTTATCTGTAAAATGAGCAGGAAGGAGGAGCAAACCACTCCAGGACCTCTGCCAAGAAAACCCCAAATAAGGTCATTGTAGAGTAAGATATGACTGAATAATAACAACTTTTCAACATGGCACAAAGTTCTCTTGGTTTGATCTCAGATCTCTGCTCCAATATTCACAGCTCTGGATCAAGTACCGCACATAGATAACGTAGTTTTGACAATCACAGTAGATTCTTACATTGTGTCCACACTTGCCTCAATTGAGTTTAAGCAATTTTTGGACAGTAACCTTATCCAAGTTGCTTCATCCTACAAAGAGGGTGGCTAGAAGGATGGGAACAGAATATTCTAAAGCTTATTGTTGGAAGGACAGGATCGATAAGATTTGCCAGATTTCTCAATATTAAAATGCTTTATTCTAGGAATTATTATTGCCGAATGCATTTATCTATTATTTGAAAACTTTCATGAAAATCCAGAACAAATTCTCAATATTGCTATTCTTACTTAATTTGTATTCAGTTTTACTAAAAAAGCTATTAGGACATTGGATTAAGATGGAATCTTTCTGCTTTAATTGAAGACACATGGCCTCTGTCATAATAGCAATGTCTTGGGATTGAATGAAATCATCACAATGTAATCCATAAATTTGAAGGACTTCACCATCTACAGGGAACCCTTTTGGAATTGGACTCTGTCCTGGGATGCTTCTATCACAATCGCAAATCCTTTTGGTGAGCATAGATCTCCTCCTTTTATGTCTTGCTTGATTTTTATAATTTTAGGGTTTTGAATAGGATTATATATGTTTTTGTATGTTCCAAGAAATTGAAAAGAATCTTGATATATGGATGAGATATACCATGTTGTAAAAAAATCTATAAAGTGAAAATTTATTTTATTCATTCAAATGCTCATATTTTAAAAATAAAAATATTAGCATAATAAAATCTACTGTTTACCACATCTTTATGTCACTTGGTTAATGTATGGCCTATTTTTTAATGTCTTGCAAAAGACTACTAGTTCCTTACTAATATCTTCCCTGAAAATGTCTTCAGTTCATGTAGAAATAAAAATTTTGCATGAATGGTTGAATAAAGACCCAAGTTGGTAGTTGTTCATGTTTTCTATTTCACCTTTTATTTGTATCAATAAGGTCATAGACTTTTTTCTCACTCTTTTGTTTTCTTCCCCCCTTTAGATATCTTATAAACCTGTCTATCAACACTCTCACAATTATATCACCTCTACCACAGATTACACACACACACACACATACTTATCTATAAATATGTGCATGTGTATATATACACAGATATAAATATATCTATATCCACATGTGTATACATATTAATATAAATGTATCTACACATGATATGTGTGTATACATATGTACATATACACAAATCTATATCTATCTATCATTATCATCTTTCCGAAGTCTGGTCTCAGATACTGACAAGCTGAATGACTCTGGGCAAGTCATTTAACTTGTTTGCCCATTTTCCTCAAATGTAAAATACAAATAATAGGACTACCTTGCAGGGTTATTTATTGTAAGGATCAAATAATATCATATTTATAAATGAGATCATATTATATATGCATATACATACATATAAAATGTGTTATGGAAGTGATAAAATTATCATGTATGTGTATATATGTAAGTATATTAAATAAATATGTCATTAAAGAGAACCAAAATGGAAAAGCAGTCAGGTCAGATAAACTATATGCACATATGTATGTATACACACCTATCACACATACAAATGAAAGTCATAAAAATATAACATGTATATACACATACACATGTATCCATATTTGTGACCACATATGATATATTTGTACGTGTATATCTAGAGATGAAATACAAATTGCACTAAAGAGAACCAAAATGGAAAAAGCAGCCAGATAAGATCGTGTGTGTGTGTGCACACTTGTGTGTGTATGTGTGTGTTTTCATACTTTAATGCCCTTGGGTTGATTTTGCTTAGTTGGATATTGTGTTAAGCTTTCTTCTGATTGGATTTATCTTCCTTGTTTTTTTCTGTTTTATGAAAGGATAGTACTTATAATCATCCATAACCCTTCTTTATAAGATTTTATAGATCAGTTTATATTGTAGCCTAATGTTGCTTTTGGCAGCCATTCATCTCTGGTTGGCAAATAAGTCAAAGGTTTGCTGATTAAGGTGCTTTGGGGGATATTTTGGTCTTCTTACTGTGACAATTAAGTTATATTGGTTTATCTCCTGGTTGAATTTATTATAGTATGTGTCAATGTCATTCCTATTGTCCATTTCCCATTTTTGTTTTTGTAGCTCATTTAAACAAACCAGAGTTAAACCTTTTAAATTCTGTGCCACATCATTTTCTCATTAATATTCTTTCTTCTTATTAATAAATAAATAATAAATTCTTATCTTAACTCTGATGAATCCATGAACTGACTGTGCACGGACTCTCATTGGCTGAGGAATGAAGTCCATATCCACAATAAGTCTTCTCCTGTCTCTTAGGTGGCCAACTTCATTTTTTTGTGAAATTACACAATGCTTTCCATGTACAAGGTCTTTTTTTTTCTTTTTGGAGGGGGGAGAGCAGAGTAATTGGGGGTAAGTGACTTGCCCAAGGTCACAGGGTGAATAAGTATTAAGTATCTGAGGTGAGATTTGAACTCAGATCCTCCTGACTCCAGGGCTGGTGCTCTACTCACTGCACCACCTAGCCACTCTAGGTCTTTTTTTTTTAAAGAAATTATTCATAATATGGAAGTTTGAAGCTTCTTTATAATAAATGTCTTCAGTCTTTTATTTCTTTGTTCTTAGTAATTCTTCTGGATTTCATAACTATGCCTCACTTACTATTATTGTCTCATCTTAGAACTTCCGTCAGTGCCTGAGTACTCCTTGTCCAGAAAAACCTACCAACCCTGAAGTCCACTCACCTTGAAATATTGTCTGAAAGTCCACCTCCATTTTCTCTCAGTGGTGAGTTCCCTCTTCTGCTATTGTTATTGTTTTCAGCTGTTTCTAACGTTTCTTGACCCCATTTGGGGTTTCCTTGGCAAAGATACTGGAGGGGTTTGCATTTCTTTCTCTAGCTCATTTTACAGATGAGAACACTGAGGCAAGCCAGGTTAAGTGACTTGGCCAGAGTCACAAAGATAGTAAGTGTCTGAGGCCAGATTTGAACTCAGGCAGATGAGTCTTCTTGTGCTTTACACACTGCATCACCCAGCTGTCCGGAGCTCTCTTAGTTCCTCCAAGACCTCTGTTTTGTAAAGGGAAGCTGAGGTGCAGTGTGCGGATGTCTGGGCTTCGAGTCAGAAGGATCAAATATCACCTCTGAGATTTACTAGCTGAGTGACTCTAGGCACGTTATCTAAGCTCTGTGTCCTCTTCTGTAAAATGGGAATAATAACAGCACATACCTTGAAGGGTTCTTTTAAAGATTAAATGAGATGGTATTTACAAAGCAGTTAGGACAATGTTTGGCATGTAGTAGGATATACAAATGTATGCATGCATGTATCACATATATGTGTATGTGTGCATATGCCTATATACTGTTTATTCCCTTTCCTCATCTCCTCTTCCCAGCTTTGTTCCTGACTTCTTCTAGTCTTCACAGTCATGTTGTCATACCAGGTACCCTCATTGCCTTCCCTCTCCCATTTCAGTTCCCTTTTGTGTACTCTCTTACCCCAGTAGAATCTGAATTCTTTAAGTGTATGCTTTTGTTCATTTTTGTATCCTTAGCACTTAGCACAGAACCTGGCATATAATAAGCCTTCCTTCCCTTCTTCCCTTCCTTCCTTTTTTCCTCCCTCCCTTCCTCCCTTCGTTCCTTCATTAGTTCATTCCTTCCTCCCTCTCTTCTTTCCTCCCTCCCTCCCACTCTCCCTTCCTTTCTTCCTTCCTTCCTTCCTTCTTTTTTCTTTCTCCCTCATTTCTCTCCATCTCTACCTTTTCATTGAAGCCACCAAGTATGAAAGTATATGTCAATTTGATTCTACAATGTTGCTGCATAATCTGCAATTATTTTCATGGAGATCTTTTTGCAAATATAATTAGAAATGTAAAATATTATAATGAAATATTTCATGAAATAATATTTCTCCTACCTTCTAGGCACTCTGTCAATGCCTTGCTTTGCTTTTCCAAGGAGTACCTGAGATCTACACCTCCATTTAACAGAAACTACTTTCTTACTTCTGGTTTTGTCTCTAGCAAGAATATAAAAGATGCTATGATTCATCCCTTCCAGCAATATGTGTATTTATTGGTCACTGGATAGGGATCTTCCATTTAGAGCACCACCAGTAAAATAAAAGTCTCTCATGGGTCTAAATATTGAGCATTATTCTAATCACCCTTTATCCCCTTTCCCGTAATTATGCTCCTGTCCTTGGGGTTGTATGGTTTGTCCTTTGTTCTCAAAGACCATGCCATCAGAAAGATGGTGCCATGACTTACAACTGAACTGGATTTGAGTGAGGGAGAGCTGTGCAAAGACACCAGTCTCACTTTCTCCTCCAGAGTCATCTGGGTTCAGAAGTCACATATAGATCAGGATACCAAGAGATGGCCTAGGATGCAGTGGGAAACCTTGATTTTTTTGAAGCTAAAGTCTTTCTGAGTTCTCACTTTTTCTGAGGCAATGCCTATTCAGTGATTAGGCTTGTTTAAGAAGTGAGTCAAAGGATAGCCCCTTTAATAAAAAAAAGGAAAGCGGGATGGCTAGGTGGCACAGTAAGAGCACTGGCCCTGGAGTCAGAAGGACCTGAGTTCAAATCTAGCCTCAGACATAACAAAAAAACTAGCTGTGTGACCTTGGGCAAGTCACTTAACCCCAATTGCCCTACCTCCCCCCTCCAAAAAAGCAAAAAAAAAAAAAAGAAACAGAAATACCCACCAATTCCGTGTGACCATTTTGGTATCTACTACTATCAATCCTCTACCCCCATAGAAAGTATAATTCAAATGTTTAGTATATGATGAAATTCCATGAAAGTGGTAGCTTCAAGTTCATGGAAGTTATCTTGTCACCCACATCATAATCACCACCAATATGTAAAAATGTAAAAACTAAACCATCTCATATAACAATGCAGACTAATGAAAGAAGCCTATCAAAGTTGCCCCTCTTCCCATGTTTCTGTTTCTTAAACACAGAAACAGAATGCTATTGAAACAAATGATAGCTCCCAGAGCAATATATCAAAACACTCACAATAGGTTTTCAACAAACTGCTGGGTATTCTAGCTTTTATTTACTACATCCTGGTGTACTAACACTCACCCTCAACCCCACACAAGGCAGGTAGAAGTGTGAACATGAGGGCCATTGAAAGAATGAATTTTCTCAATATACTACAATTACAGAAATGTGCTGAAGAACAGGAGAGAGATTCATCGCTAAAGAGTCCTTGAAGGAATGCCTGCAAAGTACACCTGTGCCTCATTACCTGAAATGATATTTGCCACACTGGAAGGAGGGCAAAAGAGCCTTATGAGATTCTGTTAATCGAATCAAAAGGGATATGAAAAGTACAGCCACAGATTGGGAAAAGAAACTCAAAATCCTCCCATGCAGAATAAAACAAGAGAACAAAGACACAAGCCCAGTTATGAACACAGCAGTATCGGCCTTGCAAACAATTGCATTTTGTTAACAAGCCACATGTGTACACTTACTGAACCAATGAACAACTGTGATTATACAAAATACAATGATGCAGATGAGTCTCCCTTCATTGCCTCCCAAGAGCATCCATCCCCTTTTTGTGTATGCCATTTTATTTTTCCTTTTGTTTGAAAAAAAGTTAATATATTTTCCTTTTGAAAATATCTTAAATCTATAAAGTTTACTAAAACATTTACTGAGGTTTGATACATCCTTTACCTTCCCTAGTGTTTTCCATATTATTAAAAATAAGTTCCCTAATGGACTCAACCATCTGTAAAATGATTTGAAACTACACAAGAAAGTGACTGAACTATTCATCCCTTTTGACTCAGCAATTGCACTATTGGGCATACAGACCAAGGAGGACAAAGATGGAATAAAAAGTTCTGATATGTTCTAACATATTGAGAGTAGTACTTATTTTTGGTAGGAAAAGACTGCAAATTGTGTGCCCATTGATGGAGAAATGATTGAACAAACTGTCATGTGAATATAATGAAATATAATTGCCTAGTAAGAAATTGTAGATATAAGACGTTTAGACAAAGGTGAGGTTTGTATGTACTGATACAGTATAAATAGGCATATATATTAATGTGTGCACAGATACACATATAAATATACATTTATATACAGAGAGAGACAGAGACAGAGAGAGAGAGACAGATTGAGAGAGAAAGAAAGAGAATAGTAAACACAACTTCTCAAGTGGATTTGTGATCTCATTGAATAGGATGCTCCCTCCATTGATACTGATGGCAACCCATCCAAACTCTTCCATTCATACGCTTTCCATGTGACTTATCCACATTTCATAAGTTCATGATAAGGGTCTATTACCATGAAGACCTTCCTTACTTTCTCCTGACATCGTGATGATACTAATTCAGTCAACAGATTGCCCAGTTGTTTTTTTTCACTCTTGCAACATAAACATACCATTTTCTTTTTAAATGGTACATTTCCTTGATAAAATTCTTTCCTCTTGTTCTTCAAATTTCCTCATTTGTTTTATGTTGCAGCCTGCTCATATGCACTCTTCTTTTCCCACTGTATGAAATATGTGACATATACTAATTAACATATTCACCACTGACACAGAGGAGATCCATCACAGACTCTAGATTTAAAAAGCACTTCCTATAGGTAAGGAGGACCTGAAGACAGACCTTTAGGCAGATGACACTGTGCTAGTTGTGTCACATTCTAGAGCATTGCAGATGCTCCAGGATAAGACCCATAAATAATCAAAAGAGTACTGTTTAACTATCCATATGGGAAAAACAACAGCAAAAACAAACATTGAAGAATGTCTATTGTCCAGACCATGGCATGCAGTTAGATGAACACACTATAGAGCTAATCCATTGTATCTATACCATGGATAGACACTGTTAATGAGATGAGCCTAGAATTAGGAGAGCAAATATATGCATATGGGAAATAATAGAAGTACTTGAATAATGATACCTGAACTAAATAATAATAATAAATCATTAAAATTAATTAAACATTAAATTAAGTAATATAATCCTTAATAATAATAATACCCAAAGGACAAACTTTTAAAACGTCAATATTCTACCAATGTCATTGTCATAGTTGTCCTAGAACATTGAAATTTATGAAGAAATAAGTTGAGTAACACAGAAAGAACATAGATGTGCAATTGGCATGAGAAAGCAGTAACTTATAAAAAACAAAATTTGAAGAAAAACCAGACTAAAGGGTATCATCAAATAAATGTATTATTGCAAAGAAGATGAACTGACCATGTGTCAAAAGTGAGAGATACTTGATGTATTGCCCCATCTGATCTTCTGGCATCCTTATAATACCAAAAGAAATCAAGGATGACTCCTTAGCACATTGAATGGGACCCATATAACTACCTGATGGGAAGGCATGCATAAGAATCACACAGAAAAGGAAGGCATATGTCCTTGCATCATTAGAAAAATATCTATATCGATAACATCACAAACCCATTTGAGTATTTAACATGATTTAACATATGAAAGAAGCCTACCAATTTAAGGTATCACAAATGTGAGGTGATGCCATTCATTCATATTCACTGGCTTATTTCTATGCCTTTCAACATTGTGTAAATATAATTACTTCCCTAATAGCATATATGTTATGGTGCAATGGGGAATAGAACTCAACTTGTATTTGGAACAGAGGTTTGAGTTTCCCTCCACTCCTGTAGCGGCAACACCTCAGACAAGTCACTGAATCACTCCTAGCTTCAGTTTCCTTCATGAAAAGTAGATCCAAAAAAACTTTGGGACTTGAACAACTTACCTTAAGAAGTGTTGGGAGGATCAAAGGAAATAATTTATGCAAAGTGATTTGTAACAAAAAAGCACAATATAAATGTCAGCTATTGTTATTATGATCATTTCCCTTAAAACTAGGCTAGGAAAGTTGCATTCTAATTATTCAGTTTATTCATTATCATATTGTCAGAAAGAAAAAAAAGTGTCAGGAGAGACAGAATGCATTCATTGACTTGCATCCCAGTTCAGTGCACAGCATTAAAATCATAGTTTCTTCAGCTGATGAAAAGAAAGGTGTCTAGATAACTTCCTTCTATTTCACTACAGTTGCTTCTTAGGAACTTCACATGAGAACTTAAATATATGGATATCCTGATTTGTTTTGGGGAAGCAAAGGAGAAGAGAGATGCATTCAAAAGCTAAAGTATGTTGACCTTTTATTTTTCAATTTTTTTAGGTGAGATGAATTGTATTTTTCTTCTTTTTTAATTAAATACTTATTTATATAAGGAATATGAGAATTATCAACAAACACAAACATTTTAGCATATGCAATCATGAACTTTTGTTAGGGACAGTTTTTTAAAATTTTTATTAAATTTAACAAAAGAGTAATAAAAGTGCCCTGTTAGTTTCTGATCTATACCAAAATTTTTTTATCTTCTTTTTAATAATGCAATTTTCTATAATGTCTTTTATCTGTCTACCCATCCATTAGAAATCTAGTGTAGTAAAGCAAAAAAAAAATATGCAACTTATTGGCCTTGTCTGAAAATCTGCATTTCATTCAGTACTTCTGGTTTATTACCTTTCTGCCAAGAGGTGGGTGGCATACTTTATCACCAGACTTCTGAAGTCTTGATTGGTCACTATGGAGCTAAATTCATTCTTTCCTTAAAGTATATGTAGGACATAGAGGTACATCGGAAGACAAAATTCTTAAGTAAAATATAGCCATTCAATTATTCACTCTTTTCTAACTTGGATAAAATTACCTCTCACCTTCAGTGGAACAGTAATTTCCTGATCTCTTTCACTTCATACCTACTACAGAGACCTCTTTTCAGACCGTTCATTCACATAGAGGTGTAAATCATTGCCTAGAGCTTCAAGTGATATCATGGAGCCCTGGAAAGGACTGGGCTTTTTACTTTAACTGCTGCCAAAACCTTATGATAAAAGGATTAAGTTCCCACTTCCATTTTAGGCATCAGCAAACAGTTGAAAGGATTTTGGAAGACTATTCAGGAGTTTCTAAAGTTGGACATGTGAGACTCTTCCAAATTACCTAGGTTCATAACCACAATAAGCCCTCTGCAGTGTAAGCAAAATGGAATAATTTGGTACCCTTTTCTCATCCTCCTATCACCCACACATATGCCTTTGGTTACCAGCCCCATGGACCATCTGGCATCACTGATTATCAGTGTCCCTTATCTTCCTTTAAAATTTAAGACTTACTTCTGTGTTTATGTCAACCAACCTGAGAGCACAAGTGAACCTCTCTTTTTCTCATGCAAAAAGGGTCCATAACTAGTACTGGTCTATGGGAAAAAGGAGAAAACAATCTTAACAAGACTGAAGCTTGTTGTTGTTGAAGCAGCTAGGTGGTGCAGTGAGTAGAGCACCAGCCCTGGAGTCAGGAGGACCTGAGTTCAAATCCAGCCTCAGACATTTGACATGCTAACTAGCCGTGTGACTTTGGGCAAGTCACTTAACCCCAATTGTCCTCCAAAAAGAAAAAAAAAGACAAGCAGAATGAAGAATATCATTGTGGAGAAGCATCAAAAAGAGCAGAGATGGGGGAAATGGCAATCTAGAAACCATATAAAATCCCCATTGACTGAGAATTCATTTGAATACACACACACGCTAACATACACACACGCACACACACATATACACACACATGTGTGTATCTATGCATATATATCATACATATATGTGTGTCATGTGTCATTCTTGTTGACAGCTATGTATGTGTGTATATATAATATGCATGTATGTATACACATGTATTTATCTGTGTATGTATATATGCATGCTTGCTTCAAATCACTATCTTCACCAACTGTGCGATGTGGAAAGAAGACAATTATGCCAATAATGTATGATTCTGTAAGTGGAGGAATTAATTTTTTTACATCACTTGTCAGCAACCTGCTGCTTGTTTGCTACATGGATATAGATAACCTCTCTGAAACATTAACTGAGAGGAAGCAAGTATTCTTTGTTGACACATTGTCAGTTTCTAATTTGTTCTCAAACTGTGAGGTAAATCCTCCATCACCACTGGAAAAAGACCTGTTCTATCTCACATCCAGCTTTCTGCCCTTTTCACTGTTTGTTCTCAGCTGGAAACGCAGGCGAAAAGGAGTTTCCTCCCCAGAAGCTGATAAAGGTCCTACCGACAAAATTATCTGGAAAGCTCAACCTCACCTTCATGCCTTTGACGCTAGGCATAGGTGGACAAATTCTCCCTTGGATGGTCTAGTGTTTACAATTCAACCTTACCAAAAAAGCAAGAAGACTTGAAATGAACCAAGCAATTACATTTGGAGGTGGGAAAGCCCATGATTTGCCACAGAAATTAATTTCACAGAACAAACACTTAACAAATAAGGACTAACAACAACAGCAAGAAATACACACACACACACACACAGACTAATTGAACTTTGGGAAGCTTGGTTAGGCAGTACCAAGAGCATCTTCTCCTGTTATAGGTACATCCTTTCTATTACTATATTCTGTTCTGTGGCCTGTTACCAAGAATACAGTAAAATGTGACATGCAGCGAATTTTCCTCTGCAACAGAGACTGACCTGATTACATTTCTCTCAGTGCAGGATCCCATTCTTCTTTCTGACTGCTGTTCAGATATGAGACTGACAGCTGGACTCCATCACCTGGATTAATGGGTTAAAACCTGACATCTTTTTAGTATTTCGGGCTTTATTTTCTTTATCAGCGTGACTTTCATGCTCAGAGTGCTCTTGCTACAATATTCTTTTAAAAGTACACTTGTCAGGGTCTATTTGCTACTAGCTACCTTGATGGTGACATCAGCAATGGCTGTGGTTTACCTTTTGACCTTATAGAGGCAGCAGATGGGCCCAGTAATAAATCCCGATTATTAGTGAAGGAGCCAATAGCTTGGAAAGACAGAAATAAAAGTCAGGCAGTTTTACGCTGTAGTTCTTGTTATCTGCTTTGATATGGAGTTGTGGGCCATGTCAGGGATGGATGATGAGCAACCTCTAATGCCACAATCCATCTCTCCTTTCATTCTTTCAGTCTTTATTCTTTCTCTCCCTCCTTCCTTCCATTCTTTTCTCCTAACTCCCTTGATTCTTCTCTCCATTTCTTTCTGCTTCTCTCCCTCTTACTTTCCTTCCTCTCTTCTGGGCTCCTTAGCTTCCTTCCTTTTTTCTTCTCTCCCTTCCCTCCCTCCTTCCTTCCTTCTTTCCTTCCTTCCTTCCTTCCTTCCTTCCTTCCTTCCTTTTCTACTTTTTTCTTTCTTCCCTCCTTCTTTTACTTCTTCCTTCCATCTTTCCTCTTCCCTCCTTTCTTTTCTTTCCTCATTCCAAAGTTGAACTAAATTCAACAATAACAATGTTTGGATATACTGATGGTCATAATTTAAAATAGAGACAGGCCAGCCAAGCCAGGGGAAAGACTCACAATATAAAAATAAATGATTTTAATGGAAATACCATAATAGAAATGATATTTTTGGGGTTAAAACGGAGTTTATGAAATAGTTAAGGTGAGCTCTACAGTATAATCTCATCTGAACTTAAGGACTTCTGTTAGTCTTACTATTGCTATGCTGTGTAACTTGGATTAAAATCACTTAACATCTCTGTGTTTAGTGCATAAAAACATGCTTCAGAATTATTTTAAGGAATAATGAACTAAACTGATACAATTTTTAAACTATTCTAGTAAAAGTATGAAGCATAACCATAATCAGTGTCCTTTACTATATGACTATCTTTTGGCAGGCTTGAAATAGTTAATGCTATATCTGAAGGAGTTTCCAAGCTCTGGGTAGCAAGTACGCAGACAGTGGTAAGGGGGAAAGAAGAAAGGGAATAGCAAGCTAGGGAGGGATTTCAGATGACGAGGGGTTCTCTTACACAAGTTAGAAATGAAATGCTTTCACAAAATTCTAAGAATACAAAAAAGACTTTTTAATCTCAAGGAAAATGTATAATGTGAAATGGTTACTACAAGTAAATAGTATGCATTAATAACAACAGTAAAAGCCTTCAATATTTACATGGCCAAAAGATAGACTGACAAGGCATTTTAGATGAATTATTATAAAAATAATCATAAATGTAAATAAAAGCCATTTCAGACAGAGGTGATCTTATAGGAACATTCAGTTTTAAATTATTTACCTATTGTTAGTGCTTAGATAACATAGGAATGGATCTGTACTAAAATGGTTTTCTAAGAAAACCATTTTTAAAATAACTAAGTTATTGATGCAGTTTTTTATTCAGTCTAGAACTTTTCCCACTATCAATATTTTTTACAAATGAATAATATTCCATTCATCATATGGTTCTTTTTGGCTAGATAGCTTCTGTCTTTAAAAAAAAAGGTTGTATTATTGATGGACTTAGAAAATGATGGATGATAACACATTTTCCACCACATTATAAATTCTTGATGAAAATGACAAATATATTTTCTTCCTAAAAAACTTGAACTATGAAGTACCAATGGTTGAGTGATATTTCTCTATAAAAAATTGATGAATTTTCAGTTACAGCAATATAAATCTATAATTTTGCTTAAGTTGCTAAACTAGGTCATATTGGGGAAAAGAAATTTATCAAGTTCAGTAATAATCTTATGCCAAGCTAATTTTTAAAATCTTTAAATAAGAACTATTTCTCAGGTTGTCATCCACCTCAGTTAAAGGAATACTCACATCATTGAGATAATAGAGCTATAAACTCAGTTTTCATGAACAGAAATGCAGAATAAATAGGAAGTTGCTATCTTTGATTTCCAAGATTTAGTCTTCTTTCTCCTGTGGTATAGTGCAAAAAGTGCTGGATTTGGGCTCAGAAGGTGTGGGTTCAAATTCTCAGCTCCACTATCCACTTGCCTACAGCAACTATGGCTTCCTTTACTGTAAAATAAACTCATTGAGTTATGTGAAGTCTAAGGTCTGTCTCTAAATCTATGACCCTGATTCACTTCATTATTGCATATCCTCTTCTGTCTTGTCCCTAGACTTTGATGATTCTGGAAAACTGAGTGAGGCTGATGACTTTGTGCAGCTCTCCCTCACTTAAATCCAATTTACTCCGTAATCAAGACATCATCTTGTGATGTCATTGGCTCTCTTTGAAAATGAAGGATGAACAACAACAACTTATCTCCTTCCTCAGTACCAAAGTACAATCCGGGCACTAATTTATAAGATTCATTCCTATGTGATCTAAGCACTGACAATAGGTACTTACGGTGGACACAGTGAGTGCTCAGTTAATATTTGTGGAATGAATAATTAGGGATGATATGAATTTTCATCCTTTATAATTGTGGTTCAGAAGGAAAACTGACAAGAAGAAATTGAGGAGGAAGGAGTACTGAAGTCTCTTGATGTAGAACATGCAGATAAATACTGTGAATGAGAAATTAATGTGGTATAAAATATATGGTCATTTATAAAAATAGGAAAGAAAGAAGTTTTAATTAGGATCCATTTCAGAGTCTAAAGCTGAATGCACAATTTAATCACTGGTTTTACTTTATCAGTTGTTAGTTATATCAATCATTTCACTGCTGGGATAAAATGAGCAGCACAATGGATCGAGAGAAGGCAGCATGTGTGGGAAATGTGTGTCCTCCATATAAAATACCCAGGTGTTTTAACATATCCAGGTGGTTTTTCTTGCTTTTGGAGAAAGAGAAAAGCAAACAACCCAAGGGCTAATGTACTAATTATCAGTGGTTGTGCAAGCCTCCAAAAAGCATCTATTCTATAACCCCTGGAAAAATTCTGACATGTTATAAACTGGCTGAATTAGCCTAAATCAGTAAACAACAAATTGGTGCCAGCACAATAACACAACAGTGTGGTGAATACTAAGTGACTTATTCTGGTCAGGTCAAAATCAACAGGAGAGCATAATGACATAGATGTGCTTTACTCTCTATTTTATACAAACATTGGAAAATTATTTAAAGTTGTGCTTCTAAGGGCACTGGAAAAAGGGAATGTCAACATCTAAATGACAGGGTTTTTTTTATTGTAATCAGAGAAAATCAGCTTGGCCTACAATGTAAAAGGTTAGCCTTGGTGTCAGTAAGGCCTAGGTTTAGGTTTGTCTCTGATATATAATGGCTGTATGGTTAAGGATAAGTTACTTAACCTCTCTGCTCCAAGACAACTGTCTAAAATAATTTAATGCCATGGTCTGATGCTCTGCATTGATGAATGGAATTCCTACGCTAAGAGTTATGCAAACTGTTGAATTTATAGGGCCAGGCCAGGCAATGGGGGGGGAGGGAGGAGAGAGAGAGAGAGAGAGAGAGAGAGAGAGAGAGAGAGAGAGAGAGAGAGAATTATTTTCTCAGGTAGCTCAAAGTTAATTTGTTACTACGAAGATGGAGATGTGATTCAGGCAGTATCCGTTTTCATGGACAAATTGTATCACTCTATAATTAGAAAGTTTTCAAATCTTTTGTTCTCAGGACAACTTTATCCTCTAAAAAATTGTTAAGGACCCCTGCCCACAGAGAGCATTTTTGTGTGGGCTATATTTATGTATATTTACCATATTAGAACTTACATCATTTTAGGATTATTTTGAAAATATTTTGGCTACTTAAAATGATTTTGAGGACCCTCAGGAGTATCTATACAGTATTTTGAGAACCTTTGGCATGGTTTAACAAAAGAGTCAGGAAAAGGGAAAGGTACAGCTTTGTCCATATCTCCCAACAGGTGCTCACACAGATCAATTTGTGATTTTGGAATTAGATCACTCGATACTTTTAAATCACATATTCATTATTCAATACACAGTGTAATGAATGGGTTTGGGGTGTGGAATCAGGATAGCCTGATTTCAAATCCCACTTCAGATAGTGACCATTTGTGTGATTTTGGACAAGCCATTTAATCTCTCTTAGTTTTAGTCCATTATTACAAAAAGAAGACATTGGACCAATTTGTCTCTGTGCTACGTTCTAGCTCTAAATCTATGATCCCATGATACATGAAGGTATAACATATGGAGATTGAACTTGCGTGAGTATAATGATAAATAGAATAAAATAATTATATTATGTTCCTAATATGTTTTGATCTTTGTCTTAATGGAAGCAAGCTAATGATATCATTTCTTTAGGAGGTACTGAGTTTCTTTGAGCAGAAGCTGAATATATCAAGCATGTTGAAGAGAGGAATCATTCTTCAAGTAGTGGTTGGGAGTTCTAACATTCTGGAAATTATGGTATAGACCTCTACCTCCAGCCATAGTCAGATCCCCTCTATCTTTAAAAAAAAATCCCATTCAAGCTAAAGATCTCGCTTCCCTTTCACTATTTAACTTATGGTTAGCTACCCATGAAACCTTCATTTCAACCTGTTGTCTTACCTCACACTGCTCAGATCTGGACCCTTCTTTTGACTCCTATAGTCACTAACCCAGTTTAGGCTTTTTTAGACTATTTTAACAGTCTACAAACTAATCTCCATGTGCCTAGTCTTTCCCCTCTGTAATCCTTCTCTCACGGAGCTGCTGTAATAATCTTCTTAAGGTACAAGTCCAATATTTCCTTGCTCAGAAATTTTCTGTAGCTTCCCAATGTGACTTTGAAAAACAAGTATGAACAAGATAGCTTGGCATTTAAAGTCCTCCACAATTGGATTCTGACTTACTTTTCCAGGCTTAGGTTATATTACTCCCTTGCCAGTATTTGATTTTCTAGCCAAACAGGACTAAGAATTATTTTCCAGATCTGGCATGCCACCTCATTTCTCAACACATTTGCCCAGAGTCAGGGGTGGGGAACCTGCAGCTTGAAGGCCACATATGATCTTCTAGGTCCTTGGGTGCAGCCTTTGATTGAGTCTAAATTTTACAGAACAAATACTTTTATTAGGGGGATTTCTTCTGTGAAGTTTTGGATTCAGTCAAAGGGCCACACTCGAGGCCACACTTCTGAACCCTAGAGGGTTCTAATGTCTAATACATTATGTCTAAAGAAAGAAATGTCTAAAATACATTTCTTCATCCTCTCTGCTTTTAATACTGCTTCTGTTTCTTTAAGGTTCAACTCATGAGCTCCTAACTTGATGAAACTTTCCTTATTTTTCCCAAACCCCTCAAATGAAATGGTTTTCTTTCTCCTTAAACTTTCCTTGATCTGACCTTTTTTCCCTTTAAAGGTCTATCTTGTATTATAATTTTCTATGTGCATCTATCCTCCCTACAATCTCCCTGTACAATGTAAGTGTTTTAAGGCAAAAATTGTGTCATTATTTATCTTTCTATTCATAGTGACTTGTACAAAGCAGGGACAATAAATGTTTGTTGTTGAACTGAATTAAAACTTATTCACAGAGAAGGGATAGCTCACTAGTATGTTATGTAGGGTCCTAGAGAGTATTAGAAACCCATATGAAAAAAAGAAAGTACATATTGACAGTATAGCCTCAGGGACTCCTGGGAATTCTTCATTAACTCACCTTAAGACATTAAATAAGAAATATGGATCCTAAGATTGTAACTGCAGACCTTTTCATCCAAAATTCAAATTAAAAAAAAGTTAAAAGGAACATAGGGAAGTAGAGGGAAGAGAGTATCTAAAAAAATATATTATGTCTATGTGGGTCTCCTAGTTACTTAACAAGGACCCAGATTAAACACACAGAAATGAGGCGAAGAACATTTGCCTTTCTAATTGAATTTGGTTGTATGCCTTTATGTAAGTCAAATACACATTTAGTAAAAGCAGCTATGTGCCAGAAACTATTCTAAGCTCTAGGGATGCAAAAGGTGGCAAAAGATTATCTCTGATCTCAAGGAGCTCACAATCTAATGGGTTAGAGATTATAGGTCTGATTCCATGCACAACCATTTTAGATCGCTTAATCCCCAAAAGAAGTCAACCCTACTCCAGTTTCTCAGATCAGTATAACCCCTTATTTCAATATCACACTGATTCATGAACCCATAGAGGCAAGGACTTACCACCACGTATCTATGTCTTATCATCTTGTGCAAATCAAATATTTGCATTCCTATGTGTTCTCCAGAGCATCTTTAATTCCCTTGAAATTGCATAGAGATAAATGGAGTATTTGAACTATACACTGGTAATTCCTCACTCTTTCCACGGGACTGGACTAGCATATTTTGAAATCCTATATATCTTAATGATATTTTTTCTATTTCTTTATTTTTTTTAAATTTTTAACTCATTTATTTTTTTGTTTACATCATTCATTTTCACAAGATTTTGAGTTACGGAATTTCTCCCCATCTTCCCCCCTCCCACCACCCGAAAACAGCTATCCCACTGTATAACCCCTCCCCCAATCTGCTCTCTCCTATGTCCTCCCTCATCACCTCTCTGATTTTCCAACAGGGCAAGATGGATCTCCCTACCCCAGTGCCTGTATATATTAATTCCCAGTTGCATTTAGCTAATAATAATAATTATATACATATATATATATATATTTTAATTGGATTATAGAACTTAAAATTCTAGATTCTTTCCCTTCCTCCCTCATCACCCACCCCCACTGGAAAGACAAGCAATTCAATAAAGGCCGTACATGTGTAATTACGCAGAACATCTCCACAGTGGACATATTGTGAGAGACTGATTATATGTCCTTCCCTCCTGTCCTACCCCACCCTTGTTCTATTCTCTATCCTGTCCCTGTCCCTGCACAGAAGTGTGTGCATCCAGCAACCCTCCACACCACCCTCCCCTCTCCTCCATCATCCCACCTATTATCCCTATCCCCCCTACTCTCCTATGTGGCAAGATACCCAGTTTAGAGTTTGTCAATCCTTCCCTAAGCCAAATTCACTGAGAGTAAAGTTGACCCCTTCCCTTTTGCCTTCCTGATTTCCCCTCCATTGTAACAATTATCCCTTGCTTCTTCTATATGAGATGATTAATCCCATTCTGTCTCTCCCTGGCTCCTCTTATTATATTCCTCTCCCACCTCAGAATTTCACATTAAGTATTGTCCCTTCCTATTCAATTGATCCTGTGCCCTCTATGTACACATATATACAGATACTCAGATATATATTCATATGCATATATATATATACCCTCCTATATAGACATATGTTTATGTATACATATATATACATTTGTATTCCCTTCACCTATCCTCATACTGAGAAAAGTTTCATAAGTTACAATG
>CM053594.1:153039835-153064835 GCA_028646575.1 Pseudocheirus occidentalis
GCTCTTTGCCTCCCCAGTTAGCAAAATCCACTGACCTTTCTCTTAGCCTTTTTGTCTTCTGGCCTGATAAATGTGGTAACTGTGCCTCCAGTGCAGGCAATCTGCTCTCCCATAGATGCGGCTCCCCCTAGGGCCTGAGCTGGCCCGGGTTTCGGCCACGGCTCCCAGACTGCTGAGAAGAGCCCCACCTGCTGAGCTGCCTGTAGCAACAGATGTGCTTTCTGTCTTGTGGAGGGTTTTGGAGCTTGAAAATCTGTTTAGCGTCCCATTTTATGAGTTTTTTAGCATGTTTGTGTGGGAGCTGTGGTGCTTTGCTGCTTCTATGCCGCCATATTGGCTCCGCCCCCCCGAATTTTATTTGTTTCATTAAATTTTACCAATTGCATACAATCAAAATTTTCAGAAAATTTTTGATATTTTGATTTCCAAATTACCTCTTTTCCTCCCATCCCGTTCCCCTCCTTAAGAAAGCAAGCTATTTTGTATCAGTTACACATATGAAGTCATGCAAAAATGTATTTGCATATTAATCATGTTGCAAAAGAAAACAGATAAAAAGCAAAAGAAGGAAAAAAGGAAATAAAATCATTATGCTTTAATCTGTATTCAGAGTTCATCAGTTCTCTCTGGAAGTATAAGTTGTGATACATGATTGTGATGGAATATTATGTGCTTTAAGAAATGAAGAGCATGATGGTTTCAGAAAAATCTGGGAAGACTTAAATGTAGTCACGAAAACTGAAGTGAATAAATCCAGGAGAAAATTGTATGCATTTACATCAATATTGTAAGAGTGATTCACTACAAAAGACATAGTTCTGATCAAGACAACGACACAATTCCAAAGGACTTAAGATGAAAATTTCTTTATACTTCCAGAGAGATGGGCATCCCTTTGATTTCTAATTCTTTGGCACAGCCAAAAGCTGCTACACATATTTTTGTTTCCCCTTTCCTTGAACTTTTTGGTATACAATCCTGCCAATGGTGTTGCTGGGTATGCACAGCAAGTTGGTCAAAACTTCATCAATGGTGCATTAGTGTTAATTTATTTTTATATGTTGCCTACAGAATTTTTCATTTTCCATTTCTGCCATATTAGCCATTCTGACAGGTGTGAGGAGGTACCTCAGAGTTGTTTTGATGTACATTTCTCTAATCATTTATGCTTTCAAGAATTTTTTCTTATGACTATTGATAGTTTTGATTCATTCGTCTGAAAAAATGCCTGTTCATATCATTTCACCATTTATCAAATAGAGAATGGCTCTAATTTTTATAAATTTGGTTCTATTTCTTATATATTTGATTTACGAGACTTTTACCAGAAAAACTGCTATGATCAATTTCCAATTTTCCTTCTAATTTTGGGTGCATTAATTTTGTTTGTGCAAAAGCTTCATAATTTCATATAATCAGACTTATTATTTTATTTCCCATGACTCTTTCTACCTTTTATTTGGTCATAAAATCTGCTTTTATCGATACATTTTGATAGGTGCAGTTTTCTGTGCTCTCCTAATTGACTTTTATCTCCCCTTATGACTAAATCATTTATTCATTTTCACCTTATCTTAGTACATAGTTAGAGATATTAGTTTACGACTGAATTCTGCCCAACTGTTTTCAAGTTTTGCCAGCAATTTTTGTCAAATATTGAATTCTTACCTCCAAAATATGGATCTTTGAGTTTATCAAACACGAGATTATTATGGTCGTTTAGTACTTTGTATTTTATACCTACTCTATTCCACTGATCTACCATTCCATTTCTCAGCCATTTCTAGATTGTATGGATGATTACCATTTTGTAATACAGTTTGAAATGTGGAACTGCTAGGCTACATTCCTGTATTATTTTTTTCTTCTTAACATTTAATTCTCCGAGACAAATTTTATTATTATTTTTTCTAGTTCTATGAAATAATTACTTGATAATTGAATTGCTATGACACTGAATGAGTAAATTAGGTAAAATTGTCATTTTTAAAAAATATTGGCTATGCCTGCTTATTAGCAATTAAAATTGTTCATTTATTTAGATCAGTCTTCATTTGTATGAAGTGCTTTGCAATTATCTTCACATATTACCTGGATTTTCTTGGCAGGTAGATGCCTAAAGTATTTTATAGTTTGCATTTATTTTAAATGGATTTCTCTTTCTATCTCTTGCCACTTGGTTTTTGTTGGTAGCATACGGACATACTGATGACTTATGTGCATTCATTTTATATTACTGCAATGTTTCTAAAATTGTTATTTATTTCAACTAGTTTTTTAGTTGATTCTCTAGGGTTCTTAAAGTATACCATCATATCATTTCCAAAGAATGAAGGACTTCTTTCCTCACTGCCTATTCTTATATTCCTTCAATTTCTTTTTTTTGTATTATTATTATTATTATCATCTCTAGAATTTCTAGTACAATACTGAATAATAGTGGTTATAATGGACATCATTGCTTCACTCCTAATCTTACCGAGAAGTCTTTATTCCTATGTTTTCTAGTGTTTTAATAGGAATGGGAGTTTTATTTTATCAAAAGTCCTTTCTGCACCTATTGATATGTTCATATGATTTAGATTTTGTTTGGATTAGTTTTGTTTTCTAATTGATATAGTCAACTTTCTGAGAGTTTTCCTAATATTGAATCAACCCTGCATTCCTGGTATCAATTCCACTTGGTCATAGTGTATCATCCTTGTCACACACACACACACATACATATGTATATGCATATCTACATACACACATAATGTGCAGACATATGCATATATAATCTTCTTGCTATTATTTTAATATTTTTATCAATATTTATGAGGGAAATTAGTCCATAGTTTTAGCTCTCTGTTTTTACTCCTACTGGTTTATGTATCAGCATCATATGTGTGCCATAACAGAAATTCAGTAGAACTCCACCTATTTTTTCAGATGTTTTATATAGTGTTCAGTTTAACTGGTAGAATTCACTTATAAATCTATCTGCCATCAGGATTTTTTCGTAGGCAGCTCATTGATGGCTTATTCAATATATATTAATAATGTAAGGTTTGCTTCCCTCCCCTCCCCCCAGTATTCTGTTTCCTCCTTCAGTAATCTAGGAAGCTTAGATTTTTGTAAATCTTCATGTACTAAACTGGCATATCATTGGTAAAGTTATTCCTAATAATTGCTTTAATTTCACCTTCATTGGTGGTGCATTCATACTTTATTTTTGGTACTAGTAGTTTGGTTTGTCTCCTTTCTTTTTAAAATCAATTTAACCAATGGTTTATCTATTTTGTTGAGTTTTTCCCATAAAACCAGCTCCTAGTTTTATTTATTAATTCATTTTTTAATTTTCAATTTTATTAATCTCTCCTTTGATTTTCAGGATTTGCAATTTGTTGTTTATTTGGGGAATTTCAATTTGTTCTTTTATTAGTTTGTTTTTAGTTGTCATTGCATGCCCAATTCATTGATCTGCTACATCTCTATTTTTTTCAACGTACATGTTTACAGATATAAATTTTCCCCTAAGTACTGTTTTTGCTGCATCACACAAATTTTGGTATGCTTTCTTGTTGTCTTTTTTTTTTTTGCTTTTTGGAGGGAAATTGGGAGTAAGTGACTTGCCCAAAGTCACATGGCTAGTTTTTGTGTCGTGTCTGAGGCCAAATTTGAACTCAGGTCCTCCTGACTTCAGGGCCAGTGAAGTCTGTGCCACTTAGCCATCTCTCCCCCCTCCCCGTTGTCATTTTCTTTAATAAAATTAAGTATTTCTAAGATTTGTTTAGCATTAGGTTATTTATTTTCCAGTTAGCTTTTAATCTTTATTTTCATGGCTTTTTATCAAATGTAATTTTTATTGCATTGTGTTCTGAAAAGGATGAAGTTAATTTTTCTACTTTTCTACATTGATTATACATCAATTTTTCTGAAAGTATCATGAACAGTTGAGAAAAAGCTATATATTGCTTATTATTCTTATCCACTATTTCTTTGCTTATCTATCACACCTAACTTTTCTAATATTCTATAACTCTCCTTGACTTTTTTCTTATTTATTTTGTGGTTAGATTTATTTATCTCCAAGAGGGGAAAGTTGAGGTCTCCCACTACTATAGTTTTACTGTGAATTACCTCCTATAATTCAACTTTTCTTTTAAGAATTTATATTCCGTAATATATGCTACTTATATGATTAGTAGTGAAATCCCCTCATTGTTTATTGTTCTTTTTAGTAAGACACAGTTTTCCTGGTATTTCTTTTAATTAGGTTGATTTTTTACTTTGTCTGGGATCACTATTGCTACTACTGCTTTTTTTTTAACTTCAGCTGAAGTAAAACAGATTCTGCTTTCTAGCCCCTTATTTTAATTGTCTCTCTCTTATGAATGTATTTCCTATAAATAACACATCATCAGATTCTCCTTTCTAATCCATTCTATCTGCTTCTGTTTTATGAATGAGTTCATCCTATTCACATTCACAGTTGTAATTATTAGTTATTCATTTTCCTCTTTCCAATTTTCTTAAGTTTGTCCTCTCTCCCCTTTAATCTTACTCTTCCTCTAAAGTCAGTTTGGCTTCTGACTACTGACTTCTTCTATCTGCCCTTCCTATTATCACCACTTCTTTCCTTATTCCCTTCCCCTCCTTCTTCCCTGCTGCATAACATAGATTTCTATTCCATAGTTAAGTATGCATACACATTTTCCCACTTTGAATCAATTCTGATTTACAGGTCAAAGACAGCCTGCTCCACCCCACCCTCAACATTTTCCCCTTAACTGTGAAAATTTCTTACCTCTTTTATGTGAGATAATTTTCCTCATTCTTGCTCTCTCTCCCCCTTCTCCCAGGGCATCATCTTTTCTCACTTACCCATTTTTTTTTTGCATCATCCCAGCCTAATCGCCTCACTCTCACACTGCCTTTCCATGGCGAATCCTTCTAACTGCCCTAATAATGATAAAGTTCCTAGGAGTTACAGGTGCCATCTTCCAGTAAAGAAAGTTTAAACCATTTAACTTTGAGTTGCTTATTATTTCTCTTTCATGTTTATCTTTTTTTTTCCTTCTCTTTAGTCTTGTACTTGAAAGTCAAAACTCTGGGTTTTTTCATCATTAATGTTTTAAAGTCCTCTATTTCATTAAGTAGCCCTTTCCCCCTGAAGCATTATAATCAGTTTTACAGCATAGATTATTCATGGTTGTAATCACAGCTCTTTTTGCCTTCAGGAATATCATATTCCAAACCCTTTGCTCCTTTAATGTGAGAACTAAATATTGTGTGATACTGACTATGGTTCCCTGGTGTTTTAATAGTTTCTTCCTTCTAATTGAAATATTTTTCTTTGACCTGGAAGCTCTGGAATTGGGTATAATATTCCTGGGAGTTTTTGTTTTGGTATCACTTTCAGATGGTGAGTGGTATATGCTTTTAATTTCTACTTTCCCTTTGGTTCTTGGATGTAAGGGCAGTTTTACTTAATAATTTCTTGAAATGTGATGTTTAGGATTTTTCTTTGGTCACAGCTTTCAAGATATAATATAATTCTTTTTTTTTTTTTACCAGATTTGTGGTTTCACTGGCATAGGATATTTCCTTTTTTTTTTTTTTTTTGCTTTTTGGAGGGCAGTTGGGGTTAAGTGACTTGCCCAAGGTCACATGGCTAGCTTTTTGTGTTAAGTGTCTAAGGCCACATTTGAACTCTGATCCTCCTGACTCCAGAGCCAGTGCTCTATTCACTGAGCCACCCAGCAACCTCAATTATTTTTAAGGTGTTATTTTCTTTAGTGTTTTTTGTACCTCTTTTTACCAAGGTGTTTTCTTTTCATAATTTTCTGTTCCTTCATTTCTTTACATAATTTTCTTCTACCATTCTTATTTGATTTTGAAAACTGTTTTTAGCTTTTCCAGGAATTATTTGATTTGCAATCAATTCACAGGTTTTTTTCCCCTCTGAGGCTTTGCTTGTAGCTGTTTTGATTTCATTGTCCACTTTTGAGTTTGTGTCTTGAATTTCCCTGTCACCATAATAGCTTTTTGTAGAAAATTTATTTTTTGCTAATTTCCTACTTTATTTCTTGATTTTGTACTTCATGTTTAAGCTGGGCTCTGTTCCCAGTGTTAGGAAGGAAGCTGTGCCTTAAGATTTACTCTGGCACCACTGTTTTCAAAGCTAGTTCTGGATGTTTTGGAAGTTTTTGATTCCATTAAGGTGGTATGATGGGGAGAGGTGTGTTCACTTCTCTCCTAGTCTGTATTCTGGTCTTTACTCAAGAAGGGCCCCCTGAGCTCTTGGCATTCCAAGTCCCTTATCCTTTGTAACCAAAATGGATGCTGCCACTCAGTACTCCTCCCTGCCCTTGAACCTATACCCAGAAGTGGGTATTGGCAATGGAACTGCTAAACAACATCTGGTACTGTGTCCAGTGCTAGCACTGGGGTTCTCTGCAATCTCTTACTGACCAGTTAGTTCCCAGGTTGCCCTACTGTCTCTGAATTGAAAGCTCCTAAAGCTGCTGATGCTTGTCACCACCACCTGATCCCACCACTAGTGTTTCATCGACATGAGCTCTAGGACAGTCTTTACCCATATGTTACAAATTTCCTTTTTTTGACCTCCTAAGTTGTATTGGGCTGAAAGAATGTCTTAATCTGATGTTTTGTTGTCTCTGGCATGCCAGAATTCTGTTTCAGGTGTTATTTTAAAGTTGTTTGGAGCAGAATTTTGGGAGAATACAGCAGAGTGCTTTCTCTTCCATCTTGGCTCCCAACAGTCATGGTTTTGTAAATGATTTTCTATAATAAACCACATCTTTAGAATCACATTAATTGACATAAAAGTGAGAAGAATACGAGATACTGCTGTAATGTTTTATTGCAAAATGGTTCTTTATTAGAGAATATAAAATGCAGCCTTTAAGGAGTCTCTCATGTAAATGTTAAGATATCACAAGATACTTTGATCAGTACAACTACAGTTAACCTAACCATGATCATTCTCTGATTTGTAAAGTCATAGAAAAGATAAAATGAAGCTGAAGTATGTTAGTTCACTGCTCTCAGGAAGGAGGTTATCCCACACAAAGACCAAATATAACAGAGATTCTCTATAAATGGGTAAGTGCCCCAGCTAGATGTTCTTTTTTATAGATGGTGGTATGCTAATTTTCATCAAATCCAAGAATATTAACAGTCATCTTCAATAAGATGTGTTTTTTTAGGAGAGATTGGACTAATCACCAGTACAGGAGAAATTGATGGAGAAAGAGTGTCTATTTTTAAGGGATATTTTTTAAAGATTATCTTATCCAAAGAACTCATCACCAAGTAGTCAGCCAAGAAGGGATGAGGTTATTTGTACCAACCTATGCCATTCTACAGAAAGGTGACATAGCCCTCTGTCAAAACCTAGGTATAGAATATTATAGGCTATGAAGAAGCTAAATTTCAGAACATCTATTGGGAGAGGCAAGTGATGCATGTGACTCTCTTGTAAAACATTACAAACATATAACTATGAAGGAGAAATGATGTAAAGAATGCCATTAAAGAAACCTATGATCAAGAAGAAAATGGGCTGATTATATGGAGAGATCAGTGGATAACCAATGGACAGCTTATGTACTTCTGTGGAATCCTTACAATGTTACCAGAAACTGATACTTGGGTAGAATCCCTGAGTTTATGGATGGATGTGGATGAGTCATATCACTTGGGTAGGCATGTATGAGTTGCAATCTGCATTGTTGGAATGAATACCTACATCAATGAGATCACAGTTCCAATGGAGTCATGATCATTTTCTAGGCTGTGACAAGCAGTTGAAGAGCCAGCCCACTGAAGAGCTATCTATCTGCCTGCCTCTCTCTCTCTCTCTCCATCCATGTATCCATTCATCCATTCATCCATCCATCCATCTTTCTTCCTTTCTTTCTTTCTTTCTTCCTTCCTTCCTTTCTCTTTCTTTCTTTCCATCATCTATCTATCTATTTATCTATCTATCTGTCTGTCTGCCTGCCTGTCTATCTATCTATCTATCTATCTATCTATCTATCTATCTATCTATCTATCTATCTATCTATCTATCTATCTGTCTGTCTGTCTGTCTGTCTGTCTGTCTATCTGTCTATCAATCTATCTATCATCATCTGTTATCTATCAATTTGGGGAAAGTATAACATATAGAAAATAACTTGACCCAAGAGTGAATAGGAAGAAGTAGGCTGGACTGAACGTGGGAAATTTTATATCATCAAAAATAGTACTCTACCAGCAGTACTTTTTATCCTGCAGAGTAGTTTCTTAGCACAAATACCCATCTCTTCAATACCAATATCTTCTTATTGGTGTATACTTAAAAATTCTAGAAAATCATCAAACCCAAGGAATGAAAGATACAGGTTATCCTTAAAGCAATAGAATGATGCCTCATGTTTGTGAAGAGGATATAGCACATTTCCAATGATAAAGTGAACTCATGAAGTAGAATTAGGTAATATCTTTGAATGAGGTATGATCAGAAAAACACAGTGGGCTGATCATGTGGTTAAAATGAATAAAAAATATGTGGAAAGCCAGAGTACGCAATTGATAGCCACAAAGAAGTCAAAAAACCTAAAGGAAGGCTTCAATCATGTTGAGTGCATCCTCTATGAAGGAGTCAGAGAAGAACCCAGAAAAGAACTGAACAGAATGAGAAGATATGTATGGATTGCAGTGTGTACCACCAGAAGTAGTATTCACATAAAGGAGATCATAGATCTAATAGATTGGAAGGGAGTCTGGGCTCACAAAAACTTGTTGCAAAGATCTAGCTCTGGAGGATATAAGCAGTTTAAAAACCATTTAAATATGGAGCAGTAATAGACTATTTGTTAGTCATCCATGATCTAGGCTTATCACTAGGGAGGTATAACTGTGAAATACAATACGCTTGATGACTATCCACAAGGTTGCAGAGCAGGTGAGATCATTGTCAATGGGGAAAGCCGAAAATCAATACCTGCACTGAAGAAATCAAAGATTCTTAAGGTAATGATATGAAATAAATTCCAAAAAATATTATCTAAACTCACACATATAGACATGTACATATATGCACACACACAAATATAATATATACATAGATGGATAGATTAATTGATCAATCGATCGATCAATCATTAGGTATATGTCAAGCCTTTACTCTCTTTTCATATAAATTTTTTCCAATTCCTAGTGAGCTTAGATGCATCCAATGCAGAGCAGTTGTTCTACATTAAAATTGTAAGAAGAATTATACATTTAAAGTAACAACAGCTGAAAAATTATTCAGAGGGATTGCATATGGAAGCTATGTCCATGTAGGGCTGGCTTCTGGAGGTCCAGGAATTGCAAACAAATGAGTGAGCAAGCTTGAGAGTGGCATTTTTTGACAGAGTTACACCCTATGAATGGAGTCAATCAAGTGGGGAGTGAAAAATTCATTTTCTGACAGGGGTGTCAGCAGAATCATCAGGAGCCGATGACAACAAATCCATAGCTGGGTAAAAAAACTGACAGGGTGGAAAACAAGAAGCTCTGATGCTGATCCTTCCCTTTCAGCTGTCCAGAACATAATTTCACAGCAATTATTGCCCCAGCTGGTTCTGTAGACTGGGGACCTTAGAGTTTTATCATGTTACTTGGTATACAAGGAGTCAAGCAAAAGTGAGAAATATTAGGGGGTTTTTTTTCTAGTGAATTCTGGTAATTATTTCTGTCATTCTTTGGAGTTCAGAAAAAGGACAGATAGTTCTGGACTTTGTGCTGCTGTTATTAATTCATTTCATCCATGTTTGACTCTGTGTGACCCCTTTTGATGGTTTGTTTGTTTGGGGTTTGTTTTGGCAAAGATACTGGAATTAAAATGAGTAAACTGAGGCAAACAGGAGTAAGTGACTTGTCACAAAGCAAGCGTTTGAGGCTAGATTCGAATTCAGGTCTTCCTCCTTCCAGATCTAGTTCTCTACCCACTGTACCGTATCACTCGACTTTTGGGATAAATATAAAATTGTGAGCTAAGGTTTTCCCACTTATACAAATGTGCTTTTGCCAAAGGGATAATTTTGTGTGTGTATGTGAGTTACTGGATGCCTTGACCTGACTTTACATGACAGGTACAATGCTTCCTCTTTATTGGCTTCGATTACAGTGCATAATCAAGGCAAAGCTAAGTTTTGTGCAAAGAATATAAAGAGGATGAAGATGTTTTAACACTGCAACTTTTTGTTGTTTGTTGTTCACATGTTAAGTGCACTCTATGGACCAGAGTGACGAGGGTCCCATTTCCAACACAGCATGGAGTGGGTGATCTCCTCAACTGTAAAATGAAGCCATAAGAGCACAGCATGAAAATGTATTAGCAACAGTTAGATAAGGGAGACCTCAGCAAGGCGTACACACTTGCAATTGGTAAAATAATGCCTGTACAAATTGTTTTTGGTACATTAAGTACCTTTCACAGCCAAAATTAAAAAAAAAAAGACACCCCCCCAAATAAATAAATAAATAGAGACACAGACGAGCACATATGAAAAGCAAAACTGGTTTCTTCTGTAGTGAAGTAATTTCATGCAGAAATTTTTTATTGAAATTGTTTCTCGAGTTGACAGATTTAGTGTACAATGATAAATGACAAAGTGCCAGGCAGCCTGTCAGGCCGTGCTGAGGGAAATCTCACAAAAACGCCCCAATAATAATAATAAATATGCGTTTCTCCAAACAGAAGGTATTTTAAGCTAGTAAACACAGTGGTCTAGCAAAGTAGTATTAAACAGCAGTGAGGTGAAGCTGAGACAAGATTTATATATTTGTACTAATCTAGGAGCTCCTTACTGCCTATGACACGCTGACAAGCAAACAAGGCTTATGAAAAATGATCTGACACTACGCAGCTAAATCTATGAATTTCAAAGGATGGAGCAGCCTGTGGATTGCCAGCCATGAATGCTTGAGCTGTTTCCATGATTGTTATGGGGAAAAAACTATGAATATGATAACGAACAGTAGATCCATTAATGTCACGAGGAGAGCTAGGCACCTATAATGATACCCATCTCTGATGGGCCAGTGTCACTATTGAAAGTACACAGTTCAGAATGGAAGATTAATTGTAGCTCCAAGAGCTCATATCCTTCCTGTAAAGGGAAGTAACTAACAAATACCCAACATGAGAAGGTTCAGCTCATATGGCTCTAATATAACTGGCAATCTGGTTTATGGGACTCAATCTTGCTTGCCCTGGGTCCTGCCACTGAATCACCACTGCTAATACGGCAAAGAGAAAAATCTCTAGTCTTCAATTAGACTTTCAAGTGAAGTGTGTACCATGTGTTCCAAGAATATGATACAGTCCTTACATGAAAGCTACTCTATAAAAAATGAAAAGGGAGCCCTATACTCATAGTAGCAGAAAGACTCTGAGAACTGTTTGCTCCATCTGAGACAGTCGGGTCAACATGGGATCTTTCAACCCTGCATGGTGATGGGAGAGATCTCTGCTGATCGTGGGACCAGATGCTCTATTCTTTAATTTAACTGAAAGCTAGGATTAGAGGAATCTCAGTACTTTGCAGGTACTCCCCTAGCCTGGTATTCTGCAGAAGTGGAACATACACTGTCCTGAAAGGAGCCCCGAGTTCTAGTCCCAGAGCAGCTAATCAGTGTGATTTTTGGACAGGTGTTCCATCTCTTGTATCTAGAAAATAAAATAAACTGTCTTAAAAGTCACTTATAGCTCTCATTTTGTATGAATCTAGGCATAAGTATGATTGGAGAAAAAAAATCCTTTACCTTATATTTACACCTCTGTCTTTCTCCTCTCTTTCCTTTTCCTTTCTCCATCTCCTTCCCTTCCCTCTTTTCTTTTTTTCTTTCCTTCCTTGCACCAAATAGTTATGGATATAGTTAAAATGTAATTATTTGTTGTTTTTCCAGCCTACCATGTACCTCTAGCAGGACTTCACAGCAACTATATATGGCCCCTATATTTTACATGTACTCTTGGAATATTGGAATATTAAAATGGAATAATCTTAAACATAAGTTTTCATTATTTTTTAATGAAAATTTGAGTAAATATTCAGGCAATCTATCAATAAGTACTTATTAGATCCTATTTATATTCTGGGTTCTGTATAAAGCAATGGAGATACAAAATCAAAAGGGAAATAGTCTTGATCTGAAAACTTACATTCTAATGGGTAAATAGTATATCTATATCAAGATCTATATCTACATTTATGTCCATCTACATAGCTACACCATATTTATATTTATGTCTGAATCTATACTTGCATATATCTATGTCTGTCTCTCTGTCTGTCTCTCTTTGTCTATCTATCTAAATAGGTACCATAGTGAATAAAATGCAGAACTGGGAGTCAGGGAGACCTGGGTTCAATTCCTGGCTCAGACATTGACTAGCTGTGTGATCCTAGACAAGTCAATTAACCACTCTCAAGCTCAGTTTCCTTGCCTGTAAAATGGTGGCAATGGTAGCACTTATTCTCAGAGTTATCATGAGGACTGAAGATAAGATATATAAAGAACTCTGCAAACCTTAAAGCACTATATAACTGCGAGCTATCATCGCCATCATCATCATTTCTCTAAGCAAGCATATATATATATATATATATATATGCTTATATAAACAGATTAGCACTTTTCGAGTAAGTGCTTGTTGATAATTTGTTGAATATTTAGTTGAACTTTCATTTGAACTTAATGAAAACTTTTGTGCTTAAGATAAATTCCATTTTAACATTCTGATGAATAGCACACATAGATATTGAGGTTGTAAATTCTACGAGGGGTATGTGGTAGACTGGAAAAACAGCAACAAATTTTATTTATATGTGTGTCTATGTATGTATGTATATACATACATACATAGACACACATATGCATACAAACATATATACAGTAGTTTGGCAAAGAAGGTCACTAGCAGTTGGGTGGATCAGAAATTTAATGACACTTGGAATTAAGAGAATTTTTGTGTGAAAAAACTCTGTTTTCATTCTACTGTAACTGTCCTTTATTTGTTTTCTTTTCAAAGATATTTTACTAATATCTCTTCTGTTCTAGCTATTTGCAGTAGAGAAAAGAAGAAAAGCCAGATGGGGCAGGAAGGAGAGAGAAACGTTTAATCTTTGCTACAAAAAAAAAGCCCACAACAACCTGTGAAATTAGCCTATTCAAAGAAACTTTTGTATGGTACCTGACATTTTCCTGTTATTAGTTTTAACCATAATTATTAGTTTTCTGACCCAGCCTTGAAAGGAATCTGAAAACAATAGGAAGGGGGTTTAATGTGAAATCCTCTGCAGAAGGGTGATACAATTTTTGAAGTTTTTATGGCAGATTTTCTTGGTCTTTCAATGTTATAACCCTGTCCATGATTCCACTATTTTTTTTGTGTGTGTATAACAATACATCTGTGGAAAACTTCCTTATTAAGACCTTTACATGGTACATGCTATTTTTTCAACCTTCATGAAGACAACTTTTAAAGGTATGGGCACTTGAGTTCATTGTATGTCATTTGTACAGAATATTGAGAAAATGATATAGCTGAGCCAATTAAGCTAGACTATAACAATAAAATGTTAATTTTTCAAAACAAAAAATGTATGATTTTTATTTCAGTTAGCACACTATAAGGGGAAGACTACCAAGAGTTCAAAGACTTGAGTATGAGACCTGCTTCTGAAATTTACTAGCTATATAACATTTGATAAATCTCTTTACTGAAGCACAATGCATTAAAATGGGGATGAAAATATCTGAACTAGCTGCCTTATTTACTGCCAAGACAGAGGTGATATATGCAAAACATTTGATAAACCATAAACTGCTTTTTAAATATAAAGCATTTTTATTATTTGAGTTAAATGATATTTTTGTGAGAATTTAAATCTACATGTAAATGATTTATGAGGTAGTAATGTGAATTTGCTCTCAAAAGATGTTAATGCCTAGAATACCTTAATTAAAGTACAGTGTCTAGACTTGGGGACATGCTTATATTCTATACAACATCCTTATCCCACATATCTGGAGTATTATGTTCATTCTAGGAATTACTTACAGAACCACCTTGACTGCTTAGGGCAGCAGTTCTCAACCTGTGGGTCGCAGCCCCTTTAGGGGTCAAACGACCCTTTCACAGGGGTCACCCAAGACCATTGGAAAACATATTTCTGATGGTCTAAGGAACCGAGACACTGCTCCTCTATCTGTCTCTAAGACAGTCCACCCACCTGCAGATACACCCAGATATGCCCACATATGAGTATTAAAGGGTCACGGCATTAGGAAGGTTAAGAACCACTGACTTAAAGGATTTGCCATATGGGGAATTGATGGAACTGATGTTCAGCTTGAACATCAAGGCATTTAGGACAGGTATAGTATCTGTCTTCTTATTTTCGAAGAGTCATTTGACATGAAAGAAGCATTAGACCATTTTTTTAATCTTTGAAGAATAGACCTAGAAATAATGAGCTGAAGTTAAAGGGGACCAGATTTTGCTTGATAATATGTTCAGACATCTCATCTTTTTGCCCAAGGGTCATGTACTTTGGAAGTCTTCAAGAGTATGCTGGATGATAATCTTGCAGAGATATGACAGGCAGTGTTGATGCTTTGAATAGGATAAGCAGTATCATACTCTGTGATAGTGCCTAAAAAGGAACACATTTATTATGTGTAAAAATATGACTATGAAAAATAAACTTTGTTCATGTGTTTTTAATTATGTGTATATGTTTGTGTATGATGAGGATATCAGTATCCTATTTATTATGCTACATGTCAGTCTTTGCGACCTTCACTATTCACCTTCGTTCAATTGAACAAGCAATTAAGTACATACTCTATGCAAAAGACTGCATTAGATGCTGAGAATTCAAAGATTAAGAAAACCACAATATAGTTTTTGCCTTCACATTCACAAATGTAATATAATTTTTTCTGAGGAAAAATCTCTTTACTATGTGCCTCTTAGTTTGACGTAATAGGAGCTTTTAATATGTCTTATTTGAATTTAATGTTTGGGGAACTGATGGAAAGGGGGGAGATTTTCATGTTTGGGTTGAACGGATACCCTTTCAAGTAAAATGGCCACCTTAGTTACTGAGATCAGAGAGAAGAAAATAATGGATCTTCATGGTGATATTTTTAATGTAGAAGAGGAGAAATGAGAGAATTTGCATTGGATGGCCTCAAATGCTAATTTCACAATCAATATAACTCAAAATAAGTCTTCTTACCGAGGTTAGGACCATTTTATTTATTTATTTACTTATTTGTTCGCTTATTTATTTATTTATTTATTTTTCAGAACCATTACTGATAGATGCCAATTATCTGATCTGATCAGCTACTATGTCCAAAATACTACAATGAACATATTCTGTTGTTTTAACATCCATTTAACAGCAATATCAAATTAAACATCTGTTATGTTCAATTAATTTGCTAAGATCTAAATATGTGAATCAGTGATCAATTCAAGGGTAGGGAAATTCTCATGACCAAGGCACGTAGCATCTATGTGACTTGCTTAGAATTATACTGATCCTACTGTCAGATTTAGAATTTGAATCTACTATCTTCTTTATTCCAAGCTGCGATCATCTGAGTGATCCAATTGCATAGACCATTCAGGAGCATGCCCTTTAAAAGCTTTGCACTTGGCTACTGTGATTGTCCCTAAAGAGAAAATAAACCCAATCATATAATGAAATGCGTGGCATATATTTTGCTTCCTCACAGGAAAAAAAAATAACAAAAAATACGCTAGAAAGAGCAACAGCTTTTACAACAAATCCTAGAAGGATGCTTCATCCTAACCACATTCTTATAAGGGAGAAATCCCAATTCTACACCTCCATCATGATATGATGGGACTAACTGTTGACTAGTTTCTTTGAGAAATAGTTTTCTTTCTTATATTATATTATATAATATATATAATAGAATATAATAAGTATATATATAATATAATATATATTCTTATATATTTACAAATATATATAATTATTTTGGTTCTTACATATAAACATATATACATCTCTATGTGTGTGTGCATGTTAATTACCTATATACCAGTTAGTCTACAATAAGGACTGCTATCTTATATTTAGTTATGCAGCTCTAATTCCCAAAGCTTAGTCAGTACCAGATAACCTTTGGGTACTGAGTGAATATTAAAAGCAACATCATGCTTTTTCAACTATACTTAAGGTATTGGGCCGCCCCAGGTAAAGATTGAATTAGGAAGACCTACACTGGCATATGTCCCCAACACTTGACTCCCTTTGTGGTTTTATACATGCTCTCAATTACCTTCCCTGACTTGGTTTAACCATCTATAAAATGGGGTTAATTTCACCTAACTCACAAGAGTGTCGTGTACATGTGCTTAGTTGATTTTTTTTAAAGCATTCCATATATGAAGAAGTCTTTTGGAGTGTTAAATTTGATTAACTGAAGGCAAGTTGCTGGCCTGGGGTTTTAGCCCTGGCTCACTGTGAATGTCCTTGTTTTTGTATGTTTAAGCAGACCCTTAATGTTACTTTAATGGAGTTGGGAAGGTTGTGTGCCTTTTTTTGTTAGTTAGTTTAATTCTCATTGGTAATGAGATGCTGCCTCTTATGGAAGCCTACTATTCAAGCCTGAGGACAAAGAGAGGTTAGGTAGGAGCAACTTTGGATACAGTGAAATGATTTTGTGGGAAACTTCAATTCACTCTATTTGATACTATTCCATATCAAGGTTTTAAAGGTTCTTTTAAAAATTAATTTCTCATTCATTTCTCTTGATGGGTTAGTAATGTTTCCTATGGTAACTTCTCATGGTGCTTCAATTGGAGAGATCTCCCATATCACATGCATGTCATTCAGAGAGAAGAAGGGCCATTTCTTTTTCTTCCCTAAGACAAATGCCATTCCAACACCAAGTAATGGATAATGTGCTGGGCTTTGAATCAGAAAGTCCTAGATTTAAATCCTATGTCTGAAACATATATGGCAGGATCAGACAGGAGTATAGCCAGCCCATGAAAGGCCAAACAGTTTCCTCAGAAGGCAGTAGGCCTCAGGCTCAATCTCCATGGGGACATACACCAAACCAATCCCTGCAGGTTCAATACTCACAGTCTGTACTCTGGTCCAATTCCCAGTAAATTCACTAGTTCTGTGACTCTGGGCAAATCACCTAACCTTTCTGAGCTTTGGTTTCTTTAGTTGTAAAATACCTATAATATCTACCTACAACCTAATTTGCTTGGAAACTGTAAAGCACTTTACAAATGGTAGCCATTGCTCTTGTCTTCTTTCCATAGATATAATATAAAGCAAATACTATGATTTAATGTGTGAGTGTGTGCGAATGTGGCAGGCAGGTGGCTCTATGGATAAAGAGCTGGACCTAGAGACAGGACCACCTGAGTTCACATCCACTCTTGGACATTTACTAGCTGTGTAACTCTGGGCGAGACACTTAATTTCTGTTTGCCAAGAAATGGTAAAACACTCCAGTATCTTTGCCAAGAAAATACAGAAAGGTATCATGAAGAACCATACAAAACTGAATAACTGAACAACAGCATATATGTTTGTGTTTTTCTGTGTATATTTGTAGATGAGTTTAAAACCTTTGTCTATACCAGAGGTTCCCGAACTTATTTGGCTTGCCACCCCCATTAAAATAAAAAAAAATTACTCAGCACCCCCATGGAATTCTACTTCCTCTAACCCTTTAACAGTTTTTAAAAAATTTACATCAATGACACATCTTAAATTTAATAACTTATTGTAAATTTGTGGGGTTTTTTTCCTGCATTGAAATTTTGATGATGCAATATTGTATCATGTAACTGAATAGTATCATATTGTAAATAAGTCATTACACGCACAGCATATATTCTTGCCAATGCATGCTGGACTTCCCAACAATACTCAGCATGCTCACCTGCCAACATTTGCTTAAGACCTGTTGGCAGACTTGACCACTGATCAGTTATAACTTGCGTTTTCAGTGTTTATTTGGAAATTAATGTAATTACTATGACTTCACACATTTACTCTTTTACAGAAGTGATGAAACATATCTGAATGGTTTTTCAAAATTTTCTTATTTTTTCTCCTTTCCTTATGCTTTCACCATCCTCTTATTTTTATTCAATGCCCCCTATACTAAATCTTTGAATGTTTGTCTATATATCTTTCTCCCCCTTTTCTTCTCTTTTTCACTTTGTCACAAATGTGTATATATTCATACATACTATTTCTCTCTCTCTGCATATATATGTATATATAAATGTGTGTATGTGCATATATATACATACACACACATACACACATTCACTTAATATGTCTTTCTATAGTATAGACCAAAGGTTCCCAAAATGGACCATAGCGTCTCTTATCTAATTCATGTCTATCAGTGGGTAGGTCGAAGGGTGAGTGGAGCTAAAAGAAGCAAAGGATAAAAGTTGTTTTCAAATCACACGAGTCTGTGATATCTAGTATACGTTTCTTCATGGGAAAATTCTTCTATGATTTTCCTCTTCCTTAAATTTTTACCTTATTAGTCATTTAAATCTTAAATCTGAGACATTCTGTAAGGTCATAACATCATTTTGAACAAACAAAAACTCTTATTATTTAAAGAATAACTTATTATATTACATTATATAATTATATAATATAATAATGAGATTATTTTACATAAGTTGATATTATGTAAGATTATTTAAAGAAAGAATAACTTGGGTTTGAAAATAAAGTCCAATCTTCCCTTAATCCACCTATGTATCTTTGTACAACTTCATATTTTTTAATGAACATTCATTTTACTACACTGTTAAGTTATGGCAGTAATTGATCACAAACATTTTAATTGACCTTCCTTTTTTCTTTTCCCTCCAAGGAACAACTTGAGAATTAACTGTGTATGTCTCTGATGCAAGAGGGCCAATATAAACTATAAAGCTGACTACAGAGCTTGCGTCTGCCTCTTCTAACACAAGACTTGGTACTGAGTTTTCTTCTGAGTTCTTTGAGAACTCAGTTTTGCTCTGTGCTTGGCACAGAAGTAGGAGTTTCAGAGGTTAGGGTTAACAAATTACAACACTATGTGCTGGGAAGGTCTCCAATAAATATTAATTCTCTTCTAATGAAGTTTGTAAAATACTCTTCTTTCCTATCTCTCCCTTTTCAATTTCTTCGCTGCCTCTCTAGTGACTATCATCACAGTTCTTAAATGTATCTCCCATCTGGAAGGAAGTACAAGTAGGTTTCCTTCAAATTCTTTTTCCTTAGATCCAATTCCAAGGAAGCAGCACCTCCCTTGAGACTCAGTCCATTCACTTCTGTCATGCCGATGTCTAGTCTCTAGGGCCTGGGTCAGTGAGAGCCCCACAGGCAGGGTCTCCTGCGTGGCATCATGATGCTGAAATAGCAGCGTTTGACACATTTAAAACTTGCTGTTTGTGCAATCACTAAAAACTGCACCATTAGCTGGATTTTCAGATTGCATGAGTGCAGATCATTAAGTGTTATTACAGTATTAATTATTAGAAATGTCCTGTACTGCCCAAATTAAATTGGGATAGTCAACGACCTGCGAGTTCCCAATACCACGGATAATTTAACAGGAGATCTGCCACATTGTATAAGGTGTTTCCACGTGTCAGTCACATTATTTCACATTAACTACTAATTTAGGGTTTCACAAAATATTTATACATCAAATTATAATATTTCTGATAGTGATTATTCAATTGGAACTTTTCAAAGTGAGCAAAGAGTGAAATGGATATACGTGCATAAGGAGTAGTTGAACTTCTGTGATCACTTAACACTAGCATACAGTATGTCTGTTAATTATAATTAGTGTCTTAACTGTGATGTACATTCTTGCAGCAGAAGTGATTTCATGTGATTTCTGTGCCTAATAATCTGTGCTGAATTGATAAAAAAAGAAATTGAAATGAACGAGATTATTTAAGGCCAATTCACCCAGAATTGCATTAATTTCTAAGAGAATATCTTTGACTAAATCCACCTAACTTAATGCCATCCATTGATAGAAATTGTTGCACTGTTCGCTCAGCCTTGAAATTGCCTATCTTCTTTTATGGAATGAAAAACAGAATGTAAGCTCCTTGAGGGCAGGGGCTATTTCAGTTTTATATTTGTAACCCCTGGGGCCTAGTATAGTTCCTTGTGTGTAATAGGTACTTAATAAATGTGTTTTTTTAATTAATCGAATTGAATAAAAAAAAGATGAAAAAACTTTTTCATAAGACAGTAATGCCTCTTCTCATTACTCTTTGTCACAAACATGTGTATGCATATATGTATGTATATACTCCCTCTGTATACAACATACACATAGCTATACATACATACATATATACATATATTTATGTAAATATGTGATACGGTACATAAATATACATATGTACACACTATATATGTCTATATATAGTATAATGCTACCTGACTATCTGAAGCCCTAATCAACCTGGTTTAGGGAAGGGGAAGAGGGAGTGACTTTCCCTTCATCCAATATAAATGTTTGTGTTTAGGGGCTATCTAGCCAATCTGACACATTCAGCTATTGCTAAAGTTTTCAATTAAAGTTGATCTTTAGTTATTCGTACATCTTTGTGCTGAACAGAGGAGTTTGGAAACAGTAAAACAAATTCGGCGTTGAGATTTGTCATCAAGTACCATCATTCTGATGTAAGATGACACGTAGTTTAATATCAATGAATTGATAAGGAAGTTTATAACATACTGCTGGTATCCTATACTCTTTCCTTTCCCTCTACTCCCTTCCTTTTCCCTTCCCTCCCTTCCCCTAACTGACACTGCAAGATCACAGAATCATGGTTTCCCCCTCACTTCCCTTTTCTTTCCTTCCTTTCCCTTCTGTGATAAGAGAGGGCATCTTCCTCTTCATGGAAGAAAAAAAAAGTTGTCTTGGATTTTTAGTTTCATAGGATAAACATAGAATAATGGAGACAATAACAATGCATCTGCATGGCATTTCAAGGATTGCTTATCTCCCAGGAACTTTATGAGGTAAACAGTACTTCTATATTTAGACAAGTATTATCTATATTTAAAAGGGGAAGAAGTTGAGACTCTGAAAGTTTCTATGGCCAGCCCATGATCACTCAACTAATAAAGTTCTTGAGTAGATCTAGAAATAGACTTTATGTCTCTTATTTTCAAGTCTAGTGTTTTATTATACTTTGCTTCCTTTCATTACTCTTAAATCAAGAGAACTGGGTTCTATTCTCAGCTCTGCCAGCAATTAAGTCAATTATCATAGGCAAGTCTCTTAGCCTCATTTCCACCTCAGGGTAATGAATGACTTTGGAATAGATGGTTTCTAAGGTCCCTTTTATTCCAAATATGTAGTAGTCTATAAGATTCAGAACAGTCTATAAATTGTAACTACCTTATAGAGTTGGTAAAACAATATCTAGATCATCATTTTTTAAACTGTGGCTTGCAACCCCATATGTAATCATGAAAAATTTGGTCACAGTAAAAAGTTTCTGAATGCACAAGAACCAAAAATTAATTGAAAATCAAACGGGTAATGAAACTGAGGTGTTTTTGGCAGCACTTGCCCACGTTACATGGAGCAACTTCATTTCAGCTTTGGTTCTGAACACAGAGCATGTGCACTTAGGCCACAAAACACCGAGGGATGCTGCCAAGACACAAAAAGGGGTCACAAGTGAAAAGAAACCCTGATCTAGACACACAAATCACAAAATAGTTATTTTCAGGAACCTTTCTGCCATTCTGGACCATTAAAATAAAAAGCTATTCTAGAATCACATAAGAAGCCAAGGAAGCCACAGTAAGAGGTCAGAGAAGAAATAAATACCACGATCTAGAGAAGGCTAAGTGGTCAGTAGTAGAATAATAAACCTGTTTAGGAAAAGTGAAGAGGAATCAGGAGGCTAAATAATTTTTAATTAGGTGACCAAACAGGACATGCTAGGAAAAGAATCGTGGAGTTGGGCAAGTAGAGTAATCCAGGGTTTAAGTGTGTGATCAGAAGCCAGGAGGTCAAACTGCATAGGGGAGTCAGAAGAAAACAAACAAGAGAACTGAAGACAGGACATCAAAAGGAAATGAAATTTGTTAATTGAAAAGAGTTAATTCTCCCATCTAGTTGTATTAATCATATTTTTTTTCTTTTTCTCCAGGTGGAATCTAATCCCCAGGATACTGAAAGAGAGGTTAACAGAAAGTAACACTTGGTGAAGAGAACAGTGCCAGGGCAGGTTTGGGCAAGAGTCACACAGTCCCTGAGTTGGAAGAGGCTTCATAGGTCACTTAGTTCAATCCAAACATAAACAAGAATTCTCTTCATAATAACCTCTCTTAGTGGTCTTCCAGAGAGTACTTAAAAACCTCTAGGGTTGGGAAACCCATTGCCTTCTGAGGAAGCTGATTCTCCTTGAAAAAGCAATTTTATTTGTTAGGAAGTTCCCCTAACATTGAGCCTAATTTGCTGCTACACAATTTTCATATATTTCTCTAAATTCTGCCTTCTGGGACCAAGCCCAACAAATGTAGTCACTCTACCACCTGTTTGCTCTTCAAATCAAAGGATGACACTGCCAGATCACAGGATCATGGACGTAAAACTGGAAGGGACTTAGAGATGATTGAGTCCAAACTCCACCCACCCATCCCCATTTTACATATGAGGACACAGAGGCTTAAGGGAGTTCAGTGACTTTCCTAGGGTCATAGGCTTATAGCCAAAAACGTTGTTGCTGTTCATCTTTCATTCTTAAAAAGGACCAATGACATCATAAGGGTCATATCTTGACTTGCACTTTAATTAAGTGAGGCAGAGCTGTCCAAAGTCATCATTCCCCTCCAGAATCATCAAAGTCCAGTAACAAGATAAAGGTTAATATGACTGGCAATGGCCCAGGATGCGGTAGGTGACCTTGTGTAATGGAAATGGGAATTTGAAGATCTTCCCTGCCCCTTGATAAGTTTAAGTGAATTTGAGGACCTTCCCTAATTTGAAAATATACTCTGCCCCCTAATAAGGCGAATGTGGTGGGAAGCTTGTTTTTCAGGAAGGCCCAGACCTTGTTACTTTGTGATTGGGCAGTGGGTCATGACAGTTGTGATGATGTCTGACCTTAGAGAAGACTATATATACTCTGATATGAGTTTTTGCTTTGGGGCTTGCTTATGGGAAGAGTTCTGTGATTTAGCCAAATGAGACTCTGGGTAGTTGTTGAGCCCCCTGGCTTTGAAGACCCAGATGTTGTTGCTTCTCTCTCTGGTAACTGACTAGGTATGGATGTAATGGTCAGACAGCTGGAAGCCCATCTACTGATCTGTTTCTCTGGAATTTTTGTCTGTTTGTAACTTCTGTTTGTATTCTCTGAAGTTAGGGTGCTGACTTTTCCCCCTGAGCTAGGCAAATGATATATGTTTGATGAAAGTAAGACTGTTAACTCCTTTTTGAGTTGCTTTCCTTTAGAAAAGCAGATCTAAGAATCTGTGCTAGCAGTCATCCTGGGCATGCTAGGGTGATTGCTGCTACACCCTGGTCTTTCTAAATTAAGCTCAAGATACTGTAATGGTAATTAATTCAAATTTTAAGAATGCTTTTATTATGTCAAGTAAGCAGGTACTTAGCCCTTAGTAACTAATCAAACCTTTGTGGCTAAGAGGCAGAGGGTGTGAGCTCTGTCTCCTGTTACTGACATAACAGGAAGAGTTTGGCTGAAACAGGAAGCCAATGCTTTGTGTGTGTGTATATAAGAAGAGCCCCAGAGAGAGACAATCAGAATTAGAATTTTTTTCTCCTGGCAGGCTCCTGGTGGAGGAGAGAGTCTTTCTCAGTGAGCATCTGAAAGCTGACAAAGAACTGAAAGAGGATTTCCTTGAGACCAGAATCTGGTGAAAGCTAAAGCTGCTGCTGAGAAGGTTGCCTGGAAGGCTGAGATTTCTTCTGGGTCCCAGGGCCAGCCAAACTGCTGGAGGACTGAAGAAGCATGACCTGGATGTTATTACTTTGTTTGTTTGTGGCTTGACTGATCCTTGAGTTCCTGGGAACAGAAATTTTGAGAGGTTCTAGACCCTGTGAACTTCAGTGTATTGCAGGAACTGCCCAGAGGACTGGACAAGAACCTGTGAGCTGTCTGCCTCTGAATCCAGGTGACTGTGTGGTGGATTCAGGTAGGAGCTGAGACCATGGAAGGGGATCCAGGGAATCTGAGAAACCACCCCAAGTCAAGATGAAGAAAAGGCCTTTCTTTGGATATTGAACAAGTGAAGAAATTGAAGTTTATTAGAGACCGAGAGTTGGAAGGTTTTTGTAATTTTCTAATGATTGTATTTAGTGATTAATGATACTTAGTGACTGATTGCTAGATAAGCGACTCATTAAGTAAACTTGTGATTGCTCCATGAATGGAAGATTGATTATTGTATTTTGAGATGACTGAATGACTGAGTAAGAAGGGAAACCTCCTTAGGGATACCAGATGATTATGCTTTTATTCTTTGTTCTAAATACTGTGACCCCTTTGGTGAAAACTGTGGCCATTTTACTGATAAGCTATTGTGAACACTATATTGTGATTTTCTGTGATAAGATGTAATGTTGTGAATATTATATTGTGATTTGTTGTGAATGTTTATCTTGATTTGTTATGGAATAAATAGAGTGCCCACTATGCTATCTAATCAGAACCTTAAAAGCTGCTCATAGTAGCCTTCTTTTGTGAAGCTGCTCATGCATGGCATTACAAATACTTAAACTTAAAAGGGCTTTCCTATAATCAAAAAAGCAGCAAGAGAAAGACTTAAGATTCAAACCCAGGACATCTGGCTCTGTATCTAAAATTCTTATGGTGTTATGGTGCTTTAGATAAACCAAGGTCACAACTCTTCTAACTCTCCTCTTCTTT